>JASXTE010000008.1:34917692-35432692 GCA_030280995.1 Hemileia vastatrix
TATATAATAATGAAAAAGAAAAATAGCATATCCTAGCCGATTGATGAGCCTTTCCCCACCAATGCTTGCCTATATTCAGGTGACCCTGATGTGGTGACACAATATAATTTTCATTTTTTTAATTTCCACTTTTTTATCTAATAAACTCCCATAAAAAATTTAAAGATAAAAAATAGAATAATAATAATAATAATAATAATCTACAACCACATCCAAAAACAAATAAAATAACAAATAAGAGAAATACAAGGTCAAGTCCAGTCCCAAAGAAAATATCACTGGGTGGGCTCCCTCAAATAAGTAAAAATGATGGGAGACCACCAGTGATCCACCACCATTCTAAAGAAACCAAAAATTAAAAAACCAGTCCATGAACATTTTTCCCCACTGACTCTCAAAATTATCCGAATTTGAGTTTAATGTTTAATGTAAATTAATAAAATAAAGTGGCAACAATGGGCCAATGAAATAATAATGTAATATAATAGAAAATGATGTAATAGTAAAGTTAATAAGGGGATAAATGCCCAAGAAAATATAATGATGATGAAGCCCAAGAAAATGGCCTGAAAGCAAGACTGAATTGGTGGTGAGGGGTATAATGTTCAAGTTGATGATGATCCGGGAACAATGGACAGAGTTGATGATGATTCCAGGATAACGGCAGGTCTTGATGATGATGCAGAGGAAAGCTTCTGACTTGATGTGATGATGCCAGGACTACTGGCTGGTCTTAATGATGGTTCCGGGAATACTGGCCATTCTTGATGATGATTCTTGGAATGATTGATGGTCTTAAATGATGCTGGAAAACTATGGCCCAACTTAAATGTTGATGCCGGGACAATGGACGGACTTGGATGGTTTGGCCAACCAGGAAAAGGAGCAACAGATCTCAGGGCTGGTGATGATTGTTAAGCAACAAAAGATAATTATATTTAAATTATTAATAAAATAAGTGTAATGAATGTAATAAAGCTCATAAGCAGAAAATTGACATTACCTGGTGATTATTGGTGAGAAACAAAAGATGGTGTTCAACAAGTAGATCTCCCTAGCTTTTATGCTTCCCAATAATCACTAGTTTCATGATAGAAGCAAACTAGGGCTAAAATATTTGTTAGTGCTTTTCAAATAAATAGATATATATATATATATATATGTGTGTGTGTGTAGATTTTATATTTTTTGTATTTGTAGGTATGTTTATAAGAAAGTCTGTTGTAATGAGTTTCATAAAATGTTATATACCACATTAAATGGAAGAAACTAGTCAATAGAAAGAGGTGATATAGAAATAGGTAAAGTAAATATGAGAGAGAAAAAAATTGACCAAAGGAGTCTAACATGACCCTTAAATTCTGACACAAAATTCTATTATAAATCAGCACCAAATAATCACGCTTTAGGAGATTCTTGAGTCTATGAGCCAACTTCTTGTCCCAGTATCTGACTGATTGATATCTAATTTTCATTATTCTAGAGTATGCCTTCTCTTGACATTCCTCTTTACATTCAAACTGTTTCATTCTAGCACAGAGTAGAACTTCTGTTGAGTGCACCTCATTCCAATCTATTCCAAGATTAGAAACAGCTTCCAAGTCTACTGGTAAAAATGCCTTCTGCACAAGAATTAACTCATAAGGATAATAGCAAGTTTTCTTTTTCACAATGACCCTATCAGCAAACAACACCAAAGTTAAATAATGCCTCCACTTTTCAGCACTATCTCCACACATTCTCACCAGAGCATTCTTGAAAAATTGATGGCCTCTTTCAACAATGTCTTCAGCTTTAGGATAATAAGGTTTAGCCACTTTAACCTTTGAACCAATGCTAGAAATAGCTTCCTTGAATTCTGCACCAGACTCTGTCCCACAATCAACAGTCACAATCCATACCTATAAACCCACTCTTTCTTCAAAAAATTCTGCTACATTTTTAGAAGTCAAATTAACCAGAGGCACTGCCTCCACACAACCAGACAAATCATCCCTGGCAACCATCAAGTATATATACATGTGCTCATTAATATGGACAGTATCCAGACTGACTCTTCCAAACACAGTTTATTCTCTAGTAGCATGGCCAACATCTTTTAGTTTCAAGTGACTTCTTCTTGACATTCTTCACAAAATAGAGCCCAAACCTTCATAGCTAACTTCATACCAGGCCACCAAAATCTATCTGCTACTCTTCTATAACTCTCCTCAAAGCCTCTATGACCATGTTCTTCATGCAAAGACTTCAACACAACTTCATGACCCTTCTTCTGAGTCACCACAACTTGAGGATTTATATTTCTTCTCCTCATCAACCTTCTTACAGAAATATAAAAGCCAGGACTCTTTTTCTTAATTTTTAACCAAGTATCATCATCACAACTATCAGGCCTCTCCAAGGTCAACAGATATTCCACCATTGAAGAATAAAACCCAGACTGAACCCAGGTCTCATATTTGAATTCCAAAAAAAATTAAATCCAAGGGCACAACACTGTCATAAAAATTACCAGAATACACATGAGCTAATTGACCAACCCATCCAGGAAACCAATCTTTAAATTTTGGCACATTGTTCTACCTCCACTTAATTGTTTGAGAATTCAGTGTACCAAAAAAAACACCATTCTCTAAATTTGAGCCATCCCAAACAACAGCCCCTTCTTCATCAAGAAAAATTCCTGATCACCAGAATCAAGATCAGATCCAGCCAGTTTAACCTTTTTGGGGGAGGGTCAAACCTTCATCAGAAACAAAATTATCACCAGCCAGGTTAACCTCATGGCAGAGGGTTGAAAGATCTTCAGCACCTTTTGTGTTGGCCCTAACCACTATAACATCTTCATCTGAAGGTGCTTTTCTTGACAACCCATCAGGAATAGTAAAAGTTTTACCTGGCTTATGCACCAGGTCAAAAAAAAATGATGAATAAATGCCACCCACCTAGTCATTGGATCATTAGGAAGACTAGGTGTGTTAATCATCTGAACCAAAGTTTTTACATCCACCTGCAGCTCAAAAAGCTACCCCCGCAAAACAGTCTGTAGCTTCTTCAAAATTTTTTCTGCACCACAAAAGTCCAATTCTGGCTGAGAATACCTTGATTCGATCTCATTAAGAACCACTGACTCATAAATTACTGGCCTGACCCTCCCACTTTTATCTTACTAAGACAAAGTAGCACCATCAGAAATATTGTTTAAGTACACTTTCAGATAAATTTTTCCAGAACCAAAATAATAATCCAACTTGTGAAGAATAATATCTTCACCTACCTCTTTTTTCAACTTCTGAAAAGCCTCTTCACACTCTTCATTCCATTCCGAGTCTGCATCTTATCTGGTAAGCTTCCTCAAAAGTGAAGACAACAAAGAAAAATCCATAATAAAAGTCCTGATATACAAACACACTCCCTGAAATCCCCTCACTTCATAGTATTTTTAGGTCTTGGCCATGACTGGATTTTATTAATCTTCTTCTTTGCCATAATCCTTCCCTCTTTACACACCACATGACCCAGAATTTTAAAAGAAGGAACACAAGAATAAAATTTTGACCCAGATATGATCAAACCAGCCTCTTCAATCCTAAACAATACTCACTCTAGAGTTATTTCATATTAACAAACAAGCCTCTTTACAACAGGATTTTCTTTCAACACCTCATTACTATAATCAGTGGATGATCCTTCAATTCCACCATCATCAATATGAACTCCAGCATGAGCTGGAACATCATCCTGAAAAATCCAAGCCACTTTTTCTTGATAAACTGCCGCTGAATTTGTTGCTTCTTGAGGCAACCTTTTGAGCTTAAATCCTCCAAAATCAGTCTCAAAAGCTGTGAGAGGCCTTGAATCCACATGAAGTTCCCTCTCCTCATACCCACCCATAATATCACCCAAACCATAACACACTCTTCCAGAAAAAATTTCAACAAAATCCTCTGCACTTGGTGGCATACCAGCATCTTTGATATTGACTCTATTCAAAGCTCTGAGTTCATGCACCACTCTTAACTTCCCATTCTGTTTCTTTGCACAGAAAACAGTACTTGAATAACTGGAGGTTGACTGTTCATATAACCCAGTTCTGGCCCTTTCCCCAACAATATCCAAAAAATCATCACTGATAGCAGCCAAAATTGGAATAGGTTTTATTTTACAAGTTTCATTAAAAACCACAGGAATCAAGTAAGTTTCCCCATAAGGGTGTTTCAACACCCCCTTTTCCTCCTCTACAAATTCAACAGCCTTCTCACTCAGCAAAATAATGTGCAACAACAACTTCTTTTCCTCATCAGACAACCATTCATTAGGACCAAAATTAACAACTTTCAACCTTTCCGCAGTCACTCTAGCATTTCCCACAAAATCAGGAGGATTCTTCACCAGGGGAGTACGGTACGGATCCCTTGATAGTAGCTATCTCTTCAAGGGAGGATTAAAACCCACAGGAAAAGGATCATTGACAGGCCTAATATTCTGAGCTATCTTCTTATATTTTTCAGCTCCACCTTCAACTTTAGCAATCTTTAAGAATTCTTCTTTACCAGACCTAGAACAAAAACCAAGTGTTTCCCCATTGCTCACATGTGTGGCCAAGGTAATTTTTTTGAAAGGTGTAGAAGAAACCCTAGCAGTGCACAATTGGGAGGACTTACTTATAGACCCAAATCTCACCACTCCAAAGCTTTTCCTCACATCCAAATCTTAATCTCCACTTCCCTCTCCTAAATCTTCAAATCTTGATTCATCAACTGAATCACAACTTTTAAGTTGTGCAGTTTATTCCCATGCTGGAGGCTCAAATCTTAATCTTTACTAAAATTGAATTTATTTTCTTTCTTCATTATCTTCAGATTTTTTTTGTTGATTATCTTCAATTATCTTGAAATTTTTTTCTTCTTTTCTTGAGTTTTCTTCTGACCTGCAAAAAAAACAAGGGGTTTCCCCAATTCTCACAGGTGTGGCCCAGGTAATGTTTTTGAAAGGTGTAGAAGAAACACTAAAGTTGCAAGATTGGGAGGACATAATTTCAGACCCCAATCTCACCACCCCAAATCTTTTCTTCATATCTTTCAATAGAGATATGTAACCCATCTTCTTTATTGAACCTGAAGAGAAAATAATTGAAAAACTTGAGGGACAAGAGACTTGATAAAAAAACATTGGGAATACTTGCAGAGAGGAGAAACATTAAAAAGAGAAAGTTGAAAATTTACTTGGCATATCTCCAAGAGAGCTGACCTACTACAACCTGGGATTTCATCATCATGGGGAGAGGTTGTAGCACTAGGGTGATCAGCCCTACATACTCTTAAAAATAAGAATCTCCATCAGAGCCTGAGCCAGCTACCAAAAAAGAAGAAGCAGCCCTATATTCCCTTCTCCTCTCACAACAATCAGAAAAATGACACATAGAGCTAAGCCAAGGCCAAGTCTCCAAACCCTCTTCACCAGGTGAAGAAAAAGTCATATGCAGGGTCCTTTCATCCTCCCCTTTCAACTCCAAACTGATACTAACTTTAGGTTGATACCCAATCCTGGCTGAAAAATCTATCAAAAATGGGCTACCCAAAACTGCCCTAACAGTGCCTTTTGAAATATAAAAGTGAACCTTATCAGAATCTCTGCCAACATCCAACTTCACAAACTCTTCTGTCCCCACCAATTCAGTCACATGTCCACCAATCTCTATCAAATTCCCACCAATACCAGTTTTCTGGAAAGGCCCAATTGAGTTGCCTCAGATGAAGAAATAAGATTGATTTGAGAGCCAGAATCAACCAAAGCTCTGATGGCCTTGCCATTAAGAGTAACATTTACAGAACCCAGAGAAGCAGAAAAATGAGTCCCCAAACTCTCCCCAAACCTTTCAATAGAATCAAATATGTATTCCACCTCCCCAAAAGGAACCCTTCTCCTGGTCAAAAACTTCTTTTGTCTATCATCCAACCCAGAACTGATAGCATAAAACTCAACATAAGTAAGGGAAACCTGACCCTGGTTTATCCTATCCAACACAGAGTTAATAATACTGACTTGACCAGAAAAAACTGGACTCTCAAAGTAAGCCCTTGGCTTCACCACCTTGTTCCTAGATACCTCTTGGGGCCCAGATCCACCAACAGATTTACCTTCAACAGGAATCAAACCTGATCTCTCACCAGACCCTCTAACTCCAACGGGCTTTAGAAATGAAGGCAAAGGGACATCCTCCTCAAAGTCAGAATCAAGCTCTATAGGAATAGGATCACCATTCATGTCCAATGCTCCAAAAATAGCAGGTCCCATATCAGCCATACCCTTCTGCATTCTATACAGCTCCTCTTTGTTGTACTTCCTCATAGCTGTACTCAGATTAGGATCCACCTTGGGAGCCTTGGTTTTAGGCTGAGCCTGTGAAGTCCTCTTGGGCCTACCCACTCTCCCAGCATCAACATAAAAACAAGCCAAACATTCCCTCCTTGACTGTCCTTCACGAGAATACAATTCTAACCCACCATAAGAAGTAGAAAAAGAGACATTATTGAACTCTTTCCTTTTCCCTTTTACATCAACACACACCTTATAAGAAGACTTTCAATCATCAGGAATCTTCTCAAACCTTGGACCCCTCTGATTGAGGCCACCCCTTTTCCTGAACAACTCTACTGGAGCCTGCCCCTGACTCGGCCTCACAAAAGAACCATCAGGGAACTTAAACACCCTCCCATCAAATTTCACCTTTCCCACTGAAACATCTCTGTTCAGAGCCCAACAATCATTTCACTTGTCCCCCCTCCTACTAAAGTAGGATCACACCCAAGGATCACTGCTACCACCAGCCCTCCTCTCAAAAGAATTGGCCTTCTGCATTGAGGCCCTATTCTCCTTCTGAGTCTCATGCACAAATATGTGGAACTGCCTGGTTAAATCCACAAGTTTCTCCATCACTGGGTCCCTCTTTTCTTTATGAGCCTTTACCACCCTCTGCTCCTCCCTCTTTACCTTAAACTCCTCTACAGCCAAAGCCTCACTGACTTAGCTGAAACACTTGGCACACCCCTCCTGATAGGTGTCCACAGCCAATAACTTCAAATGGGCATCCACAGAATCTTTCACCTTGTTCAAGGCATGCAACTTCTGGTACCAATTATCCAGATTCTTCATCATTTCCTTCCTTGACAGCTCCTTCGATACATCCATTATGACATCTCTGGACAGAAAAGACCAAAAAAAAATCTTTGGCAGCATTTTCATGTGCCAACTCCTCTACTTCCACCAAATACTACACTCCAGGGTCAAACTGAAACAGAAACTTCCTGAAACTGTGCAAGTTACCCACACCACTATAAGATTTCCATTCACTGAAACCTTATTCAGATCCAACATAGTAAATATGAACCCCCATCTATCTACCATTTCAATACACAATAACTTCAAGTAACTCTTCTTGTAACCAGACATGGCTACCACCTCCTTCTCCACTGTCCTATCACCAATGAAGAATATGATTTGCTTCACCATATACAGGAAAGAAGCACCATCCACCCCATTAGAAGCCTCATATTTCTCTAAAAACCACTTCACATCTTCTGCATTAAACTTGTTCCCATCCCAAGTTTTAATCCTAACACACTCCCTAACCAACACAGCAGGAGGGACTCCCTCTCCACTGATAGTCACCTCAGGAACAGAAGAACCAGAAGCCATACTTCAAAAACAATATCACCAAATTCCAAACAAAAACCACCACCAAAGTGCCAACCAAAGACAACAAGGACTCCAAATAACTAGCAGGTCCTACCCCACATTGAACACCAGAAATGTATATAATCCTATAGTACTAGCTATAGGCCTTAGCCAAGGGAGTTGGATAAAAACCAGAGAGAAAATCCCCTTTCCCTTTAGAAAAATAAAGTGAGATTTACCTGCTAAAGTAAATTGGGTCAAGATTTCTAAAACCCCTTTTCAACACACTCGAATGCCTAAATCAGTCAAGGAAGTAGTCCCCAGACATAGTACCATGCCAAAGAACTGAAAAGTGGACCAATTTTCACAAAAGAGAGAGCAAGATACTTGATATAGGTTGCAAAGCTATACTAGATACAGAAAGATACTTGATATAGCTTGAAAGACTATACCAGAGAAACATTGGCAAGATTTTAGTTAAATGATGAACTAAACTTGCAAAAAAACGCAGCCAATTGTGGCCAAAAACCAGTGAAAACAAAGTAAGAAACAGTGATCTAATTACCAGATGTGTCAGTATAGTCTAGTAAATAAGTATGATATAATAGTGTTTATTTATGGTCCTACTACTTATTGATAAATGATTTAGTGATTAAACCTCAGGGGAAGACTAATAGAATAGTTATACTCAAATAAAACTCACAATACTTGGATTTAAATGCGTGCTAGTGGTGGAAAATAGATGAATAAAATATAGTTATAGCTTATATAATGATAAAAATCAATTTATAGTGGCTTTATAATATATTTCTAAAGGTTAATAATTGTATAGTAGTGTTTGTTTGAAGTGTAGTAATTGAATGATGATAATAAACCGTCAAAATCCCTCCTTACTTATACCCAAATCCACTGGAGTGCACAGACCTTCAATCCAGATGATGTCACTGCTATCCCCGGCAATTACAGCACTGTGAGGGCCCATCACCTCCCCATGGCATCCACTTCAAGCAGTTTCAACACCCAGACCTCCAGTAAGGACCCTCCATCACTATTAATAATAACACTGATCCATACCATAAATAGAAAATCCAGATAAAAGCGGATACCATAAAGAAACAGGTAAAATAAACAATCAAAAAGAGATTTAATGAAACTAAAAGCATATAAAGGAAACAAATAAAATGTCAAAGCCCCCAATAACATCCCCAAGCATCCACATTAACCCAGAAACATCCTTCCAACCCATAAATCCGTGAATAACCATCCAAGGAAGTAATTTTAGTTGTCCAAACTGGGTGTATGCGCCTGATATAGGTGTCTATGCTTCTGTAGGCGTTGTAAGTCCACTGATTTCGTCCATATGACCTAAAATAAGCAGAAAAACAAAGGTTATAGGCTATTAAGGGGCTAAAACCCATTTATATACCTAAATATACATAATATACTGCATATTTCACTGAATATGAGATTTATGTATACATATAAGCTTATGTATGTCAATAATTACTTCATATCACTTAAGTATATTATGACTCCATTAACACCTTAATAAATATTATTAGGCCATGGATAAGCTATTTAAACTATTATAAGTTATATAATAGAATAATAATTATATATATATATAATAAAACAATATATATTATTATTTTAACCTTATTTTTAAGATATAAGCTTAATTTACTTAAGGTTATCTTATTTTAAGCATAAGAAATACTCAGTCCTAAGGATATTTAGGCTGACAAGATGGCTGTATGATAAATAGAGTTGCCCCAAACTGTCTTATTCAGTATGTACACAAGACCCCCCATCTAAAATCTATGCTACAGCAACTAATTTGCTATTCTGCTAGCCAAATTGCATAAAAGCCTTCTAGAAGAGCTCCCAAGCCTGATACGGTAGAGGCAGTTGGGCTTCCTTGAAGCATCCTGTTCTCCTGAAGCCAGAAAATTACTTAAAAAAACTAAAAAACCAGAAAACAATAGAAAACACCTTAAACCATAATATATGCAAAAAAATCATCAAGACATAAAATGTATAGAAAAATAAGGGCTATATAACGGTAATAAGCACTTAATCCTAAGACTTAAGGTCATCACAAAAAACATAAAAAACAAAACTAACAGTTATAGTAATAATGAAAAGTAACAAAAAGAGCTCCTAAAACTTGGAATATAAAAAATACCATCAAAACATAAAATATAAAAAAAACCAAGGATATCCAGTGATTATAGTCTTGTCCCTGTGGCTCCAATATTAAGCCTGTGAACCCAGAAAAACCACATAATAAAAATCAATGCCATTTAAGACATCACCTAACAATACCAAACTACACAAAAAAGTCCCCAGCCAATTTTGGATCACCACATTGTTTAAAAAAGTATCCTTCAGAATGTTCAAATCTCATGAACCAGAACTATTTGTGGAATTTTATATGTCCAATAATAGTGTAGCTTATGGTGTGTTAGTCTAATGTTTTTAAGGCATATGCATTGCTATTAATATTATTATAAATATTTTTGTAATTTTTATTTTCTTACCAAAGGTGGATTTAGGAGTGTGCAGAGAAGAGATGAGAATCATTCAAGATAAAGAAAAGGATGGTGTAGAGTGAAAAATAAGTGACAGAAAGAGTTAATATGAATGATGGTGTGGTCATCCAAAATTTTCTGGGGCCTTTGTTGTGTAGTTTGGTACCACTTTGTGATGTCTTAAATGGAATCAATTTCTGTTTAAGGTGTTTTTCTGGATTCAAAAGCTGAATATTGAAGCTATAGGGATGAGGCTAATATTTTTGGATAGCCCTGGCGTTTCTCTACATTTTATTTTGTAATGATTTTTTAGAATATTTTAAGTTTTAAGGTGTTTTCTGTTCTTTTATGGGCTATTAAGTTGTTTTTAGTGGTTTTATGGTTTCAGGGGCCCAGATGCCTCTAGTCAGGCCACCCACCTTGTTAGTAGGATTCTGGGGAGCATTTCTAGAGGTTTTTTATGAAATTTGGCTGTCATAATTGCCAGATTTGTTGCTGTATCATAGATTTTTAGATGGGAGTCTGTGTGTACATACTGAGGAAGACAGTTTTTGGGAATATTTAATTATCAATCATCCATCTGGTAATTAGATCATTGTTTCTCACTAATTTTTCAATTTTTTTATGGCCACAATTAGCTGTGTTTGTTGCAAGTTGAGCTCTTCATTTTACTTAAATTTGGAAGCTGGTTTCTCTGGTGTAGCTTTGTAACCTGCATCAAGTATTATTGCTTTTTTCTGTGCAACAAATGCAAAGTGTTTTTGGCTTTCTGGTGTAGATCTTTCTGCATTTCAGGTTTGTTTTTTCTATGTTCCATCTAGGATACTGTCTTGACTTGTTAAGTAGTCAAGAAGTGTGTTGGAAGGGGTATTGTAACAGTCTCTAGTTTTCTGTAGAGAATTTATCTCACCTAATATTTCTCAAAGGGACAGGGGGTTTTCTCTCAAGTTTTTTCTCAAACTCCCTTGTTCAAGGCCTATAGCTAGCACTATATGATTGTCTACAATTTGTGGTGAAGAAAGAGGGAGAAAAACAGAGGCAGAATGAGAAGTGAGAGAAGGAGTTAGTGTAGGATATTGAGGAAGTCAGGAAGTGGAGTAGAGAGTATAGAAAAACTAATGTAGAGGCTAATGATGGAGAAATAATAAAAACTAGATATAATTATACATTTGGCATGGGGGGTTGATGATTGACAAATATGAGATCAGCATCTAATTAAGAGGGTGAAAACAAGAATTCATGATAGAAACAAAAAAAATGAAAAAATCACTCATGAAGATTTAGGAGAAGGAGTATATATGAATAAGGTGTAGGAGATTTAAAAAAGGGGGAAATTAATGTCAGAAAAACATAAGAATCCAGGGCTCTAAAATGGTTACTTCTAGAGTTATTCCCTTGGCCCAAAAAGTGACATTCCATGATTTGTCACAGAAATGAACCCATGGATGGAATAGGGTCCCAAAACTGAACTTGATGTCAAGTTCCCGGCTTTTTCCCCTGTGTCATAAACACCAGCCAAACACTCTCCACTTAACTGGCCCCCACAAGAATAAAAATCCAGACCACCATAAGCATATTTACATGAGACCCTGTTGGCCTCTTTTCCTTTCCTTTTTATCACCTCCACCTTTTCCAAAAGAAGATGACTCATTTGGAGGCTCCTCTAAACTTAACCTCCTTGAGCCATTATTCCTCCTCCTCACCAAATAAACAGGAGCCTGACCATTACTAGGCTTAATAAAGGATCAATGAGGGAATATAAAAATGTTTCCATCAAACTCCACTTTCTTTTCAGAGACATCCCTGTTTTAAGGAGAAAAAATAATTTATTTTTGGCCTTTCCTGCTACAGTTGTAGAAAACCCAAAGATCACTCCTACCTGCACTCCTTTTGAAATATATAGGCTGAGAAGCGGCCTTATTGGCCTTCTTGGCCTCCTTGACATATATATGAAGCTGTTTTGTCAGATTATCTAACTTCTTCACAACAGGATCCACCTCTTTTAATTTTTCAAGGGCCTTCCCTTACATCCACCCTTCATCTTCTTTTTGGAATCCTCCACATCTTCAGAAAAGACTTCACCAACTTTGGTAACATAATTTTTTTAGCCTCCTGGAAAGGTTCAAATGCCAATAATTTGAGGTGATCCTCCACAAACTCCTTCACCACTGAAAAAGTAGGTAACTTCTGATTACCATTGGGGAGAAGCTTCATCTTATCCTTCTTAGCCAATTCCTTCAACACATCAATTGTAACCTCCCTGGCCAAAGCAGACCTAAATATATTTTTAGTAGAGTCAGTATCCTCCATCTCCTGCATATCCACCAAATAATCTAACACTGGCTCCAGCTGATCCAATACATCCTTACAGGAGTGTAAGTTATCCACTCCTTCATAAGATTTCCATTCACTTGAAATCATATTGAAATCCTCCATAGAATTCCAGGATCCCCATCTATCCATGATTTTTAAACACAATTTCTTCCAGTAATTCTTCCTATACCCCTCTATAGAAGAAGCGTACTTAATCAAAGTCCTACCACCAAAAAATGTGAAATATTACCTGATTCACCATTTCCAAGTGAGATGCACCATATACATTACCAGAAGCTTCAAATAACTTCAGAAACAACCTAACATCTTCCATCTAAATATAGATCCCTTCCAAGACTTGATCCTGAATGAGGGCCTAAGAGAAACATGAGGAAAACCATTTTCAACAGCTTCACCACCAACAGAGAAAGAGGGTCCAGAAGCCATATATCCAAAGGAATCTAGAAAAAAAATTCGAATTACAAAAGAGAGTCCAATAGTAACAGTAATTCCAGGAGCTAACAAATCTTCAAATCTCACATTGGGTTCCAGAAATGGAGACAATACTTTAGTACCAGCTAGAGGCATTTACCCAGGGAGTTGGAGAAAAACTAGAGAGAAAAAACTCTGTCTGTTTGAGAAATACCAGGTGAAATAAATTTTCTACATTAAATTGAAGACTGTTACAATTCCCCTCCCAACACACTTCTTGACTTCTTAAAGAGTCAAGATAGTAGCCAATAGTAGACCACTGAGAAACAATAAGCCTGAAATGCAAAAATAATCCACAACAGAGGCAAAAACTAGCCCACTTTTTTCACAGTAAAACATAAATTATACTTGATTCAGGTTAAAAAGCTACACCAGAGAAAAAAATTACAATAGTCTAGTTAAATGAAGAACTAGCCTTGCAACAAACACAGTCAATTGTGGCCAAAGAACAGTGAAAACAGAGTAAGAAACAGTGATCTAATTACCAGATGGTTGTAAGATAAATAGAATTTTACCAAACTTTCTTATTTCATATCTACAAACAGACCTCTATTAAACTATAATCTTAACCTGAAAAATTGACAATAATGTTGCCAAACTTTCATAATGCCCCTCTAGATGCACTCCCTAGCCTTCTACAGTTGAGATGTTATGGTAGTGCAAAGTTTAGTACAGCACTCATATAGTAAGGATAACATTTTAGGATTTTTATTTAGTAATTTAAAGAGCTTTATTTTTCTTTAAATTGGATTTATAATTGAAAAAATTGGATATTTTAAAGTGCAAAAGATGGATATGAAATGCTCAGACTGAAACATTAATTTAACAGTCAAAAATATTTTTATAGGTAAAAAACTGTATGGAAATATAGTCCATTCTCTTGAGAACATTCTGGAATCTTTCTGGAATTTTATTATTTTTTATATACTATAAATAATTTTATTTAGTGATATAATGAATTTTTTATTTTTCAGAATTTGCTTAATGTTGATGCTTTTTAGCTCAGGGAATATAGCTGCGCTGGCAAAAAAAATTATAAGAAATTATTAAAAAGATGTGTAGCTGTATTCCTCAATTTTAAAGACTTTTTAGAGCAGTAATTAGCTTTCAATTGAGTCTGGAAGTCTGGATTGGCTCTAGGACACCTTTAGGAGGTGTATTGTGGACATGTGACTGCTTTATTCATAGAATTGGCTGTAGAATTAAAGGGAAATCAATAGAACATATCAGAAATTTAAATTGAACATCTAAAAATGCATAAAATAACTTTTATAACATTATTATTAAATATGTAACAGTACCCTTATAATTTTAACATTTTATTAATTTAAACATATATTTTGCTTATAAACTCATAAAGATATACTTATAGGGTACCATTAAAAAAAACTATACTTCAGGATTTCAAAAATAAAATTACTTTCATAAAATAAAAACTTAATAAAAACATAAGTTACCTTCATTTAAATAGCTTTTTACTGGTACAGATTTCTGTTGTATTTATTTACATTTTCCAAAGAGCACAGATTGCAACATCTCAAAACCATCAAAAAAATTTTGCTGACAAGTATTTTCATTATCAAGTATAAATTAAAGCTTAGTTAATTGAGAAATCTTACTTTAATTAAAGGGACAGGGCTTTCTTAGGTATATCCAAATCCCTAGAATTCTACTTACAGAAAGGCAACTGTAAGAGTCTTTCTACAGCAGGAAGCCCCCCTCAAGATAGTTGATCTCTCTGGTCCAAAATACACCCAAAAAACCCCTAAAAACTATGAAAATAACATAAAACATTTTAAACCTCAATATATTCTAAAAGATTAGCAACCAATAAAATTTAAGGGAAATTTAGCCCTATCAAATTGTAGCAAGCACTTAACCATAACACTTAATGTTATCCAAAAAACACAAAAAAAATTAACAGTTATAGTGAAAAATGAATTATGCCCAAATGAGCCCTTAAAACCCAATATAACAAAAATATCCACAGATTCTAAAATATTAAGAAAACCCAGGGCTACAAAATGATAATAGCCACATAAACAGGGTCCCAATATTCAGCCCAGAAATCAAGAAATCAATTTAAAATGACTAATTTGAGTATACATCTGACACTCTCAAATTTGACCCAACTACCAAAAGAACACCAAATCACCTGAACAAAGGCACTATTCATGTTGATATGCTACAAATTTAAAAGACTCTCAATTAAATTATCTTTCAATAAAAATCCTTATACCACAATTATCTTTCACAATTAGTTCTAAAAATAATTGGTTATTAGACATTTTAAATGTCAAAGTTCACCTCTTATCTAAAACTTTTATACTCAAATTTTCAAAAACACATCTTGGAGAAATTTCTGGATGTGAAAGCCTCCCTACCATGCTTCACACTCCCATCCTGTACATTTCTTCCAGCCATTTTGATTCTCCCCATCTCATCTGCTCATTTCTGCTTCTTTTCATCATAAAAAATCTAAACATGCCTTATCATTACCTATTTCCTCAAAGGAAACCTTCTGCCACTTTCTCTTCAAATCCAAATACTCCCTTTTTTACCTGTTCAGCTAAGAAATAAATGACCATTTGACTAAAAAAATATGATCAACTCATACTTATCAACTGGATAAAAACTAAAAACTAATTATGATTCTTTTTTTGCACTGAGAATGCAACTAAAGTAGGACTTCCCCCTGCATCAAAAGTTAATGGCTATCTTCTAATGGCCAATGAATTAGGAAATTGGAAAAAGGGAAGGATTTATATTTTTACAAAAAAGATGTCTGAATTTTTCAAGCACTATCAAGAAAAGTACAAGAAGGCTAACACTCTTTCCACTTCCACTGGTTTTTTTATTAATGATATTGATATCAGTAAGGGCATTGAATCTATAGATGATGAAATTAATTTTTTATTTCTTTAATATAAAGAGATGGACTCTATATTTTGAGAGCAAGCTAATGTTAAACCCACAAACATGTTGTATGGAGAGGATTCTATCTCTGAACATTATATTGAGAGAAATCTTTTTGAATCCTCTTACTTAACTCAATATTCCTCTCTTTTTAATTTAACTAATCAATATGTCTTTTTTATAGATCCTTATGGTGATACAAACTAACCCAATCTAACTCCTGTGAGTTTTTTCTTGTATCTAGTCAGTATTTTTTTATTTGCCTATCTTTTTCTTATTTTTAAAAAGGCTGATGAGCAAATACAGGAGCCTCAATCAAGTGACTTTGAAGGTAGCAAGAATGATGATGATGAAAAAAATATATCAAATTTCACCAATAAAAATAAAAGACCTTCAACTACTCTAAATATCAGAAGTCAAAGAAAAATAAAAAGAGATAGTACTTCTCAAAACCCTATTTCTTCAATCAAAGATTTTTTAGAGACATGTTATTCTGTTGAGTGATAGGATACCTCTTAACTTTTTAGTCTATTTTTGTATCATTTTTGGTTAATATTCTTAACACTCTAGGTATAGTTGAAGTTTCGCAAAAGAATCTTAACTTTAAAAAGCAACAATTTGACTTTTATTTACAGAGGTATGATGGGGAACAGGACTTGGAGGAGAGGAAGTTCAAGCTAAAGCTAAGAATTGAAGAATCAAAGAAAGAGGAGAAAGCTTTGAGCACAATTTCCTATTGGATCAGATGAAACTCAAGTATAAACTTGAAAATGATTCAAAAAAAAAGTTTTCAAGATAGAATGTGTTAAAGCTAAAGAATCTATTGAATAAACTGAATACTAAATGAAACTTTTTGATTGATTACTAGTTATTTTGTTTTCTTTCCCATTGGAGTTGTTTATAATTTTTGTATATAAAAGTATTCCATGACTTGCCATATTTCTTTATTCTATCCATCATTAGTTGAATAAGTTTTTAAGAAATGTAACAAATTCATTTTTAAATGGACCCAACTTAGAAATTTGATGCACTATTTTTAACCTCTTTGTGTTTTCAAATTTACAACTCAAGTCAATAAATTTGAATTTCTAAAATTAAAGTCAACAAAATTCTATATCTTTTTTGAAAATTTGGCAATACCCCCCCTCCTTTCATTTTATGGAAGTAACACCATGCAATATTTGGGGGGGAATTGCTAGCAAGTTCTCAACTTGAAGTCAGATGGAGCTCAGATGGAACTCAGACTGAACTTAGATGGAACTCTTACTAAAATGTGCTTGAAACCGGACTTGAACTATTGTACAAACCTAGCTGAATCTTTTCTGGTAACATAATGAAAGTTAAATGAAATAATCTTAAATTATGTGTGAAAACATTTCCAGAAATCATTCCAAACACTGTACACCATAGGCGCATAATTTTGAATCAGTCTTTTAAATTATAGTTCAAGATGGAGCTGAAAGCCCATTTAAAACTATCAATTTTTTCTAGTGATATTTGTACTCTAATTTAATACTTATTTAAAATAGATTGAAACAAATTAAAAATATTATTTAAATATTTAATATTGTTTAAAAAAAGTATTAGAGTTTTCCAATCTATTCATTTCAGAAAAATAATATAAATTGAATTTCTTTGATTCAATTTTTGATATTCTGCAGCCATGTAACATTATTTTGAGTCAGGATAAGTGAAATTCAATACTCACTTGCAAAGTGGTATACAGTATGCTAATTTAAATTGATAATTCATATATATAATGAAAATGATTTTGAATATTCATCCCAAAACAATATGCATAAAAAAGTAATATTGAATATACATATGAGAATTCATATTTAATATATATATGCAAAATCATATTGCATATTTATTTTCAATATCATATTGAATACACATATGCAAAATTCATATTGGATATTTATATGCAATATCATAATTAATATGCATACAAAAAATTAAATTGCATATAAATATTAAAACTCATATTGAATAAAAAATTCAAAAAAATTCAGTATAAATTTATTTTTTGTTATATTATGTAATTTATTAATTTTATTTTATTACATTATATTTTAATACACTTATTATATTAAATTTATTACCTCAAATTAAATTAAATGAAATCTTATTGTATTGTATTTAATTATATTGAGTTGAGTTTGGTTATGTTTTATGTAATTTTATTTTATTTTATTGCACTTTATTACATTTCTTTTCAAAATATATAAAAATGATTTGTTTTATTTTATCTCATTTTATACCATTTTTATTTATCTTTTTTTAATTCTATTATACTCATCTATCTGTCTTTTTTATATTCAATTACATTATAATTAGTCTTAATGTCATTTAATTCATTTTATTTGCATTGATGGATGCTGTTGTATAGCCATGTAGCAGCATTAAGTAGGTTAAAATTGTTGGGTGAACTCCCATGTATGGCCATAGATTTGAGTTAAAAGGCATAAAATAGAATGTGGTACACTGATGTATGGCTGTAGATCAGAGTTCACATCCATAAAAATGGATGTGGTACTCTTATGTACTGCCATAGATCAGGGTACACATGCATAAAATGGTTGGTGAATTGTGATGTACAGCTGTAGATCAGAGGTCACATGCTCAAAATTGGATGTGTTACTCTGATTTACAACTGTAGATCAGTGTCCACACCCATGAGATTGGGTTGTGAACTCTTATATATGGGTGTATGTCAGAGTTCACAAGCTCATTTTGAGAATTCAAAGACTTCAATTTTCCATGTAATAGGGGGTGTCAGTTCTGGAAAATCCGCACTTACAAATCCACACTTAAATTTGACCAAATCCACACTTATCTAAGTGCGGATTGCCAAAACACACTAGCCCCAATACTGGTGGATTTCAAAAGTGAAAAAAGTCACTTATTTCACTCAAATCCGCACTTTCTCAACCAAAAGTGCTGATTTCACCATCAAGACCCATTTCACTGATTTTTCAGCATCATCCCATCCATACGCAGCACTCCGCAGCATAACACTTCATAACTCAAAACATTGTACATCATTTAAATCTTCATATCATATCATATAAGAGTTATGCCTTCCACACTTTCAAATCGTGCTAAATTACATAAAGCAATGACTTTCATGGCTCTTGAACTGCTCTTGGACTCTGATTCTGATTCTGATTCTGATCTAGAAGAAGATTTTGTCTTTTTATCAAAAATGGCCACAAAATGTTACCTTCTTCCCAGAAAGCCTCAAGTACTTCATACCCCCAAGTACACCATCTAAACACTTCTTAACCTATCTACACCCAGTTTTAGACAGCTGTTCAGGACTTCTCAGGAATTTTTCCTTAAATTGCTTGAGCTTATTCAGGATCATCCCATATTTCACAATAATTCTCAAAAATAACAACGACATCCTTCAATTCAATTGGCCATCACACTATGTTGTTTGGGTTCAAATGGTAATGGAGCCGCTTTGAAACGTCTAGAAAATGTCTTTGATTTAGGGTATGGTTCAGTTAACACTTATACTAAACAATGATCCACTGCCATCAACTCCTTGGAATCTCAACTTCTCACATGGCCAACAAAAGAAGAGCGACTTGAATCATCTCAGGTTATGCAAGCAGAGGGCTTCCCAGGATGTATTGGTTTTGTTGATGGTACTACTATTCCTTTGAGCCAGAAACCTGCTCAAGGTGGAAACAATTACTTTGACCGTAAAAAGAGGTAGATTATTTTTAACTCCTTTCATTCTCTTTGAAACTAAAACAAACAAATATATCTTCTTTATAGATATTCAATTTCAGTTCAGCTTATATGTGACATAAACAAAAAATTTATATCATTCTTTTCTGGCTATCCTGGATCATGTCATGACTCCTACATCTTCCAAAGAATGCGAATTTCAAATGAACCTGTAAAATTCTTTGATGAAGATCAGTATCTTCTTGCAGATTTTGCTTATGTGAATGGAAAGTATGTACTTCATGCTTTTCGGGGAGCAGCTTCAGAAGACAGTCAAAATGCTAAGTTCAACAATCATTTGGCAAAGTCAAGAGTCCGTATTGAACATTCTATTTGAATCTTGAAAGGCCGTTTTTCTAGCTTAAGGGAATTAAGAAGTCCTCTTAGAAATAAATCTGAAATGGAGGCGGTGATCAACTGGATTCTGTGTTGCACTATACTTCATAACCTACTTGCTGACCTGCTGACCTCAAAGATAAATGGTTAGCGCTGTATGAAGATGAACAAGTTGATTGACCTCCGACTATATCCAACACTTTTATTTCTCAATCAACTAGTATAAGGGCAAAAATTCTTCCAATAACACTCCAACATTTTTCAATGCAATTTTAATTTTAATTTTTCATTCTCTTCAAATGATCAATTTGCATGTGTTATTCACTGAGAATGGTAAATTTTTTTGCATATTTTTTTGGTTTTTGAATTTGCTGTTAAAGTCTTATTTTTTTTATCTCTCTGTGTTTTCTTTCATCAACTCAACATGAAATCACATATTTTCAGCAAACACATATTTTTTCATTCACTCTCTTTTTTTTCCTCACTCATATCCATTTTCTCCTCTCTTCCTACATCACTCAAACAATTTCACTTATATTTCTATTTTCTCAACTCATCTCTCCAGGTAAGTCATTTTATCTTTTTTACTTAATTTTTTGCTAATTTTTTTTTGGTTTTTTTGGTTTTTTTGGTTTTTTTTGGTTTTTTTGGTTTTTTTGGTTTTTTTGGTTTTTTTGGTTTTTTTGGTTTTTTGAGTTTTTTTTTTTTTTTTTTTTTTGTAAGTGGTTTTTTTAAAATTTATAGGTAAAATTAACCTTTTTTTTTCTCTCTCTCTCTCTCCCTCTTTTCTCTCATTTATCCTATTCTTTATCCCCCCTTGGCCTGGGCTTTTTCCCACCTTTACCCTCTCCTTGAAATGGATACATCCCTTCTCCTTCAGTCTCAATATATCAATATACATTTTTAACAAAACCCTTTTACATATGATTAGATCAGGGTGCATATGTTTTTTCTCCTATTCAAATATTTCTTGAAATTTGAAGACATGTACCCTGATCTTTGGCCAAAGATCAGGGTACACCATGGTATTTTTTCCTGAAACCATGTGTTCAGTGATACTTGAAGAGGTGGACCTTCATCTTCGGCCAAACATCAGAGTCCACCATTGTATCTTGGCCTTGAAAAAAATTGTATCAGAGATTTTGAGAAGTGTACCCTGATCTTCGCACAAAGATCAGGGTACACATGAGTGGGTTTACCACTATATTGTTTCCTTTCAACACATTGTTCTTAAAAATTGAAAAGGTGTACCTTGATCTAAAAGCAAAGATCAGTGTAAACATGTGTATTTTTGCTTCAATTAAAAATATTTTTGAAATTTGTAGAGGTGTACCTGAATTTACACATATATTAATCCTATCACTGGACAACCTATTCTGTCACCTGCAAAAATTAAAGGACATGGATTGAATTTCCCGGATCATAGATGTGTAATCGATTTTGGATTAGGAAATGGAATCATCAAAACAGTTTGGAATTCTTCTTACGATCATCACCAAACCACAAAGGCTCCTCCAGGTTTTGAATCTTGTCAAGACTTCACACATTTTGGTTGCTCTTTCCAGATCAGTCAAAAGTTAATCCGACGAATAAACAAGTTAAAAAAGAGTAAAATGGTAATAAATTTAAAAATTCTTTAGGTAGATCTAAAAAGAATGGGGACTTGTAGAGTCACCAAATATTTAATATTCTTCCATAAATTTTTAATAATAAATATGATATTTCAATTTATGAAATTAAAGTAATGGGCCAACGACCATGTGTTGTATAAAAGGTAATCATGATAACATTAATTTGTTTCATGGGGTTCCTCTAGCCTATACCTGTGGAAAGTCCCAAACCTAGTTTCTAGACTTGATCTGAATTTTGGCATGAGGAATTGTCATTGCTTTAAAAGTGGTAAATTTGACATCTTATTTATATATTAATTAATTTATGTAATTATATTAAATTTTAATGAATTTCACCCTTTACTTCAATAAAATGCAGGGGAGGGTATTGCCGATTTCTTAAATCTGACATGTGAAATTGATGACTTAGAAAAATTTGGTGGTACCCACCTCTTGTTTCATTAAAATTCAAGGGGAGGTATTACCAAATTTTCAAAAGAGATATTGAATTTTATTGACTTAGAAGTATTTAGATAAGCAAAATTATTGACTTGAAAGTAAAGATAGAAAATTTTTATTATATTTTTAAATTTTCGTCAAAATAAAAGTATAAGCAAACTTATTGACTTGAATGTAAAGATAGAAAAATTGTATGATATTTTCAAAAATTTGTCAAAAATAACGTACTATATTCAAGACCTTTTATAAGTCAGCATATAAGAAAATATTACCAAAAAGAAATCAAACAAAATTAAATTAACTAGAAAAGCAATTTATCAATTGAAAAGGTCAAGTAATTTTTTAATGTCCTCATAAGATTGGCCATTCTTTACACATTCCATAATGAAATCTTTTTTTAAAACTCTCTTGTTTTTTCAATTCACAAGTAGCCATTTCTCTTTGAAATTGACGGTCATTTACTCTTTCCATCTGCTCTGCCTCAAATTTTTTTTCTTCCAAATCTAAGGCTTGCTGATCTTTCCTTAGCATATGATCAAACTTCATCTTCTCAAAGTCAAGGGCATTTTTTGCAATAGTTGATTTTGCTGAGAAAATTAAATTGAAATAAATAAATAAATGAGTTAATGATTAAGATATATAGTAAAGGAATCTTACTTATATCTTTTTTTCAAAATTATCCTCAATGGAGCCAAATGAGCTTGTTGAAGTATTACCACGTTTTAATAGATGGTTCAAGTTCATTGAAGTTGAGGCTCAATGCTTTAGTTTGGAGCTTGAGCAAGAGGCTTCAGGAAGTTCATCTAAAGCAGCTTCTAAAGTGGGATTCACATTTCCAGAATAGAGATTATTTAATGGAGATTGAGTTTGAGTAGGAGGAGACTAGAATGAAAGAGAAATTCAGAGAAGAATTGAAGAAAAAACAAAAAGTAAACATACATTTAAATTTTGGGCCTCTGAGGATTCAGATCTGCTGCGATATAATTGTTCTGCTTGATAGTCAGGATCATCTTCAGCTGAACTATGGTTAGAAGGTGGAGGGGATTGATCTCCTTCAAGTAAAGGTGTGTTGGGAGGATTATAGGAAGGTTTGGATCCAGAGGGTATATCCTTAGTAGTATTGTGTAGAAACCAAGGGCTTACATCAACTTGGGAGCCAAAATGATTATCCATTTTCTCATAGAAAGGACACATGACATTGAGCTTTTTGGAAACAGTAGTAATTCAAATCTCCAAATCATCATCATCAATACCAAAGCCAATTTCATATGCAGCATGATGAGCCTTTTTATATTTTGATTGGTAACTCTTAAATCTCTCCTTCATTTGTTTAGGATTGATATCGATTCTCCCCCTTGTTTTCTTCCTTACTTCATTGGCCATCAATAAGTAGCCATTAACCTTTAAAGAAGGTGGATGTCCAATATGAGTGGACTTTTCACATCCAAAACATTCTTCAAAATTTTATTTTATTTTAAGGAAGTTGATTATGATGAGATAATCATCATTTTTAAGCTGACCTGAACCTGACTTTGATTTTTCGGGTGTAGGGCTTGCTTTACAAGGAGACGTTTGTGACAAAGCAGATTTTTGAGTTACCTTTTGAGATTTGGAATGTCTGGGAGGCATTTTGAAAGTGGCACATAACAAGAAAAAAGATTAAGAGGTAGAAGAAATATGTAAAAAAGAATGTAAACATGCCTGGTCAAAATGTTGAAAATGTCAGGAAGGGGCGTGTGCCAAGGATTGATGGGTAGGTAGCGAGGAAGGTCAATGTATCACATGTGATAGGGATGATGTGGCCAACATGTTGTTTTGAAAAAAAATCACGAAAAAAGAGCTGATTTGAGGTCAGAACTGACACCCATTTTTGGAATAAATGACTTTTTTGCAAAATTTAAGTGCTGATTTGGTTTGAAATCCACACTTAAGTTAAGTGCAGATTTGCCAGAGCTGACACCCCCTAATATCGACTTTTGAAATAAAATAAGATAATAAAAATTAGATTAAGATTTATGTGAATAAAGTATAATAAACTAAAATAAACTTAAATTTTATATAATTAAACTAAATAGACTAATAGTAAGTGAAAAAAATGAAACATAATATAATATAATACAGTATTACATAGTATGATAGAATAAAATATAGCAATATCAGATTAAATAAAAAAACTAAGTAAAATAAATATTTTTTAAAAGGAATCATAAAAATTAAAAAAAATTTATAACTCATCAAGAAACATTATAAAAAAAAGTAACTTTATTCATGAGCCAGGTTTTTTCAAGGTAGTAGAAAAAATATAAATATACCAATGCATTAAAATACATACTACAGAGAGACCTTGAAGCCTGATAAGCTGTTTATGAATAAGGGGTATTGTCAGTATAGTCTAGTATATAAGTATGATATAATAATGTTATTTTATGGTCCTACTACTTATTAATAAATGATTTAGTGATTAAACCTCAGGGGAAGACTAATAGAATAGTTATACTCAAATAAAACTCACAATACTTGGATTTAAATGCGTGCTAGTGGTGGAAAATAGAAGAATAAAATATAGTTATAGCTATTATAAAGATAATATCAATTTATAAGGGCTTTATAATATATTTCTGAATGCTAATAATTGTATTGTAGTGTTTGTTTGAAGTGTAGTAATTGAATGATGATAATAAACCGTCAAAATCCCTCCTTACTTATACCCAAATCCACTGGAGTGCACAGACCTTCAATCCAGATGATGCCACTGCTATCCCCGGCAATTACAGCACTGTGAGGGCTCATCACCTCCCCATGGCGTCCACTTCAAGCAGTTTCAACACCCAGACCTCCAGTAAGGACCCTCCATCACTATTAATAATAACACAGAGTCATACCATAAATAGAAAACCCAAATAAAAGCGGATACCATAAAGAAACAGGTAAAATAAATGATCAAAAAGAGATTTAATGAAAATAAAAGCATATGAAGGAAACAAATAAAATGTGCAAGCCCCCAATAACATCCCCAAGCATCCACATTAACCCAGAAACATCCTTCCAACCCATAAATCCGTGAATAACCATTCAAGGAAGTAATTTTAGTTGTCCAAACTGGGTGTATGCGCCTGATATAGGTGTCTATGCTTCTGTAGGCGTTGTGAGTCCACTGATTTCGTCCATATGACCTAAAATAAGCAGAAAAACAAAGGTTATAGGCTATTAAGGGGCTAAAACCCACTTATATACCTAAATATACATAATATACTGCATATTTCACTGAATATGAAATTTATGTATACATATAAGCTTATGTATGTCAATAATTACTTCATATCACTTAAGATAAGTATATTATGACTCCATTAACACCTTAATAAGTATTATTAGGCCATGGATAAGCTATTTAAACTATTATAAATTATATAATAGAATAATAATTATATATATATATCATAAAATAATATATATTATTATTTTAACCTTATTTTTAAGATATAAGCTTAATCTAGTTAAGGTTATCTTATTTTAAGCATAAGAAATACTCAGTCCTAAGGATATTTAGGCTGACAGGTATCAAAGTTAGAAATATTACATTTTAAAAATACCTCTTTTCTCCACCAAATCAACCATGATTATTTTTTAAAATATGCCATATTTTGCCCAAAAAATATCTTTTTACTGAGAACTAATGTTGAGTTTGTGGCTTTCTTTTTGTGTTGAGAAATACATTTTAAATAATTACAAATTTCTAAATTTGATACCTCCTAATATATATAGGGTTAAAAACTACTTTTTCATGAATAGGCTTCTTATAGATCTCATTCAAAAAATTGAATTCAAATGAGCTTAATAGGTTTCTTAGCTTCCAGTAACCTATGTACTGAAATTAAAAGCTTATCATTTACACCATATACCAGTTTATTTATTGTAAAAACTATTTCAAAAAATTAAAAGACATTAAATATGTTTAAGGTTTCAATTAACTTGAAGAATTCTCAAGACAAGGTTTGCATCGGGAGTTCAATCAGAGACCCATAAAGACTGAGATATACCTTCTTCTAAGATATTAAAAAATTTAAAAAAACATGATTCTATTATCTAATTGTTTTAGAAAAAAATACTTTTACTTAGGTAATATAAGTGTGAATATTAAAAGAATATATTCAAAAAATGTATTTGAATTTATTAAAAATAAAGTTAATTAATTTTTTTGTAGATGGTTATATAAAAATTAAAAATCAAAGCTCAAATTTAAGACATGTAAAATGGTTTTGTATGAAATTTCCAGTGGAATTGTATGTAAATTAGAAACAACATTTGTAACTGACAATTAGGACAGTATAGGAGATTCAAATTCAATAACTTCATCCCAAAAGTCATTTTTAAGTATGTGGAATAATATCTAATTATAGCTTTTATCCAATGTAAAGACCGTCTTCTAATTTTTACTAAATATATTTGAGATTTTCGAGTTTTATTATAGTTTTGTGTTTCTCAAAATATTCTATAGATAATAAAATTTGACTGATTTTTCAAATAAATGTATAATTATCATCCTCATAAAATGAGATTATTGGAAAGAAAGAATGTATTCCTATGTATTGATTAATTTTGAATTTTCATTTCTTTTGATTTTTTCAATTTTTATATTGATATAAGTTGTAAAAACTTCAGTATCTTGAGTTACTGAGGATTTATACAAAGCCTTAAACTAGAATTTAATTTCATTTTAATTTAACATGGAATTCTACACTTTTGTATAGAAGGGTGAAGAATTTAAGGCCATAACTCAGTATTCATATGATTGAAATAAAGCTTCATTTTTAGAGAGAAATATAAGATGAGGGTGAACTCTGATGTTTGGCCATACAATAGCATTCACTCTCTTATGTTTAAAAACTCTTATTTCAATTTTTCTCCACCAATTTTTATAATTTTTTCACTCTTATTAGCTTCTTTGTATGTGAACATATTTTCTCAACAAATTTTTTTCAACCCTCCTTTCACCTTTCACCTTTCACTTTTCTTTTCTCCTTTTTATTTTACTCCCTATCCCAAAAATCTTAACCTGTTTCTTGTCCCATATAATTTTTCCCTACTCCTTCCAATACCCTTCAATCAACAATCAACAACCTTATGATCCCTTTTTCTATCCTCCATTTTATTTATGTCCTCTTTAACCCTATTTTACTTCTCTCTCTACCCCTTTTTTTCAACCCACATTTCCACTTTTTATCATCACCTTTTGCCTTTTGCAACACTTTCTATCTCATTCTTCCTTTTTCATTTCTTTCTCAAAAAATCCTCTTTATTTCTATGAGTTATAGCAGGTATAAAGGTCTGGAGAGGGGAAAAATAGGGATGGGAAGAAGTTGAAAGGGGTAGGGATGCATTTAAAGGGTCAGAGATAGTCTAAAGGCATGAAAATAATTGTGGTGAGAGAAAAGAAACAAAAATTTTAACTGGGGAATAATATTGAAGATAATGTTTTATTTATGACAGAAAGTAGGAATAGAGAGGTAAGTAATAGCATTCTAAAAGATAAAATAATAATAAAACATGAAAAAAATGTTCTATATCATGGAAAAAGGAGTGGACTCATCTCAAAAAAAATAGAAATCAAAGAATATATATTCATATTATTAATTGTAGCAAAATTTCATTTTATGTCTTAATTTTTTCATATTTTGAATATAATTGTTAATATCTTGTAAAAAAAACTGTTAAATGAATATCTTTTTAATTTGTTGAATGTAAAAAATAATATTTATTTTTATTAGAGCTTAAATTTATCACCAAATTATAATTACCTTCATTTTTATAAGTGCTTTAAATTTTTCAGATATTTTAAATATTTATAATAGTTAATAAAATCTTGTAAAATCATCAGAATTGAAATTTTTTTTCAAATCCTTACTGGGAAAATATAATGGAAATATTGATTCACAAAATATTTTTCATGAATGATTTACAATATTGCCTTATAATTTTATTATATAATAAAAATTAAATAAAATTATTTGAATATCTAAGATCACCTTTTTTTCAATTTAAATTGGGGAGTGTCTAGTTTTAAATTCAAAAAAGTACAAAATTATTTAAAATATTTTGTAGTTTCCAAGAGCAGCTTAGCAGTGGGGAGGGTTGATTTCAACATACCATTACAAAATTGTGTTTTTAATGCTTTAATTTTTTTTTAAAATTTTTTACATGTACTTCAATAAAAAATTAAGCTAGCTTCATCTGAGGTTCAATGTATTTTCACACTTTATTCCTGATGTTTTCATAACTACCTCAATGTGTTCTAAATTAGATATGAGTTTGTGTTTAATTTTAAAGACTTTCCAGTAAGTCAGCTCCCCATATTACATGGTGTAAGGGGTGGGTATCACCAGAATTTACTCATGTCATCAATTTTGCATCTCAGATTTGAAAATTTGACAATACCCCCCCCTGAATTTTATTGAAGTAAAGGGTAAAAGTCACAAATTTTATTATAATTATATAAATTAATAAAAAATAACTAATATATTATAAATTTACTAGTTTTAAATTAATGAAAATTCCTCAAGCCAAAATTCAGATCAAGTATAGAAACTGACCTTTGGGAGCCCCCACATGTATAGGCCAGAGAAATCCCATGAAAAAATTAATATTGTCATGATTTCAATTTATACAACACATGGCTGTTGGCTCATTAATTTAGTTTATTAAAATGATATACCATATTTTTTTATTACAAATTTATGAAAGAATATTAAATATTTTGTGACTCTTGAAATCCACATACTTTTTTGATATACCTAATTTTTTTTTAAATTTTTTTATTTTACCTTCTTTTTTTTACCTTGTGGATTCATTGGATTAACTTTTGACTGATCTGAAAAGAGTACCCAAACATTGTTAAGTCTTGAAAATATTGAAAAGATGGAAGAGCTTTCATTGTTTGGTGATTTTTGTGAGAAGAGTTTCAAACAGTTTTGATGATTCCATTTACCAAACCAAAATTGATTATACACTTATAATCTGTGAAAAATAAACCATGTCCTTTGATTTTTTCAGGTGAACAAATAGGTTGTACTATAATGGGATTGATATTTGAGAATATTCCAAAAGAATGATAATTTTCATCATTTGAATTGCTATAAATATTTTTATAATAACCAGAATAATTAATTAGAACATTTGTAAATAAAATATGCTCCTTGCTAATTTCTTCCCATTCTGAATCACACCAATTTGGTATCCATATTTTAGTTGAAATTTTACTATTTTTTTCAGAGAATTTTTTTCAAAGTTTTATAATCCAAAGAGTGAGAAAAGAATTAAAAAAAGGTAAGGAGTCCTATTTTTGGAAATTTTTATCCTTCTCAGATTTAGATAAATTTTTGAGTAAAGAATAGATTCCTATAGAATTAAAATGAGTAAAGTGTTTTTAGGAATGAAACAAAAATTAATATACTTAACGTGAGAGTATCCATTTAATAAAGCCTGGTCTCCATCCAAGACCAACCATGATACCACCCAACATATTCTTATTTCAAATTGGTAAGAAAACCAAAGCCATTTGATATAGTGTTGTTATGAGATCAGATAGTTGATTGAAAGATTCATCTTTTATACCATCAAAAAGAACTATTTTCATAAATAAATTGAGGCTTAAAATAATTACTAATAGCTGCTTCAGCTTCATTTCCTCCTTATTTGGTTAGATATTTTATATCTTCCGGTAACTTTTTTGGATATTTATTTTTGTCCACTTTATTTTTATAGTACTTGATGTTTGATATATGTCCAAATAAAATATACAAGTGAATTTTCTATTTTGAATATTTTTATTAATATTATCACAAATTTTTTCAATAATTTAGATGATGATTCTAATGGTATAGACTTTGAAAATGATGATAAGGAAGATAATGAAGAAAAATATGATGATACAGGAGTAAGGTTTGATTCAGAAGATACAGGAATTTTTTTTTTCTAAAAAAAAAATTTTACTTGTCAAAAAAGATACAAAAAAATTATTTAAAATTTTAAAAATACTCACATAATTTGAAATAAATGACTTAGAAATTCATGCTTCAAAATTGTTTAAAATAATTGTTACTTCAATTGAACACAAGGAAATTTTTTCTAAATTACAGAGGAAAAAATTAATCATTGTTATTAAATACAATTTAGATATAAAATAATTATAAAATAAAATAAAATTCTAAAAAAATAATTCACAATCCATACAGACATCTATCACCAGCTAGCTAGCTGGTTTTTTGCTTATATTCTTGGGGAAGTAGGTATAGAGGCCATAAGCCTGGTATGGTTACCTGACTGCTTGTTTATATTGGGGAGAGTGGTGGTTGTCTATGACAGATCTATCCAGCCATCCATACAGCTTCACTGGACGATTGAATGTTTATTAAGTGGTTTTTCCATATGCCATTGATGGTGACATTCTGTAAAATTTAGAAATACACACATAGAGTTTTATGTTTTCAGACCATTGAACTTTTTTTTTACCTTAGAGTCTCTTATGAAACACTTACATGACATGCTTCAATATCAGGGGGTAGGGGTTTTAAATTTCTACAGACAGGCAGTTTTATTGGCTGGCTTTTGTTTCCAAGAGGTAGAGTGAGTTGGGAAAGTGGTGTGGGGGTATTAAGCAATTCAGAAAGATAGCTTTTCTGGATGGCTGTCATTGGAGGTGGGGAAGTGGGCTGGAGGGTTAAAAGATGCCAGCAAGCCATCAAAGATGGCTGGCTGATGCTTTTGAGATGCAGAAGGTGGTGGGGTGGTGGTATTAAGTAATTCCAACCAGGCAGAAAATCTGGATGGCACATGTTTCCAAGAGTGAGGAGGGAGGTGAAGAGTGAGATGGATGTGACTTTAAGTGAAGGGGGGTGGGCTACAGGATGGATATATGGGTGTTAAATAAAGAGAATGGAGTGGGAAGTTTCTAAATGCTTGACAAGAGGGTGTGAAAGGGAATAATTTGACCAGGCCAAGGAGGGATAGGAAAGTGATGATATTGACCAGGCCAAGGAGGGATAAAAAGTAGGATGATGCACCAGAAAAAAAAATTGGGAACCTGATAGCAGGTTTCAATCCCTATCTTTTATTTAACTCAGTGTAATCTTAGCTGTAATTTTTCTGGAATGACCCCACACTGAAAAAAAATGAGCACACTAAATTGCACAGCATTAAATCTGAGTTGCTCTTGAATCAAAGATTAATTGAGGGATCAGTACCTGCTATCAGGCTCCAGATATTTTTTTTGTGCTGATGGAGAAAAAAAAAGGAGGGTAGAGAAAGAAAATAATAATAATAATAGTAATGACCTTGTAAATAAAAATAAAAACCACCTTTAAAAAAAAGAGATATACAAATAAATAAATAAATAAATAAAACAGAAAAAAAAACATAATAATGATCAAACATAAAAATAAAAAGTAAAAGAATGACAAAAATGACTTACCTGGAGAGATTAGTTAAGAAAAAATTTGATTTCAACTTATTTGAGGGATCCAAGAGGAAAGAATGAAACAGATATGAGTGATGAAAGAAAAAAAAGAAAAAAAAATGACTGAAAAAATATGCAATTTCATGTTAAGTTGATGAATTTCAGCCAGGAGACTAAACTTATCCAGTAAATAATTAATTATTTACTAGAGTCAAAATACGCCTTTACCTTTCATTTAATGAATTACACTTACTTATTAAACTACTTATACAATTTTGAGTAATCAATAGGTAAGAACAAGTAAAGATATAATTCTATTTTTTCCTCATATATTTTATTCTGTAACAGTGTCCTCATGACAGCTGAAGAGAAAACTAAAAATATTAAATATTAAATCAAATATTTTTTATTTTTACTTTGACATTTACAGAAAATTAAAATAAATCAAATAAAATGGACATATACAGAAAAATTAAGTATATGGGTACATACTTTATAGAACAACTTTAATATTTGAAATATCTAATTGTGGAATTGTTTTTTCTCTAATACTCAAGTATTTAGAATTTATATTCAATAGTTTCTCTCCTTTTTGCCTATATAAGGCCTCACAATCTGGATGTTTTCATTCATTCCATTCTTACTTTAAAAATTTATTATATATACACAATCACATACATTACCACTGTTACTACCTTAGAACTTTCATCTTCATAATTCTAGGCTTTTAAAGTAATAATAATAATAATTTTTAACCTTTTCATTGAGTATTAGAATACAAAGATATAAAATATGTACCACGTTTGAAATCTTGAGTTTTCCTTACCTTTTGTCACCATTGGACCACCATAAAATCTTCTAGACTAAAAGCACCCCTTGACAACAGAGGGCCCTTCCAAATAGTTGTTAAAACATTGTTATCTTGTTTCTGGCAACCAAAGGACCATCAACTCCAACAACTATAGCAATTTTTGTACAAACAACAAATATCAAAGCTCAAAGGCACGTTGAAGACAATCCTATAGTACTAGCCATAGGCCTTGACAAAGGGAGTTAGAAAAAAACCAGAGAGAAAATCCCCTCTCCCTTTAGAAAAATATAAGTGAGATTTACCTGCTACCATAAATTGGTTCCTGTTGTTTAAAGCCCCTTTTCCAATACACTTGACTGCCTGATCAGGCAAGAAAGTAGTCTCCAGACAGACTACCAAACCAAAGAACTGAAATGTAGACCAATGTCCACACCAGAGAAAGCAATGATACTTGATGTAGGTTGAAAATCCACACCAGAGACAGCAATAATACTTGATATAGCTTGCAAGACTACACCAGAGAAAACAGTTGCTAAAGTTGAGTTAAATGAAGAACTAACCTTGCAACAAACACAGCCAATTGTGGTTAGAAAACAGTGAAAACTGAGTGAGGAACAAGGATATCACCTCCGGATGGTTGTATGTTGATTAAGGTTTCACCAAACTGTCTTATTCACTATATACAAACAGACAACTATCTAAGAGCCGATGCACACCAACAAATTTGGTGTTTCTGAGCGCCAAATTGCATAAAACCCCTCTAGAAACGCTTCCCAGCCTTCTAGAACTGAGGCAGACGGTCTGCTTGACGTTGGGAGGCCCGCCTGAGGTGGCCAGACCACCCTGAAGCTAGAAAAACCACCAAAAACCTCCAAAAATACCCAAAATACTTAGAAAAATAAGCTACAGCTACTTAAACCTTTAAACCACATAATTAAGCTATAAAAACATTGAGACATGAAACATAGAGAAAAATTAGCCCATTCTACTGGTACTACCAACTTAACCCTAAGACTTGAGGCTACTTCATAAAACGCCAAAAACCAAATTAAACAGCTATCTTTTAAAATGAAAAATGAGAAATAATCTCTTAAATACTTAGAATATGAAAAATGTCATCAAGACATAAAATATAGAGAAAACTGGGGATATCCAATGGTAATACCCACATCCCTGCAGTCCCAATATTAACCGAATAATTCCAGAAAAACGACCAATTATTAAACAATTCCATTTAAGGCATATCAAAACAATGTTAAACAGACCAACAAAATGCTCCACCAATGTTGGAAGACCACAACGTGAATAATATTTTTGCCCTAACTGGGATTCAAACCTTAACCCAAATTTAATGCTTATATAAGTGTAATTGACCCATATATTTTTAGTGACTATAGCGGTTATTTTTTTTAGGTCTCACTCTGCACATTTCATTATATATTTATATCTTTTTAATCAGAACTTTTAAGTTGGCATTAAATTACTCAAATTACAGGGGGAGGTGTTAGGTATATAATATTTTTTTCCTAATTGAGCAAGATAGATAAACATTGTTCTTAGTCCTAGAAGTAATAAAATTAATTTATTTAATTAAAAAATTATATTATTTAATTATTTCAGTTGAAAAATTGTCCTGATAATTAAAATATTATTTTATTATTTCAGTTGACAATTAGTCCTGGTAATTAAAATAAGAAAAATATAATAAATTAATTATTTAATTAAAAAAATTATATTAATAAATTATTTCAGTTCAAAATTAGTCCTGGTATTTAAAAATATACAATATATAAATTGGTTATTTTGTTAAGAAATTTTATTAATTATTTCAGTTGATTTTTTCCTGATAATTAATATATTATTTTATTATTTCAGTTGGTTTTTTCCCAGAAATAAATAATATCAATATCTTAGTAAATTAATTGATTAAAAATTTTATTGATTAATTATTTCAGTTGACTTTAGTCCTGATAAATTGATATATTTTCATTCTTTCAGTTGATAAGTAGTCATGGAAATTGATAATAATTAATTATTTCAGCTGATTTCAGTCCTGATGAATTGATATATTTTCATTAATTCAGTTGATAAGTAGTCCTGAAAATTGATAATAAATTAATTATTTCAGCTGATTTCAGTCCTGATGAATTGATATATTTTCATTAATTCAGTTGATAAGTAGTCCTGGAAATTGATAATAAATTAATTATTTCAGTTTATTTTAGTCCTTATAATTGATAAATTTTCATTATTTAAATTGATAAGTAGTCTTGGTAATTGATAATAGTCTTTAAATATTTTTATTTTATCTTTTTTTTTTACAAAAAAAGGAATAATAACTGAAAAAATATTAATATTTTTTCCTTCCCTCAGCTCAAGTGATACAAACAATGGCTGAACTAAATTTTTCTACCACCCATGATGAGGAATTGGATCTTATTGATGAGGATTCAAGTTCTTTAATCTCTTTTTTCACTACAAAATTCTCTCAAATAAATCAATAATTAAACCAAACAGGATGTAGAAACTTAGGAGTTGGAAATCAAAAAGGAAGACCCTCCCCTGGACTCCAAGTCCCAAGTACACCCCAAGAAGAGCTTCCAAAAGCCTTCAAAATAAAAAATATTCCAGTTCAGCAACAGGTAAAAAACCTGTCATCTCACATCAAAGAGTTGAATTCAGAGAACCTCAAAAAAGGGAAAAGGTAGAATTCTTAGAAGAAAAAATAAGAAGCATGGAAAATTTTCTTCAAGAGAAGAAGAGACATCCACAGGGAGCAAAACCCTTTCCACAGTTGGCTTCTCAACATAAAAGAAAAAGTGGACGTGTCAAAATTTCAATTGAAATGGCTTAACACCCAATGGGACTCTCTCCAGGCTCAGCAAATGAAGCAGGCTTTTCAAGTAGGATGTCACCGGAAGACCTACGCACAAGGTCGAGGGTGTTCCTAGAAGTGAGATGGAGGGAGGAGTTTAGAAACTTCTTCAAAGCACAGAGGAAATGTTTGAGGAAGTGATTCGAAGATGACCCGAAGGAAGAGCTACTGCTTTGAGATATTTTTGATAAGAATTCTAATATAATTTAAAGGTAATATTAATATTCTTAGGATCTCACAAAGGGTTGTAAACTCAATAATCAAAGATTTAAATTTTAGAAATGATTACTGAGAAAATAAGGAGATGTACAATAATAATGATTTAACTTTGAAGTTTTACCACTATTAACTATATATATGTTTTATAATTTAATTCTAAAGAAATACCGAACCAAAATCCAACCCCTTTTATATCCATTACTCCTCCTTGCATTGACCTCATACCCATCCATCATTCCGCACACCACAGACCTCTGAAAATACACCCGTTACACCTGGACCCTCCTCACTAACATCCGTTAAACCTTTAATCATCCACTAACCATCCTGGCCATGCTCACTACCCTTGTTAATAACCCACAGATACTTAATAAACCTTTTAGTGGAATATTGTATTAACTATTGTGCTGTGCATTGCTTATCGAAGAAAAGACTAAACACACTACTGAGAGATTGACTAATTTAGATTTAAAGTCTAGATTAGCGTGGTTGAATAGTGAGTACAGAAAGGAAAGTCAAAGTTGCTATGTAGAATTGTTTTCTCTGCTTCGAGTATGGATTTAGATATCTGTATTATTGATTTAATGAGCTGCTTTTGCCTTGAATGTCATGTGGCACATGACAGATGCCCGGGTATAAAATGCGAGATCTGTTGAGCGTGAGACACATACTACTTTCTGTCAGCCTAGATATCCCTAGGACTGAGTATTTCTTATACTTAAAATAAGACAACCTTAAGTACATTAAGCTTATATTTTAAAAATAAGGTTAAAACAATAATATATATGATTATATTACATATATATATAATTATTACTCTATTATATAAATTATAGTAGTTTAAATAGCTTATCCATAGCCTAATAATAATTATTAAGGTGTTAATGGAGTCATAATATACTTATCTTAAGTGATATGAAGTAATCATTGACATACATAAGCTTATATGTATACATAAATCTCATATTCAGTGAAATATGCAGTATATTATGTATATTGAGGTATATAAGTTGGTTTTAGCCTCTTAATAGCCTATAAACTTTGTTTTTCTGCTTATTTTAGGTCATATGGACGTATCCAGTGGACTCACTACGCCTACAGAAGCATAAACATCTATTTCAGGCGCATACACTCAGTCTGGACAACTTAATCTGCTTCCTTGGATGGATATTCACGGATTTATGGGTTGGGAGGTCATTTCTGGGTTAATATGGATGCTTAGGGATGTTATTGGGGGATTGGAAATTTCATTTGTTTCCTTTATATGCTTTGGGTTTCATTATATTCTCTTTGGATGAGTTATTTTACCTGTTTCTTTTGGTATCTGCTTTTATCTGGATTTTCTATTTATGGTATGGGTCTGTGTTATCATTAATTGTGATGGAGGGTCCTTACTGGAGGTCTGGGTGTTGAATCTGCTTGAAGTGGAAGCCATGGGGAGGTGATGGTCCCTCACAGTGCTGTAATTGCCAGGGATAGCAGTGACATCATCTGGATTGAAGGTCTGTGCACTCCAGTGGATTTTGGTATAAGTAAGGGAGGATTTTGACGGTTATTGGACATCATTAACTTACTACAATTCAAACAAACATTATAACACAATTATTATTTTTCAAAGATATATTATAAAGCCATTATAAATTGATATTATCTTTATATAAGCTATAACTATATTATATTCATCTATTTTCCACCACTAGCATGCATTTAAATCCAAGTATTGTGATTTTTATTTGAGTATAACTATTTTATTAGTCTTCCCCTGAGGTTTAATCACTAAAAAATTTATTAAAAAAGTAGTAGGACCATTAATAAATACTATTAAATCATACTTAAATACTAGATACACTGACAATTGGGGGTCTTTCCTTAGTTTTTACTTATTATTTAGTATAAGCCTTGGGATGTGATTTTTACTATATTATAGCTCAAACCAAACCAAATATTTGGGTCTTCTGCATATTAGTGGGTCATCATAACTCAGTGATTACAGAAAAGAACCCTTATAATAATTGTACTAATTTTTTATAATAAAAATTAGGTATTTACAGTAGTAACTGTACCCAATATAAACCCAATTTCACTTGGTATTTGGTCACCGATATAACACCCAATTAAATTGGTATTTGGTTAAAGCTTGGTAAGCTACTTATTCACCCTAATAAATGTCTAGTTTAACTTCTTATTTTATTTTTAACAGATTTTTTCGAATTTTTATTAAATTTTATATAAGTAAATAAAGATTTAAATTCAGGGTAAGCTCCAGTGCTTTTTATTAGTAATAACATTGCTAATACTTTTAATCTAATAATTACAATAGGTTTTCCTTTCTTTAGACGTGATATATTGTTATATTTATCAATATGAGTGCTCCCCAGGACAATGTAAGTGAAAAGCCTGCTTATAATACCAGGTCTAAAGCTAACAAAAACATTGCTCCAGGACATAACCATGGAGGGTCAGTCATACCCCCAGGCAGAGCAAATGAGCATAGAGGAAAAAGACACCCTCTTAAAAATGATTGCCATAAAAATGATGTCTCCTCCTCTTCAGGATCAGCTATCCCATCTGGAAAAACAGGTATTAAAGTTGGAGGAATCAAGGTCCCTCACGCTCAAGGAGGTAGAGCAATTACAGAACAATTGCAAGGTAGGATTTCAGCAGATGAACCAATCATTTTCAGAGCTAAAGGGAGGCCAGCCAAGTCAGCAAACCCCTACCCCATGAGGGCCACATCACGCCCAGGAGAAAATACTGGTAGAAAAATGAAAGTGGGATTGGTTCCATCAACAATGGTCCAGTCACAACTGCAACAAGGATCCTCCTCCTCATCAGACTTCCTCAGTTCACCCCTACAAGGGAAAACAAAGGCGCCAAAAATCAGGGCTCACACAAATCCCATGGTAAGTAGATTACCCTCTCAGATTGAACACAATACTGATAATTACAATGTAGGCAAAATTATTGATGTCAAATCTGTGCAGAAAATAGAGGAGGACTTAAGAAAATTAGGTTTTAATGTAGATACACCTGAATTGTCTTTTGTCAATAATAACAGTAGTATTTTTAATACAGTTAATCTTCAGTTGCCACCACTTAATAGTGAGATGAGAAGTTAACATGAGAGTAAAAGAATTGAGAAGGAAGAAATGGAGTATTTTAACAATAATCCAACTGTCCATAGAATTGTTTCAGCATTGTGGAATAGAATGACTGATTGTGAGGAACAGACAGTTAAGCTCACAAGTGATACAATTTCATCCTTAACATTAAATATTTCCCAACTGGCAACACGTAATAAAGAATTAGAGAATGAGCATTTGTCTCTAACTCTTAAATATGATTCATTGAGTAGTAAATATAATGAACTTTCAAACAAATTCTGTGAGTTGGAAAAATTGTATGAAACACATTTATTTAAAACTGAATCAAGAACTAAGTTATCTTTTGCCCAGAAAAATCAAAGTGTCTCTGAGATGCTACAAAGATTGACTAAAGTTGAGATTGAAACTTCCAATCTACTAATGAACCAGGATAATCATAAGTATACTCACTATAATAATAGTCCTTTCATTGGCAAAAGTGAATCTCATTCCTTCCCTATACCACCACAACTAAAACCATCTGGTGGTAGTGTCAAATCTGAAAATGTAAGTCACAAATCCATAAAGGAGAAAATACAAGACCATTTATCAAGAGTAAATGAGTTGTTGAATTTATTTAAGATTAGTGAAATAAAATCCAATCAGAAGAACTGGCCTAAAATAGATCAGTACCCAACTTATGATGGGGAAGCCAGCTCTGATTGGCAAAATTTTATCCAAAGAATTGACAATTTAAAATTCTCATATATAATACCAGATGAAGAAATAACATCAAAATTGATCTCTTTATTTAAGGATGTTTCTTTATTATGGTTTGAAGCTGTTTTGAATGAGGGTAAAGACTACTCTTGGGCTGAATGGAAACAACTAATTGAAAAACAATTTGGAGGTTCTTAATTCAGACTCACTCAGCAGAGACTTTATGAGAAAACTAGGTATAATCCGTTGAATGGTGACAAACCTATGGTATTTTTAATGAATTTAAATAAAATATTAAAAGCCATTGAGCCTAACATGGATTTTAACTTATGGAAAGATAAGATAATATATAAATTACCTATATCTGCAGAGACATTGTTGTAGCTAGAACAATTAATGTTACTGAATATTCTGACTTTATTAATATTTGCAATGAAATATTATTAAACCATAAGTATGAAGTAAGGTATTCCACTTATAAACAAAATTTTGAACCTGTGAAAAATCAGAATTAAAAAACACTTCAGGAGAAGCAGAAAAAACCTACTGCACCTGTAGTACCAAAAAAGTATGAGACAAATACTTGTTATAAGTGTAACAGACCTTGGGTTAAAGGTCACAAATGTGAGAAGAATATAAATATTGTTGAAAATCAACATGAATCTGAAATTGAAACAGAGAAAAGTAAAGATTCAAGTGATTATGACAGTAATATCTCATATAGTGATGAAAATGAAGTCTGTATGTTGGAAGATGATTTGTCCATCTTTGACAATCCAATATTAAATATGGACTCAAATGAATCTTTAATGAATTTTGAGGATAGTGAAATCATTAAAGATATACAAGTTGATAACTTTACAATGACACCTATCACGGTTCCAGCTATCCTTTCTGGTGAAAATGTTAATATAGTATTGGACACAGGAGCTGCTGGTTCTGTTGTCTCTACTAATACATTACAGAAAATTGATAGTGAATATAAGTCTAAGCTTAAACCCCTTCAAAGTAAAGATTGGAGAGGTTTTGGATACGTACTACATCCCATTGGTAGATACAAACTGCTGTTTTCTTTAAACATCAACATGGTTATGTAAGAGTAACTTGTGACTTTGTAGTAATGGTTAATACTAACTGTAGTAACTGTTTTATCATTGGAAATGATATTCTGACTAAGTTTGGTATGTAGTTAGACCCTTCTAATAAAATTTTTACAATTGGCATGAATGGTAAAAGGAAATTTAAAATAAATTCTTTTAACACAGTCTTACACATTGAGTCAGTAACAAATATTACGTGCAAAGGAAGAGAATCCAATGAGATGGAACTTCTGGAAACAGAAATTTCAAAAGCATCATTTGGCACTCAGATAAGTGAAGCTGAGAAAAATAATATTTTGAACTTAATTAAAGCATTTCCAATGGCTTTTGCACATGGTACAAATGAACTTGGCCTTGTAAAAGGTCATGAAATGAAGATTAGTTTAACCTGTGATATGGATAATATTTCTGCTAGTCTTACAAAGAAACCATACCCTGCTTCACCAATGAAGAGGAAAGACATATAGGATAAAATTAAAATTTTATTAAAAATGAAAATTCTTGAAAAGGTTGAAACTACACCAAAATATTGTGTAATATCACCAGTGCTAATTATTTTATGAACAAGATAAAGCAAGACTCTGCGGTGATTATTGAGCATTAAATACATTTATGGTAGATGATATTCATCCCTTGCCAAGGATTGCCTCTATACATGCTACCCTTAAAGTTGCTAAGTATATAAGTTGCTTAGATGGAAAGAAAGGGTACCATCAAATTCCTGTTGAAAAGAATTCACAGAACTTTTTTTTGATAACAACACACATGGGAATTTATAAATATGTCAGGATGCCATTTGGACCAAAAAATGCTCCTTCAGTATTCCAGAAGTTAATGGTTATAACATTCCATAATGAAACTATTGAAGGATAGTTAATGGTATACATTGATGACATTTATAGTGTTCTCTAAGACTTATGATGAACACTTAATCCATCTAAAGAAGGTATTTCAAAAAATGGATGAAATAAAAATGACACTTGCATTGAAAAAATTTAACTTTGGGTTTGAATCTTTAAAAGTGCTTGGTCATATTGTATCTGGCTTACAAATATGTGTAGACCAAAATAAAGTGGCTGCAATAAAGAATATTGGCATTCCTCAAAATGTAAAGGATGAACAATATTTTCTTGGTATGTGCGGTTATTATAGACAATATATAAAAAACTACCAATTAATTTCTGCACCATTGACCACACTGATAATGAAATCAGAAGCTTTCATTTGGAATAATGAAAGACAACAGGATTTTGATAAGTTGAAAGAATGTTTAATGACAGCCCCTATCTTAAGATTACCAGATTTACAATTGACTTTTGTATTATATACAGATGCAATTTTTATTGGTCTGGGTGCTGCTTTGCATCAAAAACAACTTATTGAAGGAAAAATGTCAGAAGTAGCAATTTGCTATATTTCACGTACACTAAGAAGTAGTGAATTGAAATATGGTGCTACTCAACTTGAATTTTTGGAAGTAGTATGGGCTCTTGAGAAGCTACATTATTACCTTGAAGACCAAAAATTTGAGTTAATAACTGACTTTAGTGCAGTTAAGTCACTCTTAAACATGAAAACTCCTATTAGACACATGTTTAGATGGCAATAAGCTGTACAAGAATACAGAGGATGGATGACCATTACACATAGAGCAGGAACCTTACACTCTAATGTAGATTTGTTATCAAGAGTACCTCTGCCTAATAATGATGATAATCCTGCTTATGTTCCTGAATCAGAGATTATTAACATCTATGTCATTTATATTGTAGATCTTGAGGATGAATTTATGCAATCAATTCTTGATATGTATGCTTCAGATCCTGACTTTAGTAAACTCACTACAATATTAAATGATCCATATAATGCTTCAATGAATGTTTTGATAAAAACATTACCAAATAAGTATAAAGAGGCATTATAAAAAGGAAAATTTTCCATTGAGGATGGTTTTATATATTACAGGAAAAAATTAAGTAATGTAATTGTAATTTCCCCTTCAATGAAGGAGTTAATGTTAAGTATATGTCATGATGATATATTAGCAGGTCATTTTGACTACCATAAAACATTAGCCAGAGTAAAAAACACAGCTTGGTGGATTAACATGTCTGAGGATGTTCAAAAATATGTTGAGACATGTGATTCTTGTAAAAAATCTAAAAGATTAACAGGCAAAAGAGATGGTTTATTACAACAAATTGAGCAACCAAAAGCTCCATGGGAAATAATAAACATGGACTTTGTAACAGGTTTGCCAATAGCAGGACATAAGAGTTATAACTCCTGCTGGGTAATTGTAGATAGATTTACAAAGATGTGTAAATTTATTATTTTAACAAATTCTCCTCCATTATCAGTTACATCCATTTTTAATTCCTTTTCAGTTTTTTTCAGCCAGGTTAACGAAAGATTTGAAGAAATTTAAGGTTTTTGATTTAAGTGAAAAAAGTAAGTGAAACAGTACCTAAAGTATCCATCAACCACTTGTAGGAAGTATTTGCTTCCTCCTTGGTAGATTGGGGAGATAGGTCCATATAGGTCCATATGTATCATGTTTATAACCTCTTCTGGTGTTGAAAATTTTCCAGGAAAGGGTATTCAATGTGATTTTGAAACTAGGCATGGAAAATATTTAACTTTAGAAAATTTGAGACCAGGATACATAAGGATTTCCGTTTCATTGTTAGGATTTCCACAAGATTTATGAAATTTGAGGAGGAATTTGGTGGAAAAAATAGAGTTGGCCATTTGGGAAAATTTGAAAGGAAGAGAGAGGACATTGTCTTCTAATGAGCATTCAACAATGAAGTTATTTTTCATGTCAAGTATATTAGCCATATTGCCACATTCTTTGATAGTGATGTTTTGATGTAGGAACCAAGAAGCCAAAATGAGATTAAATTGACTTTTGGGGACATATACAGCATTGGTTATTGGAAAATATTTATGATTAATCATAAGATCAACCATCCTGGTTACTTGGGCCTGAATTATCTGACCATTGGAAGTAAGTAAAGATTTAGAAGAAGGTGAAAGTGATGTGAAATAACTTATATTTTTGAAGAGAGAGAATGAGGCTCTGCTTTCCATGATTGCAGTTTTGTTGTTGTAATTGAGTATAATTAAGGCTTTGTCTCCTTTTTGTTCTTGCTCCTTTCTTCTCATATGATATTTCTCTCTATTTTTCAGATGAAGTTGAAAGTATGTTGCATCTGAGTGAGGTGCCAATGAGTTGTGTTTACTGTTAGAGCACAGGTTTTTGTTTTGTAAATTGAATTCCATACTGGATTTTACAGGTTCTTATCTATGTTCTCTTCAGCCTTTCTCAAGTTTTGAAAAGACCTCTAGGATAGCTGGCATCCTTTTAGTGTCTTTAATATTGGTGAAGATTAAGTGAGCCACGTTACAATAGGATTTAGGTAGAAAATGTAAGATATAAAAAGCTTTGATGGTGGAAAGAACATCACCAGTGAAAATGGATGGAGAAACTTCATTTAGAAGTTTAAGGGACAATCAAAAATCTTTTACGGAGATGGAGATATCAGAATTTTCAAAGTAAATATTGAAGAGATCTGCAAAGACACTGGCACAGTTTTTGCCTGAGGTTGACAAATAATGTTCATGAATTTGTTCCCATAAGGTGCAGGGTTGAAGAAGCACTCATAATGTACAAACCAAGTATAATTTTTACAATCCATAAACATTTTCAGGATTAAAGCAGTTTTCTTTTTACAAAAGTTAAATATTGTGAGTGTGGAGGCATCAGTAGGGGCGGAGACAGTCTTGAGAAGAAGTCCATCAAAGTCTCTTATTCCCAAGGTATAGAAGATTAGGTTTTTCCAGGTGGAGAAATTATTATTTGTGAGAACTTCAACACCTTTAATTCTGGAGTAGGAATTGGATTCCATTTCACTCCAATGAATAGGATTAGAGGATGAAGTTGTGTATAGTTGTCATGAGATAGTGTGAGAGGAGGAATCTGAGAAAGAGGATTCTGAATTTTTTGGAGAGGGAGCCACTTTGGAAAATAGTTAGAGTAGTTCTGGGCTCATAAACTTTCAAGCTCAACAACTGGAAAAACCTGGATTAATAATTTAGAGAGTCTTAAAGTAAGAAAAAGTTCTGAATAAAACTAGAGCGGCCACAACTATAAAGATAATAAGGATGAAGAGTAAAATATAAAGAGAGTAAGTTAAATTTGAGAGAGAGGAACCTGTCCAAAGGACAGGATTTAAGTGATAATAGTAACAAGAGAGATACCAATTATAGATCAGAGAAATCTCTCTATCTTGGAAAAATCAGGAAGCATGCATGAGAACAACAGGTATGGAAGTAATGTAGGAATGTCACAACAGGTATGCTAATGCATATGTTTAATTAATTGAAACATTTATAATTAAAATTAAAATAATGAAACAGGATCAAATATCTATTCAAATACTGAGTACATGTTAGAATTTTGGGGCCACTCCAGCTATGTCACAAAATGGGGAGAAGGGACACTCACCATGGGAAATCTGGGGGTGAACTGCTAGCAGTTCCCTCTTTTTGAAACTATCAGGAATTTGTCAGGAAACTATTGGGAAACCATCCTGAAACTGTCAGAAATATGTTTTTAAATCTGATGAAAAAACATTGAAAAAATAAACTGTCACAGATTGAATCCAGAACAATCCCTCCTTGAGCAGAGCTTAAGAACCACATTGAACATCAGTTAATCTCAGGTTTGGCAAAAGGTTGAACAACATCACTTAGCATACCTTAATATTCAAATATTAAACTTGAATATATGTTGCGTGTATGATATAGATGCATATGCATTTGAATTTGCATGGTGGATACTTATTGCATGCTAAAAATTGATGTGAAATGCCTATCCAAAGTGTATGCATAATGACTATGAAGAATAAATATGCATAAAAAATATGCATAGTGATTATGCATAAAAAATATGCATAGTGATTATGCATAAAAAATATGCATAAAAATATGCATATTGAATATGCATTAAAAATATGCATTAAAAATATGCATATTGAATATGCAAAAAAAGGTGCATATATGTATATGAATAAAATATATTAATATGCATATAAATCTGTATAATGAATATGCATTTGAATATGCATAAATATGCATAATGATTGAAAAATGCAAAAAAAATGATGCTTAACGAGTATATTTTATGCATAAATAGAAATATGCAATATGAATTCTTATTGCATACAGATAACACTGGCAAACCATTTTGACCAAAACTCATACTAAATTTTCATTCTGGACTAAAGGTGTGAGGGAAGGAAGAAAAACAGTCCAACATTAGAAAAATGCTACATGCACTCATTTTGTAGCAGAGAAAATGATAAGTGCTGAATTATGGTTGGTGCCCATAATTTAGTATGATATCATAATTTTATTTAATTGTTTTCAATATTAAAAAGACTTTAGGTAGGTTGGTATGGATCTAGCTGTGCCAGGGTCTAATCTAATTATTTTAACAATTTCTTAATAATTAACGGGCTTTAATACAAAAACAGGTTGTATTTTTTGTGGGATATTGTATATGATAAGGTCTTTTTTAAAAAAAACTTATATTGTTTAAAAATATTCCTGAATCAGATGTGGGATAATCACTACAAAAAATTGTAGTACTGTGGGCAATAAATTATATGCACAAGCAGTAAAGAAAGGACCAAGTGAACCCTTTTTGTGCAGTGGGAATCATTAGAGTGGAATTGTGGATGAAAAATATAATTCATTATTACCATTTTATTTAATCAAAAAATTTATAATATTAAAAAGAACTATTGATTAATTGGTATTTGACCTTTGTGCCTCACTCATATTTATCATTTGATTGATTTTTGTTGCCATTATGTTATTAATATTATAAGTATAGCAAAAACTCGTGTGCCAAATGCATACCAGGTGATGTTACACCTTTTATAATATTATTAAATTAAGGTAAAAAAATATGAAAATGATTTGTTTTACAAAAAATAAATTGATATCCAAAAGCAATATGAGGGATAAAAAGGTAAAATTAAAGGGATCAAATATGAAATAAAAAATTAAAGTGAAATTCCTCCCATCAAGAGCAAGTAGACATGATGGGGTGAATGCCCACCAGTGGCACTAAACTTGGACTATAATTTCTTTTTTGTAAAAATAAAAAAAATCCACTGGAGCTTTACCAAAACTTCAGGATGACAATTTTGCCATATCAAACAACTTCTAGTGCAATTATTGAAGAAAAATTCATTTTCATTGCAATAGAGAGAATTGATCACATCAGACTGCATGTGACCAAAAGTGTCCAGCACAAGTTTGGCCGAACTTGTGCTGGACACTTTTATGATGGAGGTTAGCTAGGGTGGAATTTTTCTTCAGTTCATCTGGTATTTCTTATAAACATGTCCACTGGTATTTTATCTTTGTGCCTCACTCATATTTATCATTTGATTGATTTTTTGTCACCATTATGTTTTAATATTATAAGTATAACAAAAACTCATGTGCCCAACGCATACCGGGTGATGTTACACCTTTTATTAAATTATTAAATAAAGGTAAAAAAAATATGAAAATGATTTGTTTTACAAAAAATAAATTGATATACAAAAGCAATATGAGGGATAAAAATGTAAAATTAAAGGATTCAAATATGAAATAAAAAATTAAAATAAAATTACTGCCATCAAGAGCAAGTAGACATGTTGGAGAAAATGTCCACCAGTGAGGCTAAACTTGGACTATAATTGCTTTTTTGAAAAACAAAAAAGTGCCAATCTGAGGTTTAAAAAAACTTCAGCAGAACCATTTAGCCATATCAAACAACTTCTAGTTCAATGATTGAGAGAGAATTGATCACACCAGACTGCATGTGACAAAAAGTGTCCAGCACAAGTTCGGCCGAACTTGTGCTGGACACATTTATGATGGAGAGTAGCTAGGGTAGAATTTTTCTTCAGTTAATCTGGTATTTCTTATAAAAATGTCCATTGGTACTTGATCTTTGTGCCTCACTCATATATATCATTTGATTAATTTATTGTCACCATTATATTATTAATATTATAAGTATAGCAAAAACTTGTGTGCCCAACGCATACCGGGTGATGTTACACCTTTTATAATATTATTAAATAAAGGTAAAAAAATATGAAAATGATTTGTTTTACAAAAAATAAATTGATATAGAAAAGCAATATGAGGGATAAAAAGGTAAAATTAATCTCAAAGAGATCAATTATGAAAAACAAAATACTAGTAAAATTCTTGCTCTCAAGAGCCAGTAGAAGTGTTGAAAAAAATGGGAGCCATCAGGGCTAAATTGTAATAAGTGACCTTTTTTTTAAAGATAAAAAATTATACACCTGAGGTTGGGAAGAACAACAGGTGGATGATTCAGCTAAACAAAACTACTTGTAGAGAAGTTTAATAAAAAAATGCTTTTTTGTTGCCATATAGAGAATTGATCCCATCTGACTGCACGTGACTAAAAGTGTCCAGCACAAGTTTGGCCGAACTTGTGCTGGACACTTTTATGATGGAGAGTAGCTTGGGTGGAAATTTTCTTCAATTCCTTCATCTTGTATTTCTCATAAACATGTCTACTGTTATTTGATCAGTCTGTATCTTTCATATTTATCATCCAATTAATATTTTATCACCATTATATTATTAATGTTATTAGTATAGCAAAAACTTGTGTGCCAAATGGATACCATGTGAAGTCATACCTTCAATAATTTTTTAAAATAGACGTAAATATATATGGAAAGGATTAGTTTTACAAAAATTAAATAGAAATTTAAAAGTAAAAAGAGGAATAAAAGAGTAAAATAAAAGTCAAAGAGTTCAAATATGAAAAAAATACTGGTAAAATTCCTGCTATCAAGAGCAAGTAGAGGTGTTAAAGCAAATGGGAGCCATCAGGGCTTAATTGTAATAAGTGACCTTTTCTTTAAAGATAAAAAATTATACACCTGATATTGGGCAGAACAGCAGGTGGATGATTCAGCTAAACCAAACTACTTCTAGTGAAATTTGATAAAAAAAATTTTTTGTTGCCATACAGAGAATTGATCCCATCTGACTTCACATGACCAAACGTGTCCAGCACAAGTTCGGCCGAACTTGTGCTGGACACTTCTATGATGGAGAGCGGCTGGGGTAGAAATTTTCTTCAGTTCATCTGGTATTTCTTACAAACATGTCTACTGGTATTTTATCTTTGTGCCTCACTCATAGATATTGTTTGATTAATTTCTTGTCTTAATTATATTATTAATTATATAAGTATAGCAAAAAATTGTGTGCCAAATGCATACTGAGTGATGTTACACCTTTTATAATATTATTAAAAAAATGTTTAAAAATATTAAAATAATTTATTTTAAAAATTATTAAATGATATCCAAAAGCAATATGAGGAATAAAAAATTAAGTTAAAGGGATCAAATATGAAAAACAAACTCCAAGTATTATTGCTAATATCAAAGGCCAGTAGATATGTTGAAGCAAATGAGAGCCATCAGGGATAAATTGTACTAAATTGATTGTTTTTTAAAGATAAAAAATTGTGTACCTGTGGTTTGGATGAACTCTAGGTGGATAATTCAGCTATATCAAACTACATCTAGTGAAGTTTTTTATCAAAAAATTTTTTTCATTGCCATAGAGAGAATTGATCCCATCTGACTGCACCTGACCAAAAGTGTCCAGCACAAGTTTGGCCGAGCTTGTGCTGGACACTTTTATGATGGAGAGTAGCTAGGGTGCAGGTCTTCTTCAGTGCAACTGTTATTTCTTTAAAACATGTCAAATGGTATTTGATCTTTCTGTGTTATTCATATTTTATTATCTGATTAATTTTTTGTCATTAGAATATTATTAATTTTATTAGTATAGAAAAAACTTGTGTGCCAAATGCATGCCATGTTATATTACACCTTTTATATTATTATTAAAAAATGTTAAAAAAATATGAAAATGATTTCTTTTCCAAAATTATAAATTAATATCCAAATGTAACATGTGTGATAAAAAAGTAAAGTAAAAGAGATCAAATATGAAAAAGAAAAATTCAAGAAAAATTCCTGCCTTCAAGAGCCAGTAGAGGTGTTGAAACAAATGGGTGCCATCAGGGCTAAATTTGATAAAATTTAATTTTTTTTTAAAGATAAAAAATTTTTCACCTGAGGTTTGGAAAACCTCAAGGTGGATAATTCAGCAATACCAAACTACTTCTAATGTAATTATTTAGCATTTTTTTTAATTTAATTTCCACAGAGAGAATTGATCCCATCTGACTGCACCTGAACAAAAGTGTCCATCACAAGTTTGGCCGAACATGTGCTGGACACTTTTATGATGGAGAGTAGCTAGGGTGGAAGTGTTTCTCAGTACATAATTTTTTGTTTTTCACATTTCTATTGGGTTTTTAACTTTTTTTTATCATTCATATTTATCTTATAGTTAATTTTTTGTCACCATATATATTATTAATGTTTCTAGTATAGCAAAAACCTGCATGCCAAATGCAAAATTGGTGATGTTACAACTTTAATAATATTATTATATAAAGTTAAAAAAATATGAATATGTTTAGTTTTTAAAAAAATAAATTGATATTTAAAATTAAAAAGAGTAATAGAAAAGTAAAATGAAAATAAATGGGATCAAATACGATGTAAAAAATACAAGTAAAATTTTTACTATCAAGATCCAGAAGTGGTGTTGGGACAGTTGGGGACCCCTAGGTCAAGACTTGGTCTAAACTTACTTTTATGTATAGCTAACAAATTTTGACCTGAGTTTTGGACAGACTTCCTGGGGACAATTTTACAATATTAAACATTCTTTACTTCAATAATTGAGTGAAATATCATTTTTATTGCCATAGAGAGAATTTATCTCATATGACTTCATGCAACCAAAAGTGTCCAGCACAAGTTTGGCTGAACTTGTGCTGGACACTTTTATAATTGAGAGTAGGCATACAGCAAATCTTCTTAAACTCAAAAGGGATTTCTTATAAACATTTCCACTGGAATTTGATCTTTCTGTGTCATTTAAATTTACCATTTGATTAATTTTTTGTCATCATTATATTGTTAACGTTATTACTATAGTAAAAACTTGTGTGAAAAATGCATACCAGGTGGTGTTCCACCTTTAATCATATATTATTAAATAAAGGTATAAGAGTATGAAAATTATTTATTTTAAAAATTAAAAATTGATATCCAAAGCAATATGAGCAATAAAAAAGTAAAATAAAAGGGATAAAATAAGAAAAAAAAATCTAAGGAAAATTCCCACTATCAATAACAAGTAGAGGTGTTAGATCAAATGTGCACCACCAGGGCTAAACTTGCACTATATTTTCTTTTTTGTTAAACCAAAGAAAGTGTCCTGATGAGTTTTGAAAATTCATCAGGAGGACATTTTGGCAATATCAAACTACTTATTGTGCAATGATTGAGCAAAATGTCATTTTCATTTCCATAGAGTAAATTTATCCCCTCTGACTGCATGCAACCAAAAGTGTCCAGCACAAGTTCGGCCAAACTTATTCTGGACACTTTTATGATGGTGAGTATCTAGGGTGCAGGTCTTCTTCAGTTCATCAGGTATTCTTTATAAACAAATCCACTTGTATATGATCTTTCTGTGTCATTCATATTTATCATTTGATTCATTGTGTTTCACCATTATAATATTAATGTTATCAGTATTGAAAAAATTTGTAAGCCAAATGCATACTGGGAGATGCTACATCTTTCATAATCTTATTAAATAAAAGTAAAAAAAATATGAAAAGTATTAGTTTTACAATAAATAAATTGATATTTGAAAGCAAAAACAGGAATAAAAAAGTAAAATAAAAGTGATTAAATATGAAATTAAACATTCAAATATAATTTCTGCCATCAAAGATAATTTGAGTTTTCAGACCAAATTTGCACCACCAGTTCTAGATTTGGAATATGTTTTCTTTTTTAAAAAATTAATAAAAGTGTCCACCTGAGGTTTTCCAAAAAATCAGGAGGATAGTATAGCAGTATAAAGCTACTTCTTGTGCAATGATTGAGCAAAAATCCATTTTAACTTCCATTGAGTAAATTTATCCCATCTGACTGCATGCAACCAAAAGTGTCCAGCACAAGCTCAGCTGAAATTGTGCTTGACACTTTTATGATGGAGAGTAGCTAGGGTGCAAGTCTTCTTCAGTTAATCTTATACTCATTTTAAAAATGTCTATGGGTATTTGATCTTTCTGTGTCATCCATATTTATTATTTGATTATTTTTTAGTCACCATTATATTATTAATGTTTTTAGTATAGCAAAAACATGTTTAATGAATGTACACTAGATGATTTTACAACTTTAATAATATAATATAATAAATGTAAAAAAATGTGAAAGTTATCAGTTTTACCAAAATAAAATTGATAATTAAAAGCTAAAGGATAAATAAAAGGGTAAGATTAAAATTAAAGAGATCAAACATGAAATAAAGATATTAAGTATAATTTCTGCTATCATGAGCCAGTAGAGGCTTCAGAAAAAATGGGCACCATCATAGATTAACATGGATCAAATTTACTTTTTACCAAAGGAAAAAATTGTCTACCTTAAGTTTGGACAAACTTCCAGGGGACAATTTGTCTACATAAAACTACTTTCAGTGCAATGATGGAGTTATAATTCAGTCTCATTTCCATAAAAAGAATTTATTGCGTCTGATGGCATGCAACCAAAAGTGTCCAGCACAAGTTTGGCCAAACTTGTGCTGGACACTTTTATCATGAAGAGTAGCCAGGGTGCAAGTCATTTTGAATCATCTGAAGTTTCTTATAAACATTTCCATTGTTATTAAATCTTTGTGCCTCACTCATATTTATCAAATGATTAATTTTTTGTCACCATTATATTATTAATATTATCAGTATAGCAAAAAATTGTGTGCCAAATGAATACTGGGTGATGTTACACCTTTTATAATATTATTAAATAAAGGTAAAAAAATATGAAAATGACTTATTTTACAAAAAATAAAATTCTATCCAAAAGCAATATGAGAGGAATAAAGTAAAATAAAAGAAATCAAAGATGAAAATTAAAATCCAAGTTAAATTCCTGCCATAAACAGAAAAAAGATATGTTGAATTAAATTAGCACAATCAGGGCTAAACTTGCACTAAATTTTCTTTTTTGTAAAAATAAAAAAAAAATCCACTTGAGCTTTACCAAACTTCAGCATGAAACGTTTGCCATATCAAACTACTTCTAGTGTAATTTTATATCAAAAATTTATCTTCATTTCCATAGAGAGAATTGCTCCCATCTGACTGAAACTGACCATAAGTGTCCAGCACAAGTTCGGCCAAACTTGTGCTGGACACTTTTATGATGGAGAGTAGCTAGGGTATAATTTTTCTTCAGTTCATCTAGTATTTCTTACAAACATGTCTACTGGTATTTTATATTTGTTCCTCACTCATTAATATCATTTGATTAATTTTTGGTCGCCATTATATTATTAATTTTATAAGTATAGAAAAAACTCATGTGCCAATTGCATACCAGGTGATGTTATGCCATTTATAATATTATTAAATAAATGTATAAAAATATGAAAATAGTTTATTTTAAAAATTATTAATTGGTATCCAAAAGCAATATTAGGAATAAAAAATTAAGTTAAAGGGATCAAATATGAAAAAAGAAATCCAAGTAATATTCCTACTATCAAAGGCCAGTAGAGATGTTGAAGCAAATGAGAGCCATCAGGGATAAATTGTACTAAATTGACTTTTTTTCAAAGATAAAAAATTGTGCACCTGTGGTTTGGATGAAATCTAGGTAGAAAATTTGGCTATGTAAAATTACTTCTAGTGAAGTTTTTTATCCAAAAAAATTTTTATCATTGCCATAGCGAGAATTGATCTCATATGACTGCAACTGACCAAAAGTGTCCAGCACAAGTTCGGCTGAACTTGTGCTGGACACTTTTTTGATGGTGAGTATCTAGAGTGCAGGTCTTCTTCAGTGAAACTGGTATTTTTTTAAAACATATCCACTGGTATTTGATCTTTCTGTTTTATTAATATTTTATCATTTGATCAATTTTTTGTTACCAGTGTATTATTATTTTTATTAGTATAGCAAAAAAACATGTGCCAAATGCTTACAGGGTGATGTTAAGCCTTTGATAATTTTATTAAATACAGGTAAAAAATTATGAAAATGATTTGTTTTACATAAAATTAATTGATATCTAAAAGAAAAAAAGGGATAAAAAGAAATAGGTTGAATAATAGGGATTTTATATGAAATTCAAAATTCAAGCTAAATGCCTACTTTCAAGGCTCAGAAGAGGTGTTGGATAAAATGGGCATCATCAGGAATAAAATTTGACTTAATTTGATTTTTTGAAAAACTAAATGAAGTTTTCAGCTGATTTTTTTCCAATATTTAGTTGGACACTTTATCTATATCAAATTACTTCTAGTACCATGATTGACCAAATTAAATCCTCATTTCCATATGCAGAATTGATTCAATATGACTGGACCAGGCCAAAGGTGTCAACCACAAGTTTGAGAATTCTTCTGGTGGACACTTTTATGATGGACAGTAGTAGGGTGCAAGTCTTCTTTAGTTAATCTAGTATTCCTCATAAACATTTCCAACTTATTTTTGGCCAAAAATCAGGTGGAAAGTTTTTCCATATAAAATTACTTCTAATGCCATGATTGACTAAAAATTGATTCTCATTGCCATATAGAGAGTTGATCCCATATGACTGGATCTGGCAAAATTGTCACCATAATTTTTGATAAACTTAAGTTTGAAAATCTTATGATGGAAAGTAATTGCAAGTCTTCTTCATTTCATCAAGTAATCCTCATAAAAATTTCCACTTGTATTTTGGCCAAACTTCAGGTGGACACTTTGGCCATATTAAATTAATTCTAGTTCCATGTTGATAAAAAACTGATACTTATTGCCATATATAGATATTTAACCCATCAGACTGTGCCTTTCCAAAAGTGTCTACCTGAATTATGGCTAAACCTCAGTTGGACACTTTTATGATGCAGAGTAGCTAGGGCAAAAGTATTCTTCAGTTAATTTGGTATTCATAATAAATTTATCCTCCTGAAGTTTATCCTAACTTGAGGTGGACAATTTCTGAAAGCACCAGTTAGTCACTATCCATCAAAAAAGTGTTCATCAAAATTTTGGCTAAACTAGTGGTGGACCCCTTTGATCAGCCACAGTCAGATGAGATCAACTCTTTAGATGGGAATGAGGATGATGTTTTGGTCAATCATGGAAATAGAAGTAGTGTGATGTGGCCAAATTACCCCCCTGAAGGTCAGACAAACCTCAGAAGGACACTTTTTAGCAGGGAGTAACCGAGAAAAATCCATTTATCAGAAGGAAAATCTTTTATTGGATAGATTCCAAGGTTTCATACTTGTGTATTATGGTCAGTATTAATTTTGAAATTGTCTGTCCAAGCAATTTCATTGCCCATCATGACTCATTTTGTTTTAAATTTTTCAAACTGCGTGATACAGTATTAAGGTGTCACATAGTATAATTAAGTTCTATTAAGTGCCCTCCTATCATGCCTAAATTTATAATTTAATATCTTACATAATAATTTTTTTTATATAAATTCATCAATATTTTATTTTATTATCAAATTTAGTAGAGCAAGTATCCTGAATTATTATATATGCATAAGCTTAGGTTAGATCAATTTGTGCTCAATTTGTGCTCATCAGAGGACCAAAATCAATTTCTGGAGGATCAACTTGTGCATAATTTGGAATCAGTTGATATTCTGTCTATAATCAATCTGATAATAAATGTAAATCTAACTCTAATTTACTTATGTTTATAAAGTGTTCATAAATCTGGCATATTTAAGGGACACTCTAAATTTCAAGAGAGGGGATTGCTAGCAATTCACCCCTAGGTTTCCTGTGGTGACTCATGCTTCACTTCAGGAATGAACTCTCATTAAAAATAATAAATTCCCTAATCAGCCACCCTTTTCCAACATCCCTCCAAGCCCTCATGTAGCTGGCTATCTAAATATATAATAATTTTATGCACCAGCAAATGGATGGTTGAAGTGGCACTCATCATTGGCTCAGCTACTCCTAATCAAGTGGGTCCAGCTCCAGGGACCCAAATACCATAGATATTGATGCAGTAAATGCATGCAATTCTAGTGGAAAAATAAGGTTATCTGATGAGTAATTACAGAGGCATATGAGTAGAGGGCTGTGCTTCCAATGTGGGAGTAGTGGTCATCTGGCAAGAGAGTAGAAGAAAAAAGGAGGTTTAGTGATGTGGAGGATAGCACAGGAAAGGAGCAGATAAAAGACAGCACTTGGGAGTGAAGTTTGTTCCCTCCTCAAGTAATTTAGAGGAAAAGAATAAGTGGAATTTATCAGAAGAATTATAAGTGTGTAAGCCACTTGAAGTAAATGATAATTGTATGATACTGAACTTACCTTTAATAACCCTTGATTCCACAACAAATATATGAGCCCTACTGGACTGTGGGACCACAGACTGTTTTATTTCTAAAAAGTTTTTACAGAGAAATATAAAAAATTGGACCACCCTAGGCATCTAATTATGTTTGACAGATCCCCAAGTGGGGGAGGAGAAGTAAGATGGAAGGTTTTTTTAAGATTCTGGTGTGGTGGAAGGGAGTCTTAATGCAAGGCATATGTGACAAACCTGAAGGACCAGTATGACATGGTACTGGGGATGATACGTCTGGAAAAGTATAGCCCACACATTGACTCAAAGGAAAAGAAGGTTCAGATTGCAAGGAAAGGGGAGGCTGGTGCTAGATTATTTGCCCCTGGCCTTTTTAGGGTTCAGGGGCCCATCCAGGAAAGTCTTCTGATGTTTTTTTATCTTCGGTTGACTTGCTGCCAGAAATTTTTCTTTCTCTTGATTCTAAGCAGTAGGCTGGTGATGGGTCACCAACAGGGAGCCCAGAGAGGGCCAGAGGGGAGATGAAATGTTCCAAAAGGGTGAGAAGCGGCAAAAGAGGAAGGAGAAGGTAGAAGAGGGAAAGATGGATGGTGCAGAGAAAGCATTTTCCCCCTGGCCCCTTCAGGGGTCAGGAGCCTCACCTGAAAAGTCTCCTGGTGTTTTATTATCATCAGTAGACTTCCTTCAAGAACTTATACTTTCATTTAATTCTAAGTTTCAGGACTTGGAGGTGGCACTGGAGGAAAAGGAGGAACTGGAATGTGATGCAACAGCATGGAATATATCTGCCAAGGTTGAAACCAAGACCCAGTACTCAAAGCCAACAAGATTTCTCAAGGAAATGACCTCCTAAGCTTATTGGGAGCTCTTACCACTGTTTGAAGATGAAGAAGTCAAGGCCCTGCTACCTGATTCACCATACAACTTTTCCATTAATCTGATTCCAGATTCAACCCCTCAATTTAACTTCATAATCCCATTATTAATCTTGGAGTCAACAGTGCTAAAGGAGATGATTGATGAAAATCTAAAAAATTGTTTTATTAGAGAATAAAAATCTCCTTAGGATCCCCTTGTTACATTTACAAGAAAAAAGGATGGGTCATTAAGACCTTGTATGGATTTCAGAATGTTAAACGTGCTGATGGTAAAGAACAGGTATCCCCTTACATTGACTAGTGAGATAATTGATAGTCTTCAAGGTGATAAGATATTCATGTTCCTATATTTTAGGGTAGTTTACCACAACATATTTGTAAAAGAAGATGATGAACACAAACTGGCATTCTGCACTAAATTTGGTCATTTTGAATGTCTGGTAATGCCATTTTGTCCATGTAATGTGCCTTCCACCTTCTAACACTTCACCAACAGCATCATTAGAGAACAAATAGAAATAGATGTTGTGGTGTACCTGGACAAAATTTTCATTTACTCTGGATCAATGGAGGAACACCAGATATGTGTGAAGGACTGTTTGTAGTGCTCGAGGGAGGCCCAAGTATGGTTAAATCCGGAGAAATTTGTCTTTTAAGTGGGTGAACTCCCCTATCTGGGTATGATCATTTCAAAGAATAGGGTGCAAATGAGGCATGAGAAAATAAAGGCAGTAACAGAATGGTCAACACTAGCATCAGTAAAGGAGCTCAACTCATTTCTAGGCTTTGCAAATGTTTACTGCCATTTTATTAAAAATTAATCCCACATTTGAAAACCATTGCACAACCTCACAAAGATGGAAGCCAAATTTATTTGGACAATTAGCCAACAAGATGAATTTGACTACTTGAAAAGACAGTTTGTGAAGGCACCTATTCTTGCAATACCTGAGTTATTAAAGCCATTTTTCCTGGAATGAAACTGCTCAGATTTCAAATTTGGTGAAGTACTATCTCAATACAATGCTGAAAATGTCTTGCACCCAGTAGAATATTTGTCACAAACACTGCTAGGCACTGAATTTAACTATGAAATATATGATAAGGAGTTATTGGCACTAGTAGAAGCAGTACACACCTGGTGCCAGTATTTGGAAAGAGGGCCTCACCAGTTACAGATCATAAAAACTTGGAAGCCTTCCTGACAACTAAAAAGTTGACTTGCTTGCAAGTGTACTGGGTAAAACTGCTAGGTAGCATCAACTTTGTCATTACTTTCTAACCAGTGAAGAAAATTGGCAAACCTGATGCACTATCACAATGTCCCGAATTGTGTCCAGCACCAGTGTAGAAAGAAAATTTCTATAATACTAAGCTATAGACACAATCAGAGATGGGTTTGTTCTCCTTTCTAAAACTAATTTTAAAAGAAGAACCTGCCACTCTGATATTTAAAGACAGTGAAAGAATGTATTGTAAGTTTGGTTATCTATATTTTGTAGAGAAGAAAATAGTATGAACTCTGTAGAGATTTAAAAAAAGAGCAATATATTTTAATATAATTGATCTATCTGTTAGCTAGATCTATTCTCAGTAAGCACTAGTATTCTCAGTCACTCCCTCTTGAAGTTCTCTATCTAATACTATCCTTACTGTAGAAATAAATTAACTCTACAGTGCTACTTCTGGTATGCACACCTGCTATGTTAAAAATATATATATATATATATATTTCTTATGTCTATATCAGAAATATCTACTGATATTTCTTCGCACCCATTTTTTATATCTCTTCTTTTCTTTAATATATATTTTATATTAAGCACCTCATCCCTATGTTTGCTTTCCCTACGGATTCTCCTAAATAAGTTCAACACTAATCTAAGATTATCAAACAGTATCTAAATACCTCAATAATCTATGTACAGTGGTTAGCATAATTCCTGTTCCTAGTAGCGCTTGAAACATTATTGTAACTCTACTATTAATGTTCAATATTTCACCTTTCCATACATACCTTATACTCCTTGAGATTACTAACTATATAATAAGTACTGAACCACCTCTCATACCTATTATAGTAACCCACACTTGCTGTGTGAGCACCCACTAATCATGAAACCCTTCATGCTAAGTAAGTATCCCTTCTTCAAGTCTTACTGTCTATCTTCTATTAAATGAAGGCTGATTTTCAACCCACTCATACTTCTAGTGCTAATTTTCCCTATCAAGGTTTCTACTTCCATTGTGTGTTTATAGTTTACATTCAAAGATTGTCACAAATCTCTAAATTTGAAACTCATACCTTTGCTTATTGCTGCATACTCCTTTATCTATACTATGCTTTTAGTTCTGGTTGTTGCTTCCTTAAATACATACTAAAGTCCTGCCTTATAGTCCATTATACACTTCCTCCTTTTCTCTAATCATCACTACTTGTATATCCATACTGCCCCTAAAAAAGTGTGTGCTGAGAATCTATCTTTTCCTGCACTGATTAAGACCCCTTATTTGGGCTTCTGTAACCATACTTCTTGGCAACCCCATTTTTAGGCTTTAGATAATTGAGCCTTTTTCTGCACTCCTTAGTTTTATGCTTAGTCTTTATGAGATGTGTACAACAGCCTCACTCTACTTGAGACTGTCCCCAGGTGCTATAAAGCCAGGTGCATATCTTGCACTATCTCCTCATTCCTCCTTGTTCTCTTCTATCATACTCTAGTTTCTCTTCATACCTTCATCTTTCTTCTATCTTATTATGAGTACCAACAACAAAATTGTAAACACTATCTTCCAATTCACTGACACTCAAAAAGCCTTTGTTTCCCCTGCTCCCACCATCAAACCCGTCTTAAATGGAGCCAAGCGTTGTCAGCACTTGTTGTTGTTTTTCAAAATCTCACCATGGTAATGGCTTCTTTACATTAAGTTCCTTTTTCTTCTCCTTCCTTCTTAAATACTTGATGCTGATTTTATATTCTTTCCTTTGTAGTCATGCAACTTTTGAAAGAGTCACAAAAAGAAATGCAGTCTCAATGGTCTACCCCTCATTGCTGCTCCTGCTTCTGCCACTAACGCTGTTGATTCCAAAACTTCAACATCAAACCTTATGAGTCAGTTGGCAATTAAGGGCCCTGCTCCTAAAAGAGTCAGACAAACACACTGCTTGCTGACGATTAAAACTCCTTCTAATTCTACTCATCATTTGCTCTTTTCTGAAGAGTCAATTCATACTGTAAGGCATCCCAAAAAACTTCTTTTCCTTTACTAAAACTCTTCTTTCTTCCACCTAGGAGGTCCTGCATACTTCAAAGGACATGATGCCTCCAACTTGTCATGCGCCACGTGAAACTCGAGGCAAAAGTAGCTCATTAAATCAATAATAAGAGGCTCAAATCCATACTCGAAGCGCAGAAAGCAATTCTCCATAGCAACTGCCACTTTCCTTTGTGTACTCGCTATTCAACCGTGCTAGCCTAAACTCTAAATCTAACTTAGTCAATCTCTCAATATTCACCGCGCAATACAGGGGGCGGACTTGTTAGCAAGTCCGCAACCTTGGACTCAAATTCACCACAGATTGAACACACATTGAGCTATTGACAAAGGAACCATACAATCAGGGATGAACGCCACTCAGCAGAACAGTTTTTGTGGGTCTTCAAGTAGAGCTCAGTAGGAGTTCAGTATGAGTTCAGTCTGAGTTCCATCTGAGTTCTGTCTGAGTTCAGGTTGGGGACTTGCTAGCAAGTCCACCCCCTTTATTGCGTAGTGAGTGTGTCTTAGTTTTTTTTTTCTTCTCAATAAGCAACGCACAGCGCAATAGTTAATATAATAGTGCATTAAAAGGTTTATGAAATGTCTGTGGGTTATTAAGGGGTAGTGAGCATGGACGGAATGGTTAGTAGAGGATTAAAGGGTTAACGGATGTTATTGAGAGGGGTCCAGATGTAATGGATGTATTTTTAATGGTCTGTGGTGTGCGGAATAGTGGATGGGTACAAGGTCAATGTGAGGAGGAGTAAAGGATATAAAAGGGGTTGGGATTTTGGTTTGATACTCTTTAGAATTAAATTATAAAACGTATTTATAGTTAATAGTGGTAAAAACTTTTAGTTAAATCATTATTATTGTATCTTTCTTTATTTTCTCAATAATCATTTCTAAATCCTAAATCATTGATTGTTGAGTTTCCAACCCTTTGTGAGATCTTAAGAATTTTAATATTACCTTTCAATTATATTAGAGTCCTTCTCAAAAATAACTCGAAGCAGTAGTTCTTCCCTCAATTCATCTTCGAATCACTTCCTTGAATCATTCCTCTTTACTTCAAAGAAGTCTCTAGACTCCTCATCTCACTTACAGGAACATCCTCGACCTGGTGTGTAGGTCGTCCAGTGACACAACTCCACATGTCAAAATCATCATCCCTGGCCTTAAAGAAGACCCCTTCTGGGCTGCCTCCCCTGGCTCCATCTTTTCACTAGTTGCCAAGGAGGCTATTACCTGGCCAGAACAAGGGGCCACTCCTCTGTAAACTACATTTGAAAATTGGTTCTCAACTGTGCCAAAGTCCAACACTTTTGAGGAAGAAGCTCCTTGCATTCACCTCCCTTTCCCTGAAGACTGCCAAGTCCTCAATCAAGTGGTTGTGGCTCCCTACTACCACACCATCACTTGCTTCAACACTAATTTTGATCCTTTTTTAACTATCTTAAAAACACTCCAGCTCTTGAAGAACAAGACATACAAAACCAAGTGGACATAGTCAAAACCCTAAATTCAACTTACAACAATGTTTACGAGGACTGGGAGTATGCCTTCCTTGATAGGCATTAAAGTAAGTCCCATCCTTTTCTTTATCTTCTTCCTTCAATGCTAACTCTTTTCTACTCCTTCTTTTTCAGTGCTTTCCTTTTTAATTCTTCTTAATTTCCAATTTGTATTTTTCTGTGAAAAAATAGTTGTATCAATTGTATTATTATTCCCTAAATAAATTATTTTCACGTAAAGAAATCTTCTGTTGCCAAATATTGCCCATTATTAGTCTGTGAGGGTGAGAGAATCTCATTAGTTCTTAGGGAAAATACAAAATTTTCTCCTGAAAACTCTTCCTAGATTTCTTCTGGAATAACCCTGAGACAATAAAAAAATCCCCCTACATAAATTAATTTTTTAGCACCTTTTCTACTTCATACAACATATTCTCAAAGTAAGTTCAGTTCTTCCCAAGATCTTGGGCCCCTTAGAGTTAGCCTTCTTTTCCTGTTAACCTTGATACACTTGATTCTTCTGCTGATTAGTGTCCCCACCTGGATACTATTCAGTGCTTGCCTTTTTCTTGCATCCTCAAAGCTCCTGAATATTATAAATAGGCCTGTAATCCACTCTTCTACCTTATCCAATCCATTACACTCCACAAGTTCTAATTATCCATGACCATATACTGTACTTTACCTAGAGATCAGTGTTGTGCTTTTTTCTACCACTGAAACTTTAAATTTACTTTCTCCAGGCCTTGTGGTTATGCTGCTTTTAGACCTTCTTGCAATAAATGATTCAAATTTCATAAGACTTGCACATTTTCTTATGAATTTCCTAATTCTCCTAATGGATATATTCATTTCCCTTCTGGAGATACTTCTAGTTTTCCTACTATAATAGATAGTCCCAGTAGCGCTACTCATCCTTCTTCTGAAACCTTACCTGCTGAAAGTGCATCTCTCTCTACATACTTCTGGTGAGAAATCTCCATCCAACCCAAGGAAGAATCTCCTTCATCTTCCAAACAAAGCATGGCATTAAAACCTTCCTCTTCACAGGCTCCCAACTCTTTGAGAGTGCTATCCCTGTCTGCATGTCCTACAAATCTGTTAGTAAGTGAGTCCATCACCCTTACTTTTACACAATCTTTTCTAATTTAAATTTCTTTGAAGGTTTTAACAAATTTATTTGCTTAGGATGGGTACCCCAACCTCTCTCATTTGAGCATTTGATGTGAATATTTTCACGCCTTTGCCTTATATATGAGGCCATGTCATCTTCCTAAATTTGTGCTCATGTGTTCTCCCAAAATGAGTTAAACTCTTGTTACCATCATATTGAAATTATTGGTCAATTAATGAAGAAAATCAGCTCCTCATCAACCCCTGGCTTTCCAGTCAATCCCAATAACTTCATTATTCTCAAAGAATGGAAATTATTCCCTCCCAGGTTAAGTGGTGATTCTGATTAATCATTATCTTTCTAAATTTATTTCTAATTAGCATTGTAACTCAAGCATATTTTACACAGTTCCCCTTATTAACTATGATTCTCATTATTATTTGTAACTATCATAAACTTGTAATTTTTTGTAAAATCATGAGCAAAGCGCATAATGCTTTGTGATGCACTTTCCTTTTCCCTGTATACAATTTTTCTAAGAGAGTGCTGTGGTACACATCTCTCAGTAATGCAGAAATGTGGCAGTTCACATAAAGTGCAAAAAAGGGGTTTCCAGGTAGAATGGTTACAGAAGCACAACAAAAGGGTTTTCAGAAGTTCAAAAAAGTAAACTCCCTGAATACACTTTTTTAGGGGCAGTATGGATATACAAATAATGTCAATTGGAAAGAAGGAGAAAGCACATAATGGACTATAGGGAAAAAAATATGGTATGCACTTGCAGAGTTAGTGACAAAACTAGATGCATAATATGGACTTAGGAAGCAGTAACAAGCAATGGTACAAAAAATTATGCTTAGATAAGGGAGATATCTTTTAGTTAAAGCTGTGTCTACCCATAAAGATTAAAAACACATCAAATTAGGTAGAACTAGGAATATTAATAGGTTGCAAGTAGCGCTCAAAGAAGAGGATAAGCAAGTAAGATCTGAAATAGGGAAGTCATTTTCTTAGCGCAGACGGTTTCATTATTATTAGGGACTCATGTGGTGATCATGTTTATACAATAGGTATGAAGGCAGTAAAGTACCTATTATTAAGTCAGGAATATCAAGAAATGTAGGATATGTACAGGAAAATGGAGTGTCAGGTGCTAATAGTTGTTCTTGTCTAAATGTTTCAGGCACTATTAAAACCAATACTTATGCTATCAAATCACCACGGGAAATCTGGGGGTGAACTGCTAGCAGTTCCCTCTTTTTGAAACTATTAGGAATTTGTCAGGAAACTGTTGGGAAACCATCCTGAAACTGTCAGAAAGATGTTTTTAAATCTGATGAAAAAACATTGAAAAAATAAACTGTCACAGATTGAATCCAGAACAATCCCTCCTTGAGCAGAGCTTAAGAACCACATTGAACATCAGTTAATCTCAGGTTTGGCAAAAGGTTGAACAACATCACTTAGCATACCTTAATATTCAAATATTAAACTTGAATATATGTTGCGTGTATGATATAGATGCATATGCATTTAAATTTGCATGGTGGATACTTATTGCATGCTAAAAATTGATGTGAATTGCCTATCCAAAGTGTATGCATAATGACTATGAAGAATAAATATGCATAAAAAATATGCATAAAAATATGCATAAAAAATATGCATAGTGTTATGCATAAAAAATATGCATATTGAATATGCATTAAAAATATGCATATTGAATATGCATTAAAAATATGCATATTGAATATGCAAAAAAAGGTGCATATACGTATATGAATAAAATATATTAATATGCATATAAATCTGTATAATGAATATGCATATGAATATGCATAAATATGCATAATGATTGAAAAATGCAAAAAAATGATGCTTAACGAGTATATTTTATGCATAAATAGAAATATGCAATATGAATTCTTATTGCATACAGATAACACTGGCAAACCATTTTGACCAAAACTCATACTAAATTTTCATTCTGGACTAAAGGTGTGAGGGAAGGAAGAAAAACAGTCCAACGTTAGAAAAATGCTACATGCTGTCAAGGGTCACTTTTGGTCTAGAAGCTTTGGTACAGTATTATATGAAGATTTTAAGGTATTATTTGACTCTCAATATTTAGGTACGTATCTCTCAATCAAGTATGATTTCTTTTCTCAAAGTAAGAGGTAGATTTAAATATTTTATATAAGTTATAGGATAGAATTACGTTTTGTTGTAAGTACTAAAGATATAAGTTATAATAAATAAGTTTTAGTGTTATTGTTATTGTAATAAAATGAGTTGGTAAGATAGAATGATTAAAAGACAACAAAAAGAGAGGCCTTTTATAGGCAAAGGAGAGACAAAGCATGGAAATCAAATTCTAAAAACAGTAGGAAGAGAGAGAGAAAAAGAACATTCCAGAAAGAGTATTTCAAATAATAAAGTTATTCCAAAAAGAAGGCGTCAAAAAGATGTATTTACAGAGTATGTCAGAAATACATCCATATTTTTAATATTTACCGTAAATGTCAATCCCAAATAAGAAATTTGATTTTTTTTGTATATATTTAATATTATTTGAATATTTAAATCTTATTTTATCTTTGTATTTTATTTTTTAAATATAAAGTTTTATTTTTCCCAACCTGTCAATTGAGCACGGTGTTAGAGAAAAATATAAGGGACAAAATTATAATTTTAATTTTACTTATTTATTTAATTAATTAATTTAATTTTAACATTCTGTAACTAGTTAATTTATAACTAATTTTAATGTAACTAAATGATATTTAAATAATAATTAAAATGATAAGGTGCGGCTTCATCCAGTAAATAATTACTTATTTCACTGGGTAAGTCTAGTAGCCTGGCTGACACTCCCTCACTCTAAAAAAAATAATAATAAAAAATGCTATGATTTTTTCTTCTTATACTTTTTTAGTAGAGTAGGAAGATTAGATATCTCCTTCCCAGGTATCCAAGAATCATATTCAGATGATTTATTCTTGAATCTCAATAAGTATTATGTACCTTTCTCAGCAGTGACTATTCTGTCATTTAAAATTTTTTCAATTTCTGCTGTCTCAGTGATTTCATTTGGGGTTTTCTTTGGTCTACCCCTCCTTCTTGGAAATAAATCACTATTGGATGTGTAAGGTTTCAAAAGAGATATTGGAAAAACAGGATGTTTTCTGTCATATGGGGAATACAGAATAACTTCAACTGCATTATCTCCAATCATTCTTCTGACAACAAAAGGACCAACAAATGGATCTTTTAATTTGTTATTACCTTGTAAGTTGAAGTGGACTGTAGAAATCAACACTTCATCACCCTTTTTAAAAGTGTATTCTTTATGGGATTTGTCCCATCTTTTCTTCTCATATTCAAATGATTTTTCAATACATTTTTGAGCATGATTTCTACATAGTTGTTGCATTTGAAGAAAATATTTTACACCAGGATGTATATCCAATTTAGGTATTTTGTTATTGAGAATTTGGGCAGGAGTATTAGGAACATATCCAAGCCAGAGCTCAAAAGGCTTTCTTTGAGTAACAGAATGAACAGTGCTATTATAAGCAAATTCTAACCCAGGAAGTAAGGTAACCCAATAATGAGTGAATCTGTCATTATCTTTATACTCAAGGCCAAAGGCACAATATCTTCTTATCATGTCCTCTAAAGTCTGAATCATTCTTTCAGCTAAACCATCAGTCTGAGGGTGATGGGCAGTAGAAAGTTTCAGATCACAACCACAAACATCCATCAGAGACATCCAAAATTCAGAAGTAAATTTAGGGTCTCTGTCAGAGATTATGGCTTTAGGAAAACCAGCAGTATTAAACATATGAGACCACCATAAGAAAGCTAATTCTTTAGTGGAAACATCCTTGTGGGTAGGGATAAATTTACACATTTTTGTGAATCTATCCACAATAACCCAACAAGAGTTATAACTGTCTTTACCAGCAATAGGTAATCCTGTTACAAAATCCATGTTTATTATTTGCCATGGAGCATCAGGAGGTTCAATATGTTGCATTAATCCTGCTCTTTTACCAGTTAATCTTTTTGATTTTTGGCATGAATCACAGGATTCAACATATAATTTTGTGTCCTCAGACATATTAGCCCACCAAGCAGTGTTCTTAATTCTGATCATTGTTTTGTCAAGATCAAAATGTCCAGCTAATATGTCATCATGACAAATTTTCAAGATGATTTCTTTCATAGAAGGAAGAATAACAATAACATTACTCAACTTTCTTCTATAATATAGATATCCTTCATCAATTGAAAATTTTCCTTTTTCCAAACCTTTTTGGTACTTTGGTGGAAGGGTTTTAATTAATGCTTGTATTGAAGCATTCTTTGGATCATTTAATATGGTGCATAACTTTTTCAAGTCAGTGTCCTTATCATATGATTCCAGAATAAGCTGTAATAGCTCTTCCTCCATATCAACCATATATATCCCATGAATATGGATAATTTCATCCTCAGGATCATAAGCAGGATTTGAGTCATCATTTGGTAAGGGTAACCTTGATAACATATCCACATTTGAGTGACCAATACCAGCTCTGTGAATAATTGTCATTCTCCCTCTGTACTCTTGAACAGCCAGCTGCCATCTAAACATATGTCTATTAGGTGTTTTCAAGTTTAAAAGGGATTTAACTGCACTGCAGTCAGTGAAAAGTTCAAATTTCTGGTCATCTAGGTAATAATGAAGCTTTTCTAGAGCCCATACTACAGCTAAACACTCTAATTGAGTAGCACCATATTTTAATTCACTATTTCTCAAGATTCTTGAAATATAACAAATTACTACTTCTGAAACTTTATCATTTATCACTTGTTTTTGATGGAGGGCAGCACCAAGACCAATGAAACTGGCATCAGTGTACAAAACAAATGGTTGATCAAATTCAGGTAAAGCAAGAATTGGTGCTGACATCAAACAGTGTTTCATAGTGTCAAAGGCTCTTTGTCTTTCACTATTCCAGACAAAACCAACATCCTTTCTAGTTAATTGGGTAAGGGGTAAAGCTATGACTTGGTAATTTTTAATATACTGTCTATAGTATCCACACATTCCCAAAAAACTTTGGAGCTCTCTTACTGTTGTAGGAGCTTTCACCTGTTGTATGGCTGCCACTTTGTTCTGGTCAACACATATCTGTAAGCCTGAAACAACATGACCAAGAACTTTTAAAGAATGGAAACCGAATTTACATTTCTTCAAAGCAAGTGTCATATTTATTTCATCCATTTTCTGGAATACTTTACACAGGTGTTTAAGATTGTCCTCAAATGTTTTTGAGAATATAATGATATCATCAATATAAACCATCAGCCAACCTTCAATTATCTCTTGATGGAATGTGTTATCCATTACTTTTTGGAAAACAGAAGGGGCATTTTTAGGGCCAAATGGCATCCTAATATACTTATAAATACCCATATGAGTGGCAATCATCAGAAAGTTCTGAGAATTTTTCTCAACAGGTACCTGGTGATATCCCTTATTACCATCCAAACAGCTGATATATTTAGCACCCTGTAAAGTAGCATGTATAGAGCTGATTCTAGGTAAAGGATAGATATCATCAACAGTATAAGTATTTAGTGCTCTATAATCACCGCATAACCTGGCTTTATCTTTCTCATAAGAAATTAGGACAGGTGAGATAACACAATATTTAGGTGTTTCAACTACCTTTTCAATAATATTCATTTTTAAAAGGGTAGAGATATTATCTTCAATATTCTTTATGATCTCAGCATCCTCAACTGTAGATAAATCATTATTATCAATGTCAATAGTATTTAAATAATGAATATCTTCTTCCAGCATCAAGATTTCTTGTTGAGATTCATATGAAATATTGCTGGCACAATCACTTGATGTATCATCCAGTGCCACTGTGTCATCAGCATGCTCCTCTGTTTGTTCTACAAGATTTATCTTCCTGTCACAAACATGGCCTTTCTGCCAAGGCTTGTTGCACTTGAAGCAAGTGTTTGTTGCATACTTCTTTGGTGCAACAGGGGCAGAAGGTTTACCAACCTTTTCCAGAGGTTTTTGTTGGTAAGTGAAGGGTTTCTCCAAAGGGGTCCTAGGAATGAATCTTCTTGCATCATACTTATTGTTTAGAAGTATCTCATTGCAAGTATTAATGAAAGAAGAGGGTTCTTTGGAGAACTCAGTCCTAGCCACAATCAAGTCTCTCAGAGACATTGTTAATTTATAGAGGATCCTGTCCTTCCATAAATAAAACTCCATATTTGGGTCCATTGCCCTTAAGATTTTTACAAGTTTCATTAAAAACTCAATAGGTTTATCATTAGAAGAGCTATATCTAGTTTCCTCATACTGCCGTTGTTGAGCCATTCTGAACTTGGAGCCACCAAATTGTGCTTTAATTAATTTCTTCCAATCCTCCCATGAGTAGTCATTCCCATCCAGGAGAACAGATTCATACCACATCAGGGCAACATTAGTGAACAAAGAAATTAATTTGGACACAATTTCCTCATCTGGGAGTTTGTAAGAATTTTTTAAATTATCAATTCTGCAAATAAATTGTTGCCAATCAGAGGAAGAATCACCATCAAATGTTGGGTACTGGTCAAGTTTTGGCCAATTCTTTTGATTTGAAGGAGTCTCCTTAGTACCAGCTTGTTTCTGAGTAAGGAGCAGCTGTAATTTCTCTAATTGTGCTGAAATCTCATTGTTTAATACTTCTGTTGCAGATCCTGGTGCATCATCAGTTTTTGATGGAAACTCAGTGTTATCAACAGGTATTTCTGGATCAATTTTTATTTTAGATGAACTAGCCACAGGTACTGGTTGAGCATCCTGCACTATATGTTCCTTCACAGAATTGTCAGAATATTTCTGTCATTCAACAATGAGTTCAATGTTTCTTCAATGGTTGTTAGTCTTGTTTTCATTCTTGGAAGACTAGATAAACTTTCATTGACAGTTGCAAAAGATAATTGGTTTTTATGTTGAAAAGATGACAAATGGTCACTCAATCTTTTCAGATTTATCTTATCTATGTCTACCTCCTGGCAACAGGCAGATACAGTATCTTTTAGTTTAGACAAATCATTTTTTATATTTTGCCATAAAGCAATTTTCTTTTGATGGGTTGCTTTGTAATGAGACAATTCATCAGAGACTCTCTGTGCTTCACTTTTTAATGCTTGATAACCCTGATCAGTTAACAAACTATTATATCTCTGAGTCAATTGCATATTGTTCATTAAATGATTTTGCTTGGCAATAATATCTCTCAAGTGCTCATCATTAATTCTTGCTACATCTGGAGTGTTTCTCAATAAGGAAACTGAGTAACTTTCCAGACTCTCATAGAACTCAGGGTCAAGAGTTTCATCAATCACAGCCATATCAGGATTTATCATTGAGGTAGCAATTAAAAGTAATGGATTAGATACATGAGATAACTGTCTACTATTCCCAGCTTCTATAGGTCTCAAGGTTTCATCCTGCCTTCCAGATTTACCTGAAGGAACAGAGTCAGCCACAAGAAAAGGCACTTGAGAATCAATAGAGGGACGTACCAGGGTTTGCTGGGTATCACCATATTGGGCTTCCTTCTTCTTTTGCCTCCTTGATAAGGGTGGGGAGGAGTGGGGTTTGCCTGGGTGGGCCTTGATGGACCTACCTGAGGTAATTGATGCTGATTTTGAGCTAAGTAGTCCCACTGTGTGTTGAGCCAGTCCCACTGCCACTTGGACACTTCCACCATCTCTTGGGATTGGGGAGCCAATTGTTGTTGATCCCTGGGAGGAAGAGGTTTCCTTTTCTCTTGGAGAGAAGTATTTATTCTTTTCTCCCTTTCTTCCAAGGCATCTACCCTTACCTTTAGTTTTAAGCTGTCTGTCTTTAACTCCTTTATGTGGGTTGACAGATTCTTTATCTGCTGGGACAATGGCATCTTTTTTATCTTGAAGCCTCTTGGAAGCTCTTCTGTTGGGTTTGTCCTGGGTTTCTGATCCTGAGTATTGTCCACTAGGATTTCTACTTCTTCCATTTCCACATCCTGTTTGGGGCAAGGATTTATTAGTTTGAGAAATTCTTCTTGTTAAAGGAGAACTTACAGAAGTAGGCTCATCATAATCAATTAAGTCTAGTTCTTCTTCACGTGCAGCAAAACCACTTTGATCAGTCATCTTAAGATTCTACTGAAATGAAGGAAAAGAGACAAAAAACTAATTAGTCTTTATTTTTAATTTTTATTTAACAGAAAAAAATAAAATAAAAATAATAAAAAAAATCTTTTTAGGATAAAAATCAACTTAAATAAAATTAATAAAAAAAAATTTTAAACCAGGATAATGCAATCAACTGTAGAAATAAATTAGAATTTCTATTAATTTTTATTTTCAGGATTTAAATCAACTAATTGATTACCAGGATTTATTTTCAACTGAAATAATCAAAATATGAATCTTTATTAATAAAATTATTTTAACTGATTACCTAACTACCAGGACTTAATTTCAACTGAAGTAATTTAAATATAAATTTTATTACTTAAAAAGATTTATTGGATTACCAGGACTCAAAGTCAACTGAAGTAATGAAATGTTAATTATTTATTAAAAAAAATATAATTGTCAGGACAATTTGTCAACTGGAACAATTAATTAATCAGGACAAATGTCAACTGAAAAATTATAATAATTATTTTATTTAATAAAAATATTATTGTCAGGACAGTTTGTCAACTGGAACAATTAAAATTCAAATTAATCAGGACAATTGTCAACTGAAAAATGATAATAATTAATATTAATATATAATTATTTTATTACCTCTGGGAATAAGAACAGTTATTGCTCTATTATGGTCAACCAGGAAAAATAAAAAAAATATAATAATAAAAATAAATTCCAATTACCAGACACCTCCCCCTGCAAAATGAGCAAATTAATGCCACTTACAGAGTGCTGAGTAAAAGGAAATACGTAGCAAATGAAGAGTGAAGAGTAACCCACAAATAGTAATCACAATAATTACCACGATATATACAATCTTTAGTCAGTATATGAACTTAAGTTTTGGAGCACGGTTCGATTCCTGTTCGCAGCAAAAACCTTTATCACGTGACGTTGTGGTAGCCTAAAGTTTAGTATGGCACCTAAGTACGTAAATGGAGTTATTACGGCGTGCAAGATTGGCGTTATTATTTTTTATAAAAGAATTTTATTTAATTTATTGGAGTTTAAAAATATGAAGAAATTGGTCACGAGCGAATGCCTACACAAATACAATTTATTTTACGGAGAAAACTTATTTTTACGGTCTGAAAAATTTATAAGTATCAAGTCAAGTCACTCAAGAACCTTAGGAAATTTAACCAGAATTTTTACTATTTTTCTTATATTTTTAAATGAATTTTAAAGTTTTATAGAAATATTTACGTTTTCAGAAATTACTTAACTTTGATGAATTTTCACGGGGTAATTAGAGCTGCGCAGACTACGAAAATTAGTTTGGTATGTAAAGGGGAAGTAGATCTATTATGTGTAATTTTTCTAGATTTTTTATTATAGTTTTAAGGTTCTAATTGAGTCCGGAAGTCCGGACGGACTCCGGATTGACTCTGGAAGAGCTCTGGAGGGGAAAACTTAGGCACGTGACTAGGAATACTTAAGCGCATCTCAAACTCGAAATTGAGAGGGGGGACACATCATACAGCTTAATCATTAACCACCACGGTCTTATTTTTTATTACTCAACAGATTAAATAAATTTGTAATGCCCTTATAACTTTATATTTTATATATAACATTTTAGAAATACTACTCAACAATTTAAATAACACTTCATACAGGGTATCTTTAGAAAGGTCTTCATCGCTGGGACTTGATTATTGCTGTCTCATAAAAATTCAAATTATTATAAAAACATAAAAGTCAATCTTTTCCGATCTTTCACTGGTACACCTTAATTTTTGTCATCAGTATTTCTTTTATCAACAGCCACTTTCTTTAAATCTCAATAAGCGTTATATATTTTAGAGTTTCATTATTTTTATCAATCAGATCCAAGTAGATTGGTTAGCTTAGTGATTTAGAATTCCCATTTTGTTATTTTTATTGGAAGGACGGGGTTTTTTAGCTAAATCCACATATCTCCTCCGGATTCTGCTTACAGCAAGGCAATTGTAAGAGTTTACCTTACCATAACGTATGACGTTCGTCATTTTCTCGCCTCCACTCGTCCTTTACAGGTGCTTGTATGCCAATGGTCCCCTCGATTACGCCTCAAGTAACGTTGCGCCGTCGATATTTCGGAAAGGCCCCCAATTGTCAAGGGTCACTTTTGGTCTAGAAGCTTTGGTACGGTATTATATGAAAATTTTAAGGTATTATTTGACTCTCAATATTTAGGTACGTATCTCTCAATCAAGTATGATTTCTTTTCTCAAAGTAAGAGGTAGATTTAAATATTTTATATAAGTTATAGGATAGAATTACGTTTTGTTGTAAGTACTAAAGATATAAGTTATAATAAATAAGTTTTAGTGTTATTGTTATTGTAATAAAATGAGTTGGTAAGATAGAATGATTAAAAGACAAAAAAAAGAGAGGCCTTTTATAGGCAAAGGAGAGACAAAGCACGGAAATCAAATTCTAAAAACAGTAGGAAGAGAGAGAGAAAAAGAACATTCCAGAAAGAGTATTTCAAATAATAAAGTTATTCCAAAAAGAAGGCGTCAAAAAGATGTATTTACAGAGTATGTCAGAAATACATCCATATTTTTAATATTTACCGTAAATGTCAATCCCAAATAAGAAATTTGATTTTTTTTGTATATATTTAATATTATTTGAATATTTAAATCTTATTTTATCTTTGTATTTTATTTTTTAAATATAAAGTTTTATTTTTCCCAACCTGTCAATTGAGCACGGTGTTAGAGAAAAATATAAGGGACAAAATTATAATTTTAATTTTACTTATTTATTTAATTAATTAATTTAATTTTAACATTCTGTAACTAGTTAATTTATGACTAATTTTAATGTAACTAAATGATAATTAAATAATAATTAAAGATGATAAGGTGCGGCTTCATCCAGTAAATAATTACTTATTTCACTGGGTAAGTCTAGTAGCCTGGCTGACACATGCACTCATTTTGTAGCAGAGCAAATGAAAAGTGCTGAATTATGGTTGGTGCCCATAATTTAGTATGATATCATAATTTTATTTAATTGTTTTCAATATTGAAAAGACTTTAGGTTGGTTGGTATGGATCTAGCTGTGCCAGGGTCTAATCTAATTATTTTAACAATTTCTTAATAATTAACGGGCTTTAATACAAAAACAGGTTGTATTTTTTGTGGGATATTGGATATGATAAGGTCTTTTGTAAAAAAAACTTATATTATTTAAAAATATTCCTGAATCAGATGTGGGATAATCACTACAAAAAATTTTAGTACTGTGGGCAATAAAATATATGCACAAGCAGTAAAGAAAGGACCAAGTGAACCCTTTTTGTGCAGTGGGAATCATTAGAGTGGAATTGTGGATGAAAAATATAATTCATTATTACCAATTTATTTAATCAAAAAATTTATAATATTAAAAAGAACTATTGATTAATTGGTATTTGACCTTTGTGCCTCACTCATATTTATCATTTGATTGATTTTTGTCACCATTATGTTATTAATATTATAAGTATAGCAAAAACTTGTGTGCCAAATGCATACCGGGTGATGTTACACCTTTTATAATATTATTAAATAAAGGCAAAAAAATATGAAAATGATTTGTTTTACAAAAAATAAATTGATATCCAAAAGCAATATGAGGGATAAAAAGGTAAAATTAAAGGGATCAAATATGAAATAAAAAATTAAAGTGAAATTCCTCCCATCAAGAGCAAGTAGACATGATGGGGTGAACGCCCACCAGTGGCACTAAACTTGGACTATAATTTCTTTTTTGTAAAAATAAAAAAAATCCTCTGGAGCTTTACCAAAACTTCAGGATGACAATTTTGCCATATCAAACAACTTCTAGTGCAATTATTGAAGAAAAATTCATCTTAATTGCAATAGAGAGAATTGATCACATCAGACTGCATGTGACCAAAAGTGTCCAGCACAAGTTTGGCCAAACTTGTGCTGGACACTTTTATGATGGAGGTTAGCTAGGGTGGAATTTTTCTTCAGTTCATCTGGTATTTATTATAAACATGTCCACTGTTATTTGATCTTTGTGCCTCACTCATATTTATCATTTGATTGATTTTTTGTCACCATTATGTTTTAATATTATAAGTATAGCAAAAACTCGTGTGCCAAATGCATACCAGGTGATGTTACACCTTTTATTAAATTATTAAATAAAGGTAAAAAAATATGAAAATGATTTGTTTTCCAAAAAAAAAAATTGATATACAAAAGCAATATGAGGGATAAAAAGGTAAAATTAAAGGATTCAAATATGAAATAAAAAATTAAAATAAATATACTGCCATCAAGAGCAAGTAGACATGTTGGGGAAAATGTCCACCATTGAGGCTAAACTTGGACTATAATTGCTTTTTTGAAAAACAAAAAAGTGCCAATCTGAGGTTTAAAAAACTTCAGCATAACCATTTAGCCATATCAAACAACTTCTAGTTCAATGATTGAGAGAGAATTGATCACACCAGACTGCATTTGACAAAAAGTGTCCAGCACAAGTTCGGCCAAACTTGTGCTGGACACTTTTATGATGGAGGTTAGCTAGGGTGGAATTTTTCTTCAGTTCATCTGGTATTTCTTATAAACATGTCCACTGTTATTTGATCTTTGTTCCTCACTCATATTTATCATTTGATTGATTTTTTGTCACCATTATGTTTTAATATTATAAGTATAACAAAAACTCGTGTGCCCAACGCATACTGGGTGATGTTACACCTTTTATTAAATTATTAAATAAAGGTAAAAAAATATGAAAATGATTTGTTTTACAAAAAATAAATTGATATACAAAAGCAATATGAGGGATAAAAAGGTAAAATTAAAGGATTCAAATATGAAATAAAAAATTAAAATAAAATTACTGCCATCAAGAGCAAGTAGACATGTTGGAGCAAATGTCCACCAGTGAGGCTAAACTTGGACTATAATTGCTTTTTTGAAAAACAAAAAAGTGCCAATCTGAGGTTTAAAAAAACTTCAGCAGAACCATTTAGCCATATCAAACAACTTCTAGTTCAATGATTGAGAGAGAGTTGATCACACCAGACTGCATGTGACAAAAAGTGTCCAGCACAAGTTTGGCCGAACTTGTGCTGGACACATTTATGATGGAGAGTAGCTAGGGTAGAATTTTTCTTCAGTTAATCTGGTATTTCTTATAAACATGTTCATTGGTACTTGATCTTTGTGCCTCACTCATATATATCATTTGATTAATTTATTGTCACCATTATATTATTAATATTATAAGTATAGCAAAAACTCGTGTGCCAAATGCATACCGGGTGATGTTACGCCTTTTATAATATTATTAAATAAAGGTAAAAAAATATGAAAATGATTTGTTTTACAAAAAATAAATTGATATACAAAAGCAATATGAGGGATAAAAAGGTAAAATTAATCTCAAAGAGATCAATTATGAAAAACAAAATACTAGTAAAATTTTTGCTCTCAAGAGCCAGTAGAAGTGTTGAAAAAAATGGGAGCCATCAGGGCTAAATTGTAATAAGTGACCTTTTTTTTAAAGATAAAAAATTATAATCCTGAGGTTGGGAAGAACAACAGGTGGATGATTCAGCTAAACAAAACTGCTTGTAGTGAAGTTTAATAAAAAAATGTTTTTTGTTGCCATATAGAGAATTGATCCCATCTGACTGCACGTGACTAAAAGTGTCCAGCACAAGTTTAGCCGAACTTGTGCTGGACTCTTTTATTATGGAGAGTAGCTTGGGTGGAAATTTTCTTCAGTTGCTTCATCTTGTATTTCTCATAAACATGTCTACTGGTATTTGATCAGTCTGTATCTTTCATATTTATCATCCAATTAATATTTTATCACCATTATATTATTAATGTTATTAGTATAGCAAAAACTTGTGTGCCAAATGCATACCATGTGAAGTTATACCTTCAATAATTTTTTAAAATAGATGTAAATAAATATGGAAAGGAATAGTTTTACAAAAATTAAATTGAAATTTGAAAGTAAAAAGAGGAATAAAAGAGTAAAATAAAAGTCAAAGAGTTAAAATATGAAAAAAATACTTGTAAAATTCCTGCTATCAAGAGCCAGTAGGGGTGTTAAAGCAAATGGGAGCCATCAGGGCTTAATTGTAATAAGTGACCTTTTCTTTAAAGTTAAGAAATTATACACCTGATATTGAGCAGAACAGCAGGTGGATGATTCAGCTAAACCAAACTACTTCTAGTGAAATTTGATAAAACAATTTTTTTGTTTCCATACAGAGAATTGATCCCATCTGACTGCACATGACCAAAAGTGTCCATTACAAGTTCGGCCAAACTTGTGCTGGACACTTCTATGATGGAGAGCGGCTGGGGTAGAATTTTTCTTCAGTTCATCTGGTATTTCTTACAAACATGTCTACTGGTATTTTATCTTTGTGCCTCACTCATAGATATTGTTTGATTAATTTTTTGTCTTAATTATATTATTAATTATATAAGTATAGCAAAAAATTGTGTGCCAAAATTCATACTGAGTGATGTTACACATTTTATAATATTATTAAAAAAATGTATAAAAATATTAAAATAATTTATTTTAAAATTTATTAATTGATATCCAAGAGCAATATGAGGAATAAAAAATTAATTTAAAGCGATCAAATATGAAAAAAGAAATCCAAGTATTATTTCTAATATCAAAGGCCAGTAGAGCTGTTGAAGAAAATGAGAGCTGTCAGAAATAAATTGTACTTAATTAATTGTTTTTAAAGATAAAAAATTGTGTACCTGTGGTTTGGATGAACTCTATGTGGATAATTCAGCTATATCAAACTACATCTAGTGAAGTTTCTTATCAAATAATTTTTTTCATTTCCATAGAGAGAATTGATCCCATCTGACTGCACCTGACCAAAAGTGTCTAGCACAAGTTTGGCCGAACTTGTGCTGGACACCTTTATGATGGAGAGTAGCTAGGGTGCAGGTCTTCTTCAGTGCAACTGTTATTTTTTTAAAACATGTCAAATGGTGTTTGATCTTTCTGTGTTATTCATATTTTATTATCTGATTAATTTTTTGTCATTAGAATTTTATTAATTTTATTAGTACAGAAAAAACTTTTGCGCCAAATGCATGCCATGTTATATTACACCATTTATAATATTATTAAAAAATGTTAAAAAAATATGAAAATGATTTCTTTTCCAAAATTATAAATTAATATCCAAATGTAACATGTGTGATAAAAAAGTAAAGTAAAAGAGATCAAATATGAAAAAGAAAAATTCAAGAAAAATTCCTGCCTTCAAGAGCCAGTAGAGGTGTTGAAACAAATGGGTGCCATCAGGGCTAAATTTGATAAAATTTAATTTTTTTTAAAGATAAAAAATTTTTCACCTGAGGTTTGGAAAAACTCAAGGTGGATAATTCAGCCATACCAAACTACTTCTAATGTAATTATTTAGCATTTTTTATAATTTAATTTCCACAGAGAGAATCGATCCCATCTGTCTGCACCTGAACAAAAGTGTCCAGCACAAGTTCAGCCGAACTTGTGCTAGACACTTTTATGATGGAGAGTAGCTAGGGTGGAAGTGTTTCTCAGTACATCAGTTTTTGTTTTTCACATTTCTATTGGGGTTTTAACTTTTTTTTATCATTCATATTTATCCTATAATTAATTTTTTGTCACCATATATATTATTAATGTTTCTAGTATAGCAAAAACCTGCATGCCAAATGCAAAATTGGTGATGTTACAACTTTAATAATATTATTATATAAAGTTAAAAAAATATGAATATGTTTAGTTTTTAAAAAAATAAATTGATATTTAAAATTAAAAAGAGTAATAAAAATGTAAAATGAAAATAAATGGGATCAAATATGAAATAAAAAATACAAGTAAAATTTTTACTATCAAGAGCCAGAAGTGGTGTTGGGACAGATGGGGACCCCTAGGTCAAGACTTGGTCTAAACTTACTTTTATGTATAGCTAACAAATTTTGAACTGAGGTTTGGACAGACATCCAGGGGACAATTTTACAATATTAAACATTCTTTACTTCAATAATTGAGTGAAATATCATTTTTTATTGCCATAGAGAGAATTTATCTCATATGACTTCATGCAACCAAAAGTGTCCAGAACAAGTTCGGCCGAACTTGTGCTGGACACTTTTATAATTGAGAGTAGGCATACAGCAAATCTTCTTAAACTCAAAAGGGATCTCTTATAAACATTTCCACTGGAATTTGATCTTTCTGTGTCATTTAAATTTACCATTTGATTAATTTTTTGTCATCATTATATTGTTAACGTTATTACTATTGTAATAACTTGTGTGAAAAATTCATACCAGGTGGTGTTCCACTTTTAATCATATATTATTAAATAAAGGTATAAGAGTATGAAAAATATTTATTTTAAAAATTAAAAATTGATATCCAAAGCAATATGAGCAATGAAAAAGTAAAAAAAAAAAGGGATAAAATAAGAAAAAAAAATCTAAGGAAAATTCCCACTATCAATAACAAGAAGAGGTGTTAGATCAAATGTGCACCACCAGGGCTAAACTTGCAATATATTTTCTTTTTTGTTAAACCAAAGAAAGTGTCCTGATGAGTTTTGAAAATTCATCAGGAGGACATTTTGGCAATATCAAACTACTTATTGTGAAATGATTGAGCAAAATGTCATTTTCATTTCCATAGAGTAAATTTATCCCATCTGACTGCATGCAACCAAAAGTGTCCAGCACAAGTTCGGCCAAACTTATGCTGGACACTTTTATGATGGTGAGCATCTAGGGTGCAGGTCTTCTTCAGTTCATCAGGTATTCTTTATAAACAAATCCACTTGTATATGATCTTTCTGTGTCATTCATATTTATCATTTGATTCATTGTTTTTCACCATTATAATATTAATGTTATTAGTATTGAAAAAATTTGTAAGCCAAATGCATACTGGGAGATGCTACATCTTTCATAATCTTATTAAATAAAAGTAAAAAAAAATATGAAAATTATTAGTTTTACAATAAATAAATTGATATTAGAAAGCAAAAACAGGAATAAAAAAGTAAAATAAAAGTGATTAAATATGAAATTAAAAATTCAAATAAAATTTCTACCATCAAAGATAATTTGAGTTTTCAGACCAAATTTGCACCACCAGTTCTAGATTTGGAATATTTTTTCTTTTTTTTTAAATTAATAAAAGTGTCCACCTGATGTTTTCCAAAATATCAGGAGGATAGTATAGCAGTATAAAGCTACTTCTTGTGCAATGATTGAGCAAAAATTCATTTTAACTTCCATTTAGTAAATTTATCCCATCTGACTGCATGCAACCAAAAGTGTCTAGCACAAGTTCGGCCGAACTTATGCTGGACACTTTTATGATGGTGAGTATCTAGGGTGCAGGTCTTCTTCAGTTCATCAGGTATTCCTTATAAACAAATCCACTTGTATATGATCTTTCTGTGTCATTCATATTTATTATTTGATTATTTTTTAGTCACCATTATATTATTAATGTTTTTAGTATAGCAAAAAAATGTGTAATGAATGTACACTGGATGATTTTACAACTTTAATAATATAATATAATAAATATAAAAAAATGTGAAAGTTATCAGTTTTACCAAAATAAAATTGATATTTAAAAGCTAAGGGATAAATAAAAGGGTAAGATTAGAATTAAAGAGATCAAACATGAAATAAAGATATTAAGTATAATTTCTGCTATCATGAGCCAGTAGAGGCTTCAGAAAAAATGGGCACCATCATAGATTAACATGGATCAAATTTACTTTTTACCAAAGGAAAAAATTGTCTACCTTAGGTTTAGACAAACTTCCAGGGGAAAATTTGTCTACGTAAAACTACTTTCAGTGCAATGATGGAGTGATAATTCAGTCTCATTTCCATAAAAAGAATTGATTGCTTCAGACGGCATGCAACCAAAAGTGTCCATCACAAGTTTGGCCAAACTTGTGCTGGACACTTTTATCATGAAGAGTATCCAGGGTGAAAGTCATTTTTAATCATCTGAAATTTCTTATAAACATTTCCATTGTTATTAAATCTTTGTGCCTCACTCATATTTATCAATTGATTAATTTTTTGTCACCATTATATTATTAATATTATCAGTATAGCAAAAAATTGTGTGCCAAATGAATACTTGTTGATGTTACACCTTTTATAATATTATTAAATAAAGGTAAAAAAATATGAAAATGATTTATTTTACAAAAAATAAACTTCTATCCAAAAGCAATATGAGAGGAATTAAGAAAAATAAAAGAAATCAAAGATGAAAATTAAAATCCAAGTTAAATTCCTGCCATAAACAGAAAAAAGAGATTTTGAATTAAATTAGAACAATCAGGGCTAAACTTGCACTAAATTTTCTTTTTTGTAAAAATAAAAAAAAAATCCACTTGAGCTTTCCCAAAACTTCAGCATGAAAATTTTGCCATATCAAACTACTTCTAGTGTAATTTTATATCAAAAATTTATCTTCATTTCCATAGAGAGAATTGCTCCCATCTGACTGCACCTGACCATAAGTGTCCAGCACAAGTTTGGCTGAACTTGTGCTGGACACTTTTTTAATGTAGAGTAGCTAGGGTAGAATTTTTCTTCAGTTCATCTAGTATTTCTTACAAACATGTCTACTGGTATTTTATATTTGTTCCTCACTCATTAATATCATTTGATTAATTTTTGGTCGCCATTATATTATTAATTTTATAAGTATATAAAAAACTCATGTGCCAAATGCATACCAGGTGATGTTATGCCATTTATAATATTATTAAATAAATGTATAAAAATATGAAAATAGTTTATTTTAAAAATTATTAATTGATATCCAAAAGCAATATCAGGAATAAAAAATTAAGTTAAAGGGATCAAATATGAAAAAAGAAATCCAAGTAATATTCCTACTATCAAAGGCCAGTAGAGGTGTTGAAGAGAATGAGAGCCATCAGGGATAAATTGTACTAAATTGACTTTTTTTCAAAGATAAAAAATTGTGCACCTGTGGTTTGGATGAAATCTAGGTAGAAAATTTGGCTATGTAAAACTACTTCTAGTGAAGTTTTTTATCCAAAAAAATTTTTTCATTGCCATAGCGAGAATTGATCTCATATGACTGCAACTGACAAAAAGTGTCCAGCACAAGTTCGGCCGAACTTGTGCTGGACACTTTTTTGATGGTGAGTATCTAGGGTGCAGCTCTTCTTCAGTGCAACTGGTATTTTTTAAAACATATCCACTGGTATTTGATCTTTCTGTTTTATTAATATTTTATCATTTGATCAATTTTTTGTTACCATTATATTATTATTTTTATTAGTATAGCAAAAAAACATGTGCCAAATGCTTACAGGGTGATGTTAAACCTTTAATAATTCTATTAAATACAGGTAAAAAATTATGAAAATGATTTGTTTTACATAAAATTAATTGATATCTAAAAGAAAAAAAAGGGATAAAAGAAATAGGTTGCATAATAGGGATTTTATATGAAATTCAAAATTCAAGCTAAATGCCTACTTTCAAGGCTCAGAAGAGGTGTTGGATAAAATGGGCATCATCAGGAATAAAATTTTACTTAATTTTATTTTTTGAAAAACTAAATGAAGTTTTCAACTGATTTTTTTCCAATATTTAGTTGGACACTTTATCTATATCAAATTACTTCTAGTACCATGATTGACCAAATTAAATCCTCATTTACATATGCAGAATTGATCCCATATGGCTGGACCAGGCCAAAGGTGTCAACCACAAGTTTGAGAATTCTTCTGGTGGACACTTTTATGATGGACAGTAGTAGGGTGCAAGTCTTCTTTAGTTAATCTAGTATTCCTCATAAACATTTCCAACTTATTTTTGGCCAAAAATCAGGTGGAAAGTTTTTCCATATAAAATTACTTCTAATCCCATGATTGACTAAAAATTGATTCTCATTGCCATATAGAGAGTTGATCCCATATGACTGGATCTGGTAAAAGTGTCACCACAATTTTTGATAAACTTAAGTTTGAAAATTTTATGATGGAAAGTAATTGCAAGTCTTCTTCATTTCATCAAGTAATCCTCATAAAAATTTCCACTTGTATTTTGGCCAAACTTCAGGTGGACACTTTGGCCATATTAAATTAATTCTAGTTCCATGTTGATAAAAAACTGATACTTATTGCCATATATAGATATTAAACCCATCAGACTGTGCCTTTCCAAAAGTGTCTACCTGAATTATGGCTAAACCTCAGTTGGACACTTTTATGATGCAGAGTAGCTAGGGCAAAAGTATTCTTCAGTTAATTTGGTATTCATAATAAATTTATCCTCCTGAAGTTTATCCTAACTTGAGGTGGACAATTTCGGAAAGCACCAGTTAGTCACCATCCATCAAAAAAGTGTTCACCAAAATTTTGGCTAAACTTGTGGTGGACCCCTTTGATCAGCCACAGTCAGATGAGATCAACTCTTTAGATGGGAATGAGGATGATGTTTTGGTCAATCATGGAAATAGAAATAGGGTGATGTGGCCAAATTACCCCCCTGAAGGTCAGACAAACCTCAGAAGGACACTTTTTAGCAGGTATTAACTGAGAAAAATCCATTTATCAGAAGGAAAATCTTTTATTGGATAGATGCCAAGGTTTCATACTTGTGTATTATGTTCAGTATTAATTTTGAAAGAGTCTGTCCAAGCAATTTCATTGCCCATCATGACTCATTTTGTTTTAAATGTTTCAAACTGCGTGATACAGTATTAAGGTGTCACATAGTATAATTAAGTTCTATTACGTGCCCTCCTATGATGCCTAAATTTATAATTTAATATCTTACATAATAATTTTTTTTATATAAATTCATCAATATTTTTTTTATTATCAAATTTAATAGAGCAAGTATCCTGAATTATTATATATGCATAAGCTTAGGTTAGATCAATTTGTGCTCAATTTGTTCTCATCAGAGGACCAAAATCAAGTTCTGGAGGATCAACTTGTGCATAATTTGGAATCAGTTGATATTCTGTCTATAATCAATCTGAGAATAAATGTAAATCTAACTCTAATTTACTTATGTTTATAAAGTATTCATAAACCTGGCATATTTAAGGGACACTCTAAATTTCAAGAGAGGGGATTGCTAGCAATTCACCCCTAGATTTCCCGTGGTGAATGTACATATTTTATTGAGATACTTAGTTACCTTTTGATATTTTGTATTAGCGCTAAACTTGTGTAGGAAAGCCAGTAGTGGAAAAGAGCACAGGGGTAGGGTGCTGAACATACAGGTATATAAAAACAGCACTCATCTTTTAAAAACTGTGTAAGGGTGTGTGAAGAAATAGTAATAGATATTTTGATCTACATAAAAGAAGAGATAGATAGATTTTATTTTTTTGTACATAATGGGTGTGCATACCTGAAGTAGTGCTTTAGAGTTAATTTAATGCTATATTAAGGATATTATTGAATAGAGTGCTTCAAGAGGGAGTGACTGATCGTACTAGTGCTTACTGAGAATAGAGTTGGCCAAAAGATTAATTACTTACATTAAAATATATTACTCTTTCTCAAATCTCTACAAAGTTAATCTATTTTCTTCTCCAGAAACATAGATAACCACACTTACAATATGTGCTTTCACTGTCTTTAAAATTTGAGTGTAAGGCTCTTCTTTTTAAACTATTTTTAGAAATGAGAACAAACACATCTTGGATTTTGTCTATAGCTCAGTATTATAGAACTTTTTCTATCTACATTTGGTGTCCCAAAAGTGGCAGCCAGATTGTAAGTTCAGTTATTATGTTGTTTTTCAGGGTTTTTCCGAAGTGAATGTAATCAGGCTGGTGCTTCAAAGGAAGAGTCGTAGCGTCTAAAGCAAGTGGATTTAGCCATCATCAGAAGATAGAATAGGGCTGTATTAAAAGAATATAGCTGGTATAAATTTTTTTTACTTGTTTTTTGTTTCTTCTTGAAAAGGTAGTGTGGAACCTACAGCAACTACTCTAGAGTCACTCAGGAAAGGGTAAAATTTCCCAATTCTAAAGTTTCAATACCATCAAGGGGTTTGAAAATTATTAGTTTCAAGTATGAAAGCTTGCAATTTACTGGAATCAACACTCAAAAGTTTTTGAGGAGGTTTGACCAAGCAGCAGAAATACATGGAGTATCAGATTATGATATGGTGCATCAAGTGTTATTTTTTGTTTCAAATTAATGTAAAGAAAATCTAGAGGAACTTAATGGTCACAAGAGACATGACTGAAAAAAGTTAAAGGGGCAGATGTTGAAAAGATGGCCTAAACTTACTGAAGAGACAAGGTATATGATCAAGGATCTAGACGTTTTGGTAAACAGGGTAAAAGCTAGAGGTGCTATCAGAGACCCTAAAAATTTTAAAAAATTTTGACAAGAATTTTATCAGGTAGTCGATTATTTGATCAGTAACAAAGATTTTTGTGATACTAGTGCGTTGTTACCTTGGTTTTGTGAGGTGCTAGTGCCTGAGGTTGAAGATTGTGTAAAGAGGCGCCTTGATAACAAAGGAAAATTGGTTAGAAAGAAGAATGGGGATCATAAGTATCCAGGGTTGGAGGAAGTGGACATAGCTGTGGAAGCATAAATGAAGTTTCTTTGGGTAGAGCTCCAAGCAGCTAGGGTTTCTTTAGAGGATGTAGAGGTGATAGAGTTTTTGCCTAATACTGGATCAGCTTCTTCAGAATCAACTCCAAAAGCTAGGGCAATGTAAAAGGATTCAAACTAAGTGATGGAAAGGATTGAAGAGTTGGAGAAGCAGTTGAGGGAAGTGCTAAACCCAAACCTAGATTTACTCCTCAGCCATTGCAATTTTTGTCTATGATATTTTATTATTGTAATAAGGAAGGCCATACAAGGACAAGGTGTAATGCGCTTCAGAAGGATAAAGAAGAAAAAGTTGTTTTTGAAGAAGGATAAGTGCTAATGTTAGTAGACCGCACAAAACTTATTATGGATAAGGATCAAGGGATGCAAGCTAAATTCATTCATCATATTAACAAAAGGGCTATGGAAGTGAATACTAGTAAGGACAAGGAGTCCACATATAAAACACAAAGTCAGTTAATTTTGCAGTAACTTGTGCAGTATTGGATTTTAAGGTTAAAGAAAGAGTGGCTGAAGCCCCACTCACTACAGTGCAGTTGGAGATGTTTGCAGCAAGCATAAGAAGATGGCTCCAACAACTTCTAGAAGGCCAAGGAGGGCTGGTGCTAAGTACACAAATCCTGAGTATATTGAGGAAGTAGGGTATACTACAAGAGAAGATACACCAGTACCAATTGAGGATGTGGAAATAAAGGATAAATCTGGGAATAAAATGGATTATGATATGAATCATTTTATTGAAGAACAACCTTTAGAAGAACCAGAAGAAGTAAAACAGAGAGTAATACCGGAGGAAGGAATGCCAGGAGCCAAACATAATACTCCAAAGAACCCACCAGGTAGGTCCGAATTGGAGAAAAGATGTCTCAACCAAAATGGAGGATGAAGAGCCCAGTTCATGCAGAATATCCAAGGGCAGAAGAAGACTCAATTACAGAATGTCTCAATACAACAGTTTTGGTGCCATTGGGGGTGTTAACAGCAGTTGTACCAGACATAGTGAATGGCATAGTAGACAAATGTAGGAAGCAAAGAGTTCCAAATTGTGTTGAATATGATGTGGAAGAAAATTCATTTCCACCAGTTGTTGAACTATTGAGGGTACCACATTATGAAGGGCCATTAGGGTATTTAATGGTTACAATTAATGAGAAGCAGAGTAGAGCACTAGTAGATACTGGTTCTCAGATAAATGCTATTTCAGTGGATGATTCTGTGGATTTAGGTTTTCCAGTAAAAGATGGAGAAGGAACTGTGGCAGGAATTGGAGGGGGTAGGCTACTAGTTATAGAGGTAGCTGAATATGTAAAGACACAATTTTTGTGAGCGTCAAGAGATCTACACTTTTATGCTCCTATGGGTGTAATGAAACCAGATTTGGGAACATTATTTTTGATGGATTATTCAGTGACAATAGATTATTGTTTGAATAAGACTATAGGAATCAGGATTATGGGTGATGAAAGTATTCCAGTAACAGAGGTTCTAGTAGGGCCTAACCATGGTGGCTGAGAAACTAAGTACTTTGGATCTGTGAGTCTAGAGAGGTAAAGAGAGTTTTATGAGTATGAAGAGAATGGGAAACTTCCAGGGTGGCACCAATCTTTTCATTAGGGTCTGGCATTCTAGGTATTACTATTTCCCAAGATGAGAGGAACTTGGATAGTGATCAGTCAGTCCAAGAAGGGATATGTGAATTGGGGCTTCACAGGTGTCTTGGTAATACAACTTTAGAGTGTATTGTGCCTGAAATTTTTAATTTCTTTTATTATGGATTTTTTTATTCTTATATTGGGAATAAAAGACAAAAATATGATGCAGGTACAACTTGGAGTTATATTAGAAAAGTTTTAATATTAATTAATGAAGGCAGCAGATGGAGCTGTCTAGAATAGAAGTATAAACCAGTAGCCATTAGGGTTAAATCAGTAAATTTACCAATGCCAGATTTAAACCCTCCTTTTCAGAGGCTGGTGCTATCAAGGAATCCTTATGACACACCTTTAACAAATTTTCCACTCAAATTCAAACCTCCTAATAGGATAACTCCAGAAAGAGTTCAAATGGTTAATTTTAGACAAGAGGATTGGTTGTCACAGGAGGAAAAGAATTTACTGTTACATGTGATGGTGCTTAGGGAAAAAGCTATTGCGTTTTAAGAAGAAGAAAGAGGTTTATTAAAGCACTCTTATGGGAAACCTTGTATTGTTCCAGTTATGCCTCATGCACCCTGGCAAAAGAAAGAATTTCCTATACCAGAAGCTATAAGTAAAGAATATACAGAATCATTAGAGAAAGGTTAAGGTCTGGCTTGTAAGAAAAATCAATGTCTAGCTACTCAAGTCCAGTATTTTGTGTTTTTAAGAATAACGGAAAGTTAAGGGTTGTTCATGTTCTAAGAGAGATGAACAAGGTTATGGTTAATGATGCAGGATTACCACCAATGCCAGAGGACTTTGTGGAATTTTTTTCAGGTCTAGCATGTTATGGATTAGGAGATATAATGGGTGGATATGATGGTAGCAAGTTAGATATTTTGTCAAGGCCAATGACTATGTTTGAAACTCCATTGGGGTGCTTTAGGTTAACAAGGTTACCGCAGGGCACTAAAAACTCAGTGGAAGTGTATCAGGTGCAGATGATGTGGATATTACAGGATGAAATTCTGGAACATGTAGGAACTTTTATTGATTATGGTGGTATAAAATGACACATGACTGATTATGACAGGGAGGTCATAGAGAAGAACACAATCATTAGAATGTTTATTTTGGAATATGCTGTTACTCTTAAAAAGGAACTTTTTATAATAGAAGAGGATGGTTGGACGGTCTCAGGGATAAAATTTTCTTGTTGTGTGCCAGTGCTAGATATATTTGGCCATGTTGTATGTAGGAAGGGAAGAATCATCATGGAAAAACAGAAAAACAAGTACTTACATGGGCAAGACCAAGAAACACTACAGAACTTAGAGGGTTCTTAGGTATTTGCACATATTTAAGAATTTTTATTTGATATTTTGCCTTGTTGTCTTCTCCATTGAGTCTCTTTACAAGAAAGGATGTAGTATGGGATTGGAAAAAGGAGTGTGAAGAATCCTTCAAATTGTTAAAAAGGATTTTAGGAAAAGATATTCTTTTAAAGAAAATTGGAATATGGGCCAGGTGCTGGAAAGATTACTCTAGTGGTGTGGTACGCGCCTTGCAGGTAGCATGATTTTGTACCAATCAGCTTGCGTAGTCCAGGAAGAATAAAGGGAGTTAGCGCAGTAGGTAGTGCTAAAATATAATATGTATTTGTGTGTTTCAAAGAAAAAAGGGAAATAGAAGCGCAGAAAAGGATTCAGGGTCTGTGTTCTTGGATTTTGCAGTGGGATGTGCTGCACAATGGGGAATTGTGTGTTATCAATTTAGGACCACAAGCGCTAAACAGTATGGATTTGGAATCTCCAATAATTGTGTGTTACGCATTAAGGAAGGGGTTATGGCTTAAGGAGGGACTCAAGTGCATAGTATACTGCACCAGGGCAAGTGCTATAATTTACTGAGACAAGTAACGTAGTTGCAGAGTCTTACTAAGTCTAGTAAATTGTCAGCACTATCTACTAGTAATGAAGCAAGGAGCATGGGGACTCAATCACAAAAGAAAATTACCCAAGAGTCAAGGCAACTAGGATCAGCGTTAGAATGAGTCAAACTTGGAAGTAGTGCTGAAACAAAGCAAAGGTACATTCATGAGCGCATATGAGGAGTATGAGTGAAACAAGTTAATACTATTGTTAGTAAGCATAGGGTGTGATTAGGTGCTGTAGTGGTTACAAGCTGTGTACGTAGTTTACTAATAAAATAGTTATTGTTTTACTAATGTGGCGCTAGAGTCAGTGCTGGAGATCCACTAGGGAACTGTGTCTTGAGTGCCAGAAAAATATAAAAAGGAGGACTATTTGATAGGGATAGGATATTGCATCTAGTAAGAAAGAAAACATAACAATTGACAAATAATTAGTAAACATACAAATTAGTTAATAATTGTGGAGTCAAGTATAAGATATTAGTTTTTTCTTTGATCATTTGTTTGAGAACATATTAGAGATATTTCTGAGTCTTTAGTCATTTGTGCTTCTGTGTGTGTGGATTTCATATAGTATAGTGAAAGAACGCAACATAGAGAGAATATATAGATTCAGTAGGATTGACTATTATTAAAGTTATTTTATTGCTTTAATAAGGCATATTCAAAGAGAGCGCTTCAAGAGGAAGTAGCTGTGGATATAGTGCTTTTTAAGAATAGAAATATCCAGATAGTAATACTTGTTTTTTTTTCCTGATCTCATAACTTATATCTCAACTTATAAACTTTCTAATCAAATATTAGTGTTACACATTATCGTGCTGTCTTTAAAAATAAGAGTGGCAGGAGCTTTTTTTTAGAAATTAAAAAGGAGAACCAACCCATCTCGCATTTTTTCTACTGCTTAGTACTTTAGAACTCTCTACAATTGGTGTCCCAACAGTTGCATAATTGTAACTAGTGTTTTGATTAGATTGTTTAATTTTCAGGGTTTTGTCAAGAGGACGTGATCAAGCCGGCGCTTCAGCGGAAGAGTTGTAGGGTCTACAACAAAGCGGATCAATAGTCATTATCAGAGGATAGTGTAGGGATGTATTGTGAATATAGTCAGGTTTAATTACCAAGTGTGTGTTTTTGTGATCTATGTTTCAATTTTATATTTCGGAAATGGATCCTACTTCCACTACATCAAAGGGATGTCAGGAGAGGGTTAAATAACCCAATTCATTGGCATCTTTTCCACAGATGGTAACTACAATCATTAGGTGTAAAGATGAAAGCTTGCGTTTTGCGGGCATTAATACCAAGAAGTTTTTATGTAGGTTTGAACAAGCAGATGAAGCTCATGGGGCAACTGAATATGATATGGTAGGTCAAGTACTACTCTTTGTAGCTAATGAGTGCAAAGACGATTTAGAGGATCTAAAGGGGCATGAAGAGCGAAATTGGTTAGTTCTAAAAGAACAGATGCTCAAGAGATGGCAAAAGGTTACCGGGGAAACTAAGTATACGATGAAGGATCTGGATGTCTTGGTAAAGAGGGTCAAAGCTGAAGGGGGTGTTCGAGACCCTAAGTAATTTAAAAGTTTTAGGGAATACTTAGTCAGTAATGAAGATTTTAGTGATGCTAATGCATCTTTACCTTGGTTTTGTGAAGCATTAGCGCCAGAAGTTGAAGACTGGGTGAAGAGGCACTTGGATAACGAAGGAAAGCTGGTCAAAAAGAAGGATGGAAATTATAAGTACCCTGGATTAGAAGAAGTGGAAATGGCAGTGGAAGCTGAAATGAAGTTGCGTTGAGTTGAGCGTTGCACAGCTAAGGTTGCTTTGGATAACGATGAGATGGATGAAGATGTGTCTGTCATACAATTGCCTCCTCAGATGTTGTCTCCTAAAGTTAAAGTTTTCACTAAGGAGCCAGATTTAGTTATAGCAAGGATTGATGAGTTTGAGAAAAAAATATTTGAAGCAGCAAAGGCAAAATAATTTTTTAGGCCCAAGAGTTCTCCTCATCCTTTGCGTTTTGCTGCTATTGTGTGCTATTATTGTAATAAGGAGGGGCATACTAGGTTTAGGTATAATGTGCTTCAAAAGGATAAAGAGGAAAGGGTAGTTTACAAGGATGGTACTATGCTTATGTTGGAAGATGGGACTAAGCCTGTTAAGGACAAGGATTGAGGAATGCAAGCCATGGTCATTGATGATATTAATAAAAAGTCTATGAAAGGCAGGTCGAGTAAGGACAAAGAGCCTGAAGCTAAAGAGAAAGGCAAGGATGCAAAGTCAGTCAATTTTGCAGTTACTTGCGCAGTGCTGTATTTTAAAGTAAAAGAAGTAGTGGTTGCAGTGCCACTTACTGCAGCGCATTTAGAGATGTTTGCAGTAAAGCACAATAAAATGTCCCCAACAACAATTAGTAGGCTGAGAAGGGCTGGCGCTAGGTATGCAAACCCAGAGGATATGGAGGAAGTAGGGTATACTACTAGAGAGAATACACCTGCGTCTATCAAGGATTTTGAAATGGATGGTATGGAGTCAGTTGGTTATGGTGTGGGACATCAGGAAGAGGAAAAACCTGTGATGTTGGAGGAGCCAGTGGTAGTACAGCAAAGAGCAGTACCTGCTGAAGGAATGCCAGGAGCAAGGCATAATACTCCAAAGAACCCACCTGGAAGAGCAAAAGCTGGTTCAAAGGCAACTCAACCTAAATGGAGAATGCAGCTCCCAGTTCACTCTGATTTTCCTAAGGCAGCTGAGGATTTAGTTGCGCAATGTTTGAAGACTACAGTTTCTGTTCCATTGGGGATGCTGACAGAATTAGTGCCGGATGTAGCAAATGTAATTGTGGATAAGTGCAGGAAGAAAAGGGTTGCTAATTGCTCTAATTTTGATATAGGAGAACAGTCATTTCAGCCAGTTGTTGGATTTCCTAGGGAGCCAAATTATGCAGGACCCTTAGGGTATTTAACAATTACTGTGAATGGTAAGCAAATTAAAGCGTCAGTGGATACAGGTTCACAAATCAACGTGGTGTCAGTAGATGATGCAGTGGAGTTAGGACTTCCTGTAAAAGATAGTGATGGCACTGTCGCAGGAATTGGTGGAGGTAGGTTGCCTGTTATAGGTGTAGCAGAGTATGTGCGCACTAGAGTTGTGGGAGTGACAAGTGATATACATTTTTATGTTCCAATGGGTGTAGTTAAACCAGTTTTAGGCCCGCCATTTTTAATGGATTATTCTGCAACTATTGATTATTGTTTGAATAAGACTATTGGAATAAGGATTATGGGTGATGATGGTGTTCCAGTAACAGCAGTCTTAGTAGCGCCTAAGGATGGTGGCTGGGAAACTAAGTACTCTGGAGCTGCGCGGTTAGAGAAAGAAAGAGAGTTTTATGAGGAAGTCTCAGATGATGAGATGGGGCGGCCTCCAGGAAGGCACCAACATTTTTATTAGGGACTGGCATTTTAGGTGTTACTATCTCCCAGGATGAGAGGAACCCGGATAGTGACCAGTCAGTCCAACAAGAAGGGATACGTAAAGCAGTACTTCATAGGTGTCTTAGGAATATTACAGTAGAATGTATTATACCTAAGCTTTTTGATTTCTTTGATTATGGATTTTCTTATACTTATATTAAAAAGAAAAGACAAAAACAGGATTTAGGTACAACCCGTAGTTATATTAGAAAGGGTTTGATTTTAAGTAACAAAGGAAGCAGCAAGAGCTGTTTTGCATCAAAGTATAAAACAGTAGCTGTCAAGGTTAAACCAGTGAATGTAGTGATGCCAGATTTGAATCCTCCTTTGCAGAGGCCGGTGCTGTCTAGGAATCCTTATGATACTCCCTTAACAAAGTTTCCGCCTGAATTTGCGCCTAATAGTAAGATTACGATGTGAAGGCTTCAGACGGTAAATTTTGGACCAGAGGATTGGTTGTCTCAGAAAGAAAAGAAGTTATTGTTGCATGTTATGGTTCTTAGGGAAAAGGCTATTGTGTTTTCAGAAGAGGAAAGAGGTTTGTTGAAACACTCTTATGGTAAACCTTTTATTGTTCCAGTTATACCTCATGCGCCGTGGCAGAAGAAGGCTTTTCCAATACCAACGGCTATAAGAGAAGAGTATATGGAATTAATCAGGGGAAGGTTATAGTCTGGCTTGTATGAACATTCTATGTCTATTTATTCAAGTCCAGTGTTTTGTGTTGTTAAACAAAATGGTCAATTAAGGGTTGTTTATGATCTTAGGGAGATGAACAAGGTTACGGTAAAGGACGCAGGAATGCCACCAACGCCAGAGGAGTTTGTGGATTCATTTGCGGGACGTGCATGTTATGGATTAGGTGATATTATGGGAGGATACAATGAGCGCAAATTGGACAAATCATCCAGACCCATGACAACATTTGAAACACCACTGGGGCACTTCAGGTTGACAAGGTTACTGCAAGGCCCAACAAATTCTGTGGCAGTATATCAAGCACAGATGTAGTGGATATTGAAGGATGAAATTCCAGAATATGTTGGAATTTTCATTGATGATGGCCGTATAAAAGGACCAGCCAGTGATTATTATGAGGTGTTAGAAGAGAATCCATATATTAGAATGTTTGTTTGGGGATATGCAATTACCCTGGAAAGAGTGCTATTTAGGATAGAGGATGCATGATTAACGATCTCTGGATCCAAATTTGCTTGTTGAGTTCCAGCGCTAGATATAGTGGGACATGTGGTATGCAAGGAAGGGAGAATCATTGCTGAAAAGCAGAGGAATAAGGTACTTACATGGCCAAGACCAAGAAATACTGCGGAAGTTAGAGGGTTTTTAGGCTTTTGTACATATGTAAGAATGTTTATTCAAGATTTTTCTTTGTTGTCTTCACCTTTAAGGCGCTTAATGAGAAAAGATGTTGTATGGGATTGGACGGAGGAATGCGAAGAGTCATTCAAGTTATTGAAAAGAATTGTAGGGAAAGATATTCTTTTGAAGAAATTGAAGTATGGACCAGGATCTGGGAAAATTACTTTAGTGGTGGGTTCTAGTGTGTCTGCAGTGGGCGCAGTTTTGATTCAGGAGGATGAGGAAGGTAATGATAGACCTGTCCTTTATGAATCTAAGACTTTTACCAAAGTGGATTCTAGGTACTCTCAGTCCAAGCTGGAGTTATGTGGAGTAGCGAAAATTCTTAAGAAGCTACAATGGATGCTTTGGGGCCTATATTTTGAGCTGCAGGTTGATGCGCTATCGTTGGTGCAAATGATTAGTAGCCCGAGTTTACCAGATGCGCCCATGAGGAGGTGGGTGGCGCAGATTAATTTGTTTTCTTTTGATTTAGTTCATAATCCGGGAAAGTCGTTCACTATGCCGGATTCATTATCTAGAAGACTGTTGCATGAAGAAGACTCGGAAGCTGCAGAATTTGAAGAAGGTAAGAGATGGGTAAACGGGATAGATTATTGTTATCAAAGATTTGGCAAGAACGTCTGCAATGACAATAAACTAGAAGCGTGGAATGTCCATAAAGTCATAAAACTAGATGTTGATGATGCAAAGGATGTTTGTAGAAAGGGTAGTCTGAAACTGGATTTAGGGAACGCTGAAGCTAACGTAGCGACAAGGAGTGCGCTAGGTGAGGCAGTGGAAGAGTCAGAGGATGAAGAAAATTCAAAGGGAAGTCAAGAAAGTAGTACCCATCCTGAAGAGGGAGAGTATTCTGAATACAACGCATCTACTAATGAGGGAGGAGAGCTGTTAGGGTTATATCTGGAAGGTAATAATCGACCAGATTTTTTCAATAAAAAGGTTTGGCGCAATATTGAGAAGTGCGCTAAAGGCGATTTTATTAAAAATGGGAAGTTATGGAAGAATCGAGCTTCGTCTCCTCAGTTAGTTGTTCAAACTAGGGAAGGGAAGGAGAAGATACTCAGGGAGTTACATGAGAATTTAGGACATAGAGGTCAAGATGAGACGTATCGCAGAGTTAGGGAAAGATTCTGGTGGCCCAATATGAAAAATGAAGTAAGAGATTGGGTTAAATCTTGTCCTGAATGTCAGCGCAGGAGTTACAGAAAGCCAAAAGAGAAAGGAAGAGTGACGGGCAAAGATACTGTTTTTGGTAGGGTCAGTTTAGATGCAGTGCATATAAAAGAAGGACGCTTTAAATACTTGGTAGTAGCCAGGGATGATCTATCAGGATGGGTCAAAGCAGCGCCGTTGGTAAATCTTAAGGCAAGTAATGTAGCTGAATTCTTGAAGAAAGAATGGCTTTATAGGTATGGGGTAATGAAGATGGTGACCGTAGATGGTGGCGCTGAATTAGCTGGAGAATTCTAAGAGGTAGTCAAAGGTATTGGCGCAAAGTCACGAGTTTCAACACCATATTATCCTGAGGGAGAGGGAATTAAGTTATAAAGGATGCGCTAGCTAAATTATGTGGAAATAATAGGGTAAAATGTAAGAACTACTTGCCATTAGTTTTGTTTGCGGGCAGGACTTCAGTTAAAAGGACAACAGGGTTTTCACCGTATAAACTTATGTTTGGTCAAAGGGCAGTATTACCTATTGATCTGGAGGCTGGATCTTTTCTAGGATGTGACTGGGATCAAGTGTGCTCAACTGAAGATTTGATTCTAGAAAGGGCAGCGCAGCTTGAAAGGAAAGACAAGTTTTTGGAGAAGGCATATGAAAGAATGATGCAGATTTGGGACAAGTCAGTTAAATATTGGAATGAGCACTTAGCGCATGGGTTAAGGAAGCCATTGAACCCAGGAGATTTGGTTTTGGTTTATAATAGAACTTTAGAAAGCCAATGGGTAAGATGTTTGCTGAAAGATGGAATGGTCCTTATAGGATAAGAAAGCAGATAACTGGGGGGTTATACTTACTGGAGGAGCTGGATGGTACTGAATAGAAGTGACGTGTGGCTGCAGATCAGATCAAAAGATTCTACCCAAGGGGTGTTCCAGTGATATAAGATAAGCTCCGGAATGAGGAAAAACTACCAGGCTGACCTCCAGGAAGAGGCTAAACTATCAATGTTTTTTTTATGTTTTTTTATATATGATATTTTATGTTACCTCCGGGAAGAGGTTAAACTAACAAGTTATGTTAAGCTTTGTTTTTCTAAGAGGAATCACATGAGGCTTTGGCACAGTTGTGACGGATAGAGGGCGCTAACTGGAAGTTAGGCAGACTATGGCTGAACAGGCAACTAGCATAAGCACTCAGATGAGGGCATAGAGGAAAATGAAATCTTGTATTTTCATTGTTTGAGGAGATATGATGAGACAGGCAATTGGATTAAAAGAGATGCATACCATGTAAACGCAAAAGACGCTGGGAATTCAGCTAATGAGTTAACTAACCAGGAGTGGAATAACAATTTATAGATGGGGCGCTCTACAGTTTTATTCTTATTTACATTGTGTATTTCTGTATTGCAGTAAAGGCGGTAAAGTTTTTTTGATTTAAAGTTTATTTAGGAATTTTTTAGGGTTTACAGTTTTTTAAAGAAAGTAGAGGGAGCGAAGTTAGGCACTCTAAATTTAGAAGACAAGTAGTATGGAAGACAGGTGTAAAAGAATAGTGTCGTGTCTAAAATGATTATTTAAAGTCATAGCAAAAAAGAAGAAGAAGATGAAGACTATATACAGGGATAGTGGACAGAGAAGGCTCATAAGGAGAGCGCTAGTGGACTATTCAGTATCGCGGTTAAAACTATTAGGATATCCTTTCCAGTCTTCAGATATGACAAAACAACAGGGATCAGCGGGGAATCCAAGAATAGTTGATGAGCTTATTTTGTTCATTAATTGACCTATCATTTCTATATGGGTGTAGTGAGCTTCAAGTACAGCTTCGGAAAATGCTGGTGCATTATAATAGGATAAAGACATAGCGTTATATATAAGACCAAGTCTGGAAAACATTCGTATGGAATGGACAAACGGTAACGGAATAGGAACCCATCACAGGGAGATGGATTCATTGAAGCCTGACAAAGAGTCAGTGGGAAAGGAGAACATAACTATAATGAAGGGTACTTTCTTGCTAATAAGTTTTGTGGGTGTGCTGATGGCGAAGTAATGGTAACCACATCAGGGGCAGCTTTAGTGGAGCCTGAGCGTATGGAAGCATTAGAGCTCAGAGTGGAATAAGGTGCAGTGCTAGGGTGGATAGATATTTTGTACCTGGGAAAACTAGGAAGCAATGGCGATTCATAAGGAACATTATTATTAGTAGATATAGTGGGACTAGTGGTTGTGATTATGGGGGCGCTACTAGTAGAGCTAGGTGGAAAGCAAATATAGCCAGTAGGCTGAGGAGTATTCTGGTTTAGAGAGATATTGCAAGTTTTGTGGTATCTAAAGCAATTGTCACAGGCAGGTCTAAAAGAGGCATACCCCCGAGGTTTAGAAAAATTACAATGAAAGTTGTGGCATTTACAAAACAAGCACGCTTGATCTTTTGGAACTGTACAGTATTGAGTCATGATATTTGGATGAAGGTGATTTAGGTTATTAGATGGGCTATTTATAAGTTAATAATGGCATTATAGAGGAGACATCAGTTGCGCAATGTCTGACTTGAGCGCTGAATGGTTTCTAAGAAGGATGTGAAAGATTTTCGTCATAATGAAGGGCCCAAGGAAAGGCCAATCTGTTGTGGTCAAGGGAAAGTCATATATTGTGAAGATCTGAAGATTTCAACAGAGCGCATGAATATATGATGCAGGGGATGTATTTGCTGCTATAGAAAGTAGCAATAATCTCAAGTTTATTTTGTGTTTGTTGTTTCATCTTTTATAGTCACTTAGTAGAAAGGTGCGCTGCTTAGAAAAAGGATGCTATTTTTGGGGGCAACTCATCTCGCAGTTGTAGAGCTCTCACAGGAAAGTTAGGATGAGCAAAAAATAAATAAATAAATAAATATTGCAATTTTTTTTTCTTTTTACAAGGCTATATACACGTTACAAGGAATAAATACAAAGAAGATTTTTTTTAGTATTCTGTGTCATCAAGGATAGGGACACAGAAAGCCCAGTTGTTGACAGCCTCTTGCATGTTCTGTTGCAAGATGTTTATTAGCTGTTTTCGTTTGTTATACTCGGCGCGAGTATAAACCGGGACCGCCTCAAGGAATTCTTTGACGGCAGTCATCATGTTCTTCATACAAAGCATGGTCCCATCGTATGGTGCGCAGGCAATCTGCTCTGCAAATTCCCAGTTTTGAGCCATGGCGGGCTCTTCCTCATTAACGTCAGGAAGAATCTCGGTAAGCCATTTGTCCGGGATGATGGCATTGTAAACTGGCTGTATAGCAGTCCAGTCAGGGGTTGGTGTACAAGAAGTACACTCTGGAGTTGGTCTGGTATCCCAGACGGGATCTTCTTCCAAGGCTAGAAGGAATAGAGGGATGTTAGGAGGTGGAGGCGTTTCAGCGTAAGGTGTGCCTGGCACATTCTAAAAGAGGAAAAGAGAAAAAGTTAGTGTTATAAGAGGGAGAAGAAGGAAAATAAGACTTACTTTACTCTCCTCTTAAAATAGAGATCTTGGAACAGAGGCAACGCTACTGAGTGTAGGTTCGCAGTAACCAACCTTGGCTCGTTTGTTGCCAGGTGGGGTGGAAGGAGTAGGCGCAGGGTGCTTGATGGTCATTTGACTCATCATATTTGTAGTGGAAGTGTTAGGGTCTAGGCGCGCAACAGTGGGCGGCCCATTGTAACTACACTTCTTTTTGCGTTTTTTACAGTAATCGCATGACTAGGAAAGAATAAAATGGAAGTTAGTAATAGGAATTAAGGAAGGAAGGAAAGTGAGGAGAACTTAAACTAAAGAAATTATTGCCACAGCGGGCTCTTGAGAAGTGGCAGGGAGTTATGCCATTCTCAATGCAGTGGGTGCATCTTGTCCCAACCATAAGCGTAGTTACTTGCGTCATAGGGGGAGCAGCAGGGGGCTGAGTGCACACAAACTGTCAAATTGCATCCACGACTTTGGTGGTATTTTTGGTGTTAATATTGGTTTTTCTAGTATTCATAGCAAAGAAGTATAAAAAAGCAGGAGGAGATAAAGATAAGGATTTGTAATGAGTAAGGGAAGAAGTTAAAAGATGAAGGAAGAAGACGCTGCAAGATGCAGATATTTATAAGCTCCTGGGGACAGTCCCAAGTAGAGGGAAGATGTGGTACGCGCCTCGCAGGTAGCATGATTTTGGACCAATCAGCTCGTTTAGTCCAGGAAGAACAAAGGGATTTAGCGCAGTAGGTATTGCTAAAATATAATATGTATTTGTGTGTTTCAAAGAACAAAGGAAAATAGAAGCGCAGAAAAGGATTCAGGGTCTGTGCACTCGGATTTTGCAGCGGGATGTGCCGCACAATGGGGAATTGTGTGTTATCAATTTAGGAACACAAGTGCTAAACATTATGTATTTGGAATCTCCAATAATTGTGTGTTACGCATTAAGGAAGGGGTTATGGCTTAAGGAGGGACTCAAGTGCATAGTATACTGCACCGGGGCAAGTGCTATAATTTACTGAGACAAGTAACGTAGTTGCAGAGTCTTACTAAGTCAAGTAAATTGTCAGCACTATCGACTAGTAATGAAGCAAGGAGAATGGGGACTCAATCACAAAAGAAAATTACCCAAGAGTCAAGGCAACTAGGATCAGCGTTAGAATGAGTCAAACTTGGAAGTAGCGCTGAAACAAAGCAAAGGTACATTCATGAACGCGTATGAGGAGTATGAGTGAAACAAGTTAATACTAGTGTTAGTATGCATAGGGTGTGATTAGGTGCTGTAGTGGTTACAAGCGGTTTACATATTTTACTAATAAAATAGTTATTGTTTTACTAATGTGGCGCTAGAGTCAGCGCTGGAGATCCACTAGGGAACTCTGTCTTGAGCGGCGGAAAAATATAAAAAGGAGGACTATTTGATAGGGATAGGATATCGCATCTAGTAAGAAAGATAACATAACAATTGACAAATAATTAGTAAACATACAAATTAGTTAATAATTGTGGAGTCAAATATAAGATATTAGTTTTTTTCTTTGATCATTTGTTTGAGAACATATTAGAGATATTTCTGAGTCTTTAGTCATTTGTGCTTCTGTGTGTGTGGATTTCATATAGTATAGTGAAAGAACGCAACATAGAGAGAACATATAGATTCAGTAGGATTTACTATTATTAAAGTTATTTTATTGCTATAATAAGGCATATTCAAAGAGGGCGCTTCAAGAGGAAGTAGCTGTTGATATAGCGCTTTTTAAGAATAGAAATATCCAGATATTAATACTTGTTTTTTTTCCTGATCTCTTAACTTATCTCTCAACTTATAAACTTTCTAATAAAATATTAGTGTTACACATTATCGCGCTGTCTTTAAAAATATGAGTGGCAGGCACTTCTTTTTAGAAATTAAAAAGGAGAACCAACCCATCTCGCATTTTGTCTACTGCTTAGTACTTTAGAACTCTCTATAGTGGTAGATTCAAGTTTGTCTGAAGTAGGCAAAGTTTTGATGCAAGAGGACAAGGAATGAAAAGATAGGCCTGTCCTTTATGATTCTAAGACTTTTAAAAAGGTGGATTCTAGGTACTCTCAATCCAATTTGAAATTGTGTGGGGTTGCAAATATTTTGAAGAAGTTACAATGGATGCTTTGGGGGAAACATTTTGAGTTGCAGGTTGATGTGCTATTTTTGGTAAAAATAATTAGTAGTCCAAGTTTACCAGATGCACTAATGACTAGATGGGTGGCGCAGATTAATTTATTCTCTTTTTATTTAGTCCATAAACAAGGAAAATCTTTCACAATGCCAGATTCTTAATCTAGAAGGCTGTTGTGTGAAGAGGATTCTGAGGCAGAAGAATTTGAAGAAGATAAAAGGTGGATAAATGGGATAGATTATTTTTATCAGATGTTTAGCAATAAGAAAAAGGTTTTCCGTAAAGATGTAAAACTAATAACCGGCATCTAGGATGAGGTTAAACTATCATCATTTTCTAGGAGTGTCCGCGATGGAGTAAAACTAAGAGAATTTAGGGAAGACATTCATGGCAGGGAGGATCATGAGGAGATAAATGGGAAAGAATGGAGTGTAGAAGCCAACGTAATAAAAATAGAAGCGCCAGACAAAGTGATTCAGGATTTAGATGAAGAGGATGACTCAAGCAGTGGTCAACAAAGTAATACGCATTCAGAAGGCCAAGATTTAATCAAGGATTCAACTGAGAAAGTATATTTTTTAAAAGCATTTCTAGAAGGCAATATTCAACAGGAAAACTGTGATGAAGACACATGGTGCAAGATAGAGGAACAGGCTAAGGATTATTCTATTAAAGACAGAAGGGTATGGAGAGAATTATCTTCTATGCCACAATTAGTTACATCAGATAGAGGCAGAAAAGAAAAGATTCTTAGAGAATTACATGAAAATTTGGGACATAGGGGACAGGATGAGACTTATAGAAGAGTTAAGGAGTGGTTTTGGTGGCCTAATATTAAAGCAGAGGCAAGGATTGGGTCCAATCTTGTCTGGAATGTCATAGCAGAAGTAACAGAAAGCCTAAGGGAAAGGCAATGGTTGAAGATACTATGTTTGGAATGACTAGCTTAGATGTGGTTCATATTAAAGAAGGACACCTTAAGTACTTGGTAGTATCCAGGGATGATCTGTCAGGATGGGTGGAGGCAGCACCTTTGGTAAATCTTAAGGAAATTAATGTAGCTGAGTTTTTAAAGAAGGAATGGGTATATATATATGGGGTAATGAAAATGGTAACTGTTGATGGGGGCGCTGAATTTTCTGGTCAATTTCAAGAAGTTATTAAAGGGATTGGTTCCAAAATTTGACTTGCAACACCATATTATCCAGAGGTGGAAGGGATGATTGAGAGAGGGAATCAAGCTATTAAAGATGTTCTAGTTAAGCCATGTGGAACTAATGGGGAAAAATTGAAAAGTTATTTGCCTTTAGTATTATTTGCATATAGGATTTCAGTGAAAAGGGAAATGGGTTTTTCACCTTATGAACTTATGTTTGGTCAAAGGCATTATTACCAATCGATCTGGAAGCTGGATCTTTTCTAGGATGTGATTGGGATTAAGTGGCCCCAAATGAGGATTTAATTCTAGAAAGAGTGGCACAGCTTGAAAGAAAGGAAAAATTTGTGGAAAAGGCATATGAAAGAATGATTCAGATTAGGGACAAGTCAGCTAAATATTGGTATGAGTGCTTAGTGCACAGATTAAGGGAACCATTGAAACCAGAGGACTTGGTATTAGTATACAATAGAATTCTTGAAAGTAAATGGAGAAGAAATTTTGCAGATAAATTGAATAGACCTTATAAGGTTAGGAAATAAATAGCTGGAGGAATTTGATGGTACTGAATTGAAACAACATGTAGTGGCCAATCATATCAAAAGATTCTACCCAAGAGGGATAACAGTAACATATTAATTACCTCTGGGATGAGGCTAAACTAAAAACAAAATTTATGATTTAGAACTCCTGGATGAATATAAACTATCATCAGTATGTTTGTCATGATTTCAAGGAGGCTATGAGGGAGCTGTGAGAGATAGGGAGTTATCAATGGCAAAGAAACTATTTCTGAAAAAGCAATTGGCATTAGTGCTTGAGCTAAATTTTGTGGAATAAATGTTGTGCAAGGAGATGTGAAGAAGAGGGTAGAATGGATAGAGGAATGGCTGTCTGAGAGAATCAGAAAGCTAATATATGCTTAGTAGAAGGTGAAAAACTTAGCTGAAGTAGACTGGAAGATAGAGTGCCCATTACAGGGACCTGGATTTGCCAAATCTCAGTAATAACAATTAATTATGGATGATAAGAATTTTTTAAAGATAGTAGAGGGAGTTTTTGCAAGTGCTGTAGAAAGGAAAAGTTCTATAATACTAAGCAATAGACACAATCGGAGATGGGTTGGTTCTCCTTTGTAAAACTAATTTAAAAAGAAGCACCTGACACTCTAATTTTAAATACAGTGAAAGCATGTATTGTAAGTGTGGTTATCTATATTTGTGGAGAAGAAAATAGAATAACTTTGTAGAGAGTTGAGAAAGAGTAATATATTTGTTGTCTAGATCTATTCTCAGTAACTCCCTCTTGATGTGCTCTATCTACTACTATCCTTACTGTAGCAATAAATTAACTCTACAGCGCTACTTCTGGTATGCACACCCACTATGTACAAAAAAATAAAATATATCTATTTCTCTTTTGTCTATGTCAAAAATATCTACTGCTAATATCTTCACACCCACTTTTTTTATATCTCTTCTCCCCCTTTTATAAAATTGAGTGTTCTTTTATATATATTGTATATTCAGCACCTTTTCCCTATGTTTCCTTTCTCTGGTTTTCCTACACAAGTTCAATGCTAATCTAAGATTATCAAACAGTATCTAAATATCTCAATAATCTATGTACAGTGGTTAGAATAAGTCCTGGTCATAATAGTGCTTTAAAATTTATTGTAACTCTACTATTAGTGTTCAATACTTCACCTTTCCATACATACCCTACACTCCTTGAGATTACTAACTATATAATAAGTACTGAACCAACTCTCATACCTATTATAATAACACACGCTTACCATGTGAGTATTTACTAATTGTGAAACCCTTCATTCTAAGTAGGTACCCCTTCTTCAAGTCTTACTTTGTATCTTTTATTAATTGAGGGCTGATTGCTGACCCACTTGCTCTTCTAGCACTACCTTTTCCTATCAAGGTTTCTACTTCCATTGTGAATTTATAGTTTACATTCAAAGATTCTTGCATATCTCTAAGTGTGAAACTCATACCCTCTCTTATTTCTGCATACTCCTTAATCTAAACTATGCTTTTAGTGCTGATCTTAGCTTCCTTAAATACATACTATAGCCCTGCCTTATAGTCCGTGATACACTTTGACCTTTTCTCCAATCATCACTTCTTGTATATCCATACTGCCCCTTAAAAAGTGTGTGCATAGAGTCTATCTTTTCCTGTGCTTTTGAAGACTGCTTAGTTGCACTTCTGTAACCATCCTTCTTGGCAACCCCATTGTTGCACTTTAGAGAATTGAGCCTTTTTCTACACTCCAGAATTTTCTGCTGCATCTTTGCAAGAGTTGTACCACACCGTGACAGCTACATACTGTTGGTGCAATGTTATTGAGGGGGGACCTCAAAGAGAGGGTAATCCTAGATGAGGTGGAATTTGAGGATGGGGACTTGATGGAATGGGTAAGGAGGGGGCAGGGAAAGGATGAGGGCTTGCAGTATTTGATGAAGTCACTGGATCAAAGGAGGCATTAGTAAGAAAAGGATTTGAGGAGTATCTCCTAGAGAGGGAATTTCTGTATTGGAATGGGAGGATAGTGGTTCCAAATGATGAAGAGCTCATGAGGCAAGTGGTAAAATAAAGGCATGATTCCCCAATGGCAGGACACCCAGGACTGCTGAAGACTGTGGAGATGGTGAATTATAACATTTACTGGAAATACATGAAGGCATGTGTCCAGAACTATGTAGCAGCATGTGAATCTTTCTAGAGAAATAAGGTTAGTCTAACAACAACACCACTGACCCTGCTAAACATTTCCAAACAACCATGGAAGGAACTCTCCTATGATCTTATAGTGCAGTTACCCAAGTCCCAAGTAAATAATGCTATCCTCACAGTAGTTGACTTATGAACTAATATTGCACACTTTTACTATGCAATATAAGGGGTGGGCTTTCTAGAAAGTCCTCAATCTGAACTCATATGGAACTCAGATGGAACTCAGACTGAACTCATACTGAACCCATACTGAACTCTACTTGAACACCCACCTAAAACTGTTCTGCTGAGTGGTGTTCATCCCTGATTGTATGGTTCCTTTATCAGTAGCTCAATGTCTGCTCTATCTGTGGTGAGTTTGGGTCCAAGTTTGCGGACTCGCTAGAAATTCTGCCCCCCATATTGTGCGGTGTTTGTCCCTACTACTAAAAAGGTCGCATCAGAGGGTATTGAAGACTTAATGCTGGTGCATTTATGGAAGTTAGATGGACCACCAAAAGTATAGTATCTGACCAGGGAAATACTTTTAACTCTAGGTTGTTAAAAGTAATTTATGAGCAATTAAACATTAATCCCACTCTGTCAACAGAATTGCATCCACAGACTGATGGGAAATTGAAGATAGTGAAAAGGGTAATTGAACAATACTTGTTTCACTTCATTAACTATCAGCAAGATGATTGGGTGCAGCTACTACCATTGGATAAATTCTCTTACAAATACTGGACACATGCAGCAACTGGCATGTTGCCATTCTATGCCAACTATGGATATCACCCAAAATTATTAATTGGTACCTCATCCACATTACAAGTTCCAGAAGCTGAAGAAAAAATTCAGAATATACTGAGTATACGTTGTGGTCTTCCAACATTTTCAGAGCCCTTTTTTGGTCTATTTGGTGTTGTTTTGACGTGTCTTAAATGGCATTATTTAATAATTGGGTGTTTTTCTGGAATTATTCAGCAAATATTGGGACTGCGGGGATGTGGGTACTACCATTGGATAGCCATGGGGTTTCTCTATAATTATGTCTTGATGAAATTTTTCAGATTTTAAGTATTAAGGGGATAATTTCTCAATTTTTATTTAAAAAGATAGCTGTTTAATTTTGTTTTTTTTGTTTTAAAGGCTAACCTTAAGTCTTAGGTTTAAGCGCTTAGTACCATTAGAATGGGCTGATTTTTCTCTACATTTCATGTCCCAATGTTGTTATAGCCTAATTATGTTTTTTACAAGTTTTAGTAGTTGTAGTAGATTTTTCTAAGTATTTTGGGTATTTTTGGAGGTTTTTGGTGGTTTTCTGGCTTCAGGGTGGTCTGTCTGCCTCAGGTGGGCCTCCCAATGTCGGGTGGACTGCCGGCCTCAGCGCTAGAAGGCTGGGAAGCATTTCTAGAGGGGTTTTATGCAATTTGGCACTCAAAAATTCCAAATTCATTGTTGTGCAGGGGCTCTGAGATAGTGGTCTGTGTGTAAATAGTGAAAAAAAGAGTTTGGGGAAACTTTAATTATCATACAACCATCCCAAGGTGATATCCTTGTTCCTCACTCAGTTTTCACTGTTTTTGGCCACAATTGGCTGTGTTTGTTGCAAGGTGAGTTCTTCATTTAACTTAACTTAGCAACTGGTTTCTCTGGTATAGTCTTGCAAGCTATATCAAGTATTATTTCTGTCTCTGGTGTGGATTTGCAACCTACATCAAGTATCATTGCTTTCTCTGGTGTGGACATTGGTCTACATTTCAGTTCTTTGGCTTGGTAGTCTGTCTGGAGAATACTTTCTTGGCTGATCATGCAGTGAAGTGTGTTGAAAAAGGGGCTTTAGCAACTAGGAACCAATTTACTGTAGCAGGTAAATCTCACTTTATTTTTATAAAGGGATAGGGGATTTTCTCTATGGGTTTTTTCCAACTCCCTTAGTCAGGGCCTATAGCTAGTACCATAGGATTTCCTTCATTTCTGGTGCCCAACGTGGGGTTTGAACCTTCTAGCTCTTTGGTATCTCTGTCTTCTTTGAATGGCTTCTGGTTCTTCTATTCCTGTGGTGACTTTCAGTGGGGTGGAAGGTCCTCCTGCTGCAATGGTTAGGGAGTGTGTTGGGATTAAAACTTGGGATGGTACCAAGTTTTATGGTGAAGATGTGAAGTGGTTTCTAGAGAAGTATGAAACTTCTGCTAGTGTGGATGGTGTTTCTTACCTGGACATGGTGAAGCAGATTATTTTCTTCATTGGTGATAGGGCAGTGGAGAAGGAGGTTGTGGCCATGTCTGGCTACAAGAAGAGGGACTGGAAGTTATTGTGTAGGGAGATGGTGGATAGATGGGGTGTCAGGTTCACTATGGTTGATCTGAAGAAGGTTGTCAGTGAATGGCAGTCTTATGGTGGTGTTGATAACCTTCACAGTTTCAGGAAGTTTCTGCTACAGTTTGATCATGTGGTGGAATATTTGGTAGAAGTGGAGGAGCTGGCACATGAAAATGCTGCCAAGGATGTTTTTTGGTATTCCATGGCTAGAGATGTCAGGATGAATGTGTTGAAGGAGCTTTCAAGGAAGGACTTGATGAAGACTCTTTCCAATAGGGATCAGAAGTTACCTACCATGGAAAAGGTGAAGGAGGCTGTGGAGGCCCATTTGAAGTTATTGGCTGTGGACCCTATTAGGAGGGGTATGCCAAATATTTCAGCAAGATCAGTGAGGCTTTGGCTGAAGAATAGAATAGAGTCAAAAAGGAAGAGAAGAATATGGTGAAGGTTCCCAAACAGGAGAAGGACCCAGTAGTGGAGCAGTTGGCTGATCTAACAAAACGGCTACATATTTTTGTTCAGGAGTCTAAGAAGGCCAATAAGGCTCCTTCTCAGCCTAGAGATTTTGATAGGAGGGCTGGAAGGAGTGATGCCTGGGTCTGCCCTTATTGCAGCAGGAGGGGGCGCAAGTCCAATTATTGTTGGGCTTTGAACAAAGATTTTTCAGATGGAAAGGTGGAGTTTGATGGCAGGGTGTTCAAGTCCTCTGATGGTTCATTTGTGAAGCCCAGTGAGGGGCAGACGCCTGTGGATTCGGTCAGGAGAAGGAGTGAATTCAATCAGAGGAGGCCAAGTTTTGAGGAGATTCCTGATCAGGAGAAGTCTTCTGGTAAGGAAGATTATGATGTCAAGGGAAAAAGGAAGGAGTTTAATAAGGTCTCTTTTTCTACTTCCTTTGGTGGATTGGAGTTGTATTCTTGTGGTGGACAGTCAAGTGGTGAATGCCTGGCTGGTGTTTATGATGTAAAAGCGGGAAAGGTGGGAAGGCCTAAGAGAAGTTCTCAGGCCCAACCAAAGCCTAAGGCTTCAAAGTTGTATCCTAAGCTGAGTGCAGCTTGGAAGAGGTACAGCAAAGAGGAGCTGTACAAGATGCAGAAGGGGATTGCTGATATGCACCCCCCTAATTTTGGTGCATTGGACATGAATGGTGAGCCAATGCTTATAGATGTTGATTCTGACTCTGAGGAGGATGTCCCTTTGGCTTTATTTCCAAAGCCTGCTGGAGTTAGAGGTTCTGGTGAGGGATCTGGTTTGATTCCTGTTGATGGTAAATCTGTTGGTGGTTCTGGTCCTCAAGAATCTTCTAGGACCAAGGTACTGAAGCCAAAGGCTCACTTTGAGAGGCCAGTAGTTTCTGGCCAATCTAAATTTATGGACTCTGTTCTGGAAAGGATGAATCAGGGTCAGGTTTCACTTTCTTATGGGGAGTTGTATGCTATCAGTCCTGGGTTGCCTGATAGAAAGAAAAAGTTGTTGACCAGGAGAAGGGTTTCTTTTGGGGAGGTGGAATACATTTGTGATTCTGCTTAGAGGCTTAGTGAGGGGTTGGAGACTTATTTTTCTGCACCTCTGGGTTATGTCAATTTCACTCTGAATGGCAGGGAGGCTAAGGCATTGGTTGATTCAGGCTCTCAGATTAACCTGGTTTCTTTATTTGAGGCTACTCATCTGGGTCTCCCCATCAAGACAGGAATTGGTGAAAAATTAAGAGGGATTGGTGGCCATGTCACTGAGTTTATTGGAATATCTGGATGTTGGTGGAGTCTCAGGGAAGGTTCATTTTTACATTTCCAAAGGTAATGTAAAAGCTGTTTTGGGTGGATCATTCTTGATGGATTTCCAGGCAATAATTGGTTATCAGTTTGATATGGGAATTAGTTTTGAGTTGACTGGTGAAGATGAAAGAAGACTTTACATGAGGCTGTCATCTCCTTGAGATGATGGTTGGGAGACCAGGACTGGCTTGTCTTCAATATGCCAGTGCATGGATTGTTGTAGGAGAAGAAGGGAAGTGGGTGCCGCCTCTGGTTTTTTGAGTGTGGCTCAAGCTCTAGTGAGAGTCTGTCTTTTTAAGAGTGAAGAGGGCTGATCACCAAAGTTCTAAAACCTCTCCCCAAGATGAGGAAATCCCAGTTTGTAGTAGGTCAGCTCCCTTGGAGATATACCAAGTGGATTTTCAACTTTCTCTTTTTAATGTTTCTCTTCTCTGCAATTATTCTTCATGCTTTTTATCAAGTATCTTTTCCCTCTCAAGATTTTCAATTATTTTTAATTCAAGTTTAAAAAATAAGATTGGTTATATATATTTATTGAAAGATATGCATAAAAGCTGTGGAGTGGTGAGTTTGGGGTCTGAAAGTAAGTCCTCCCAATTGTGCACCGCTAGGGTTTCTTCTGCACCTTTCAAAAAAATTACCTTGGCCAAACATGTGAGCAATGGGGAAACCCTTGGTTTTTGTTCCAGGTCTGGTGGTGAACACATCCTGATGATCCCTCAAATTGATGGTGGAGCTGCATAGTACAAGAAGGTGGCGCAGAAGATTAGGCCTTTCAATGAGCCTATGCCTGTAGGTTTGAATCCTCCATTGAAGAGACCTCCTTTTTCAAGAGATCCGTACTGTACTCCTCTGGTGAATAATCCTCCTAATTTTGTGAAAACTGCTAGGGTGACTGTGGAAAGGTTGAAAGTTGTTAATTTTGGTCCTGATGGGTGTTTTTCTAATGAAGAAAAGAAGTTGTTGTTGCACGTTATTGTGCTGAGGGAGAAAGCGGTGGCATTTGTTGAGGAGGAAAGGGGTGTGAAGAAACACTCTTATGGGGAACCTTAATTGATTTCTGTGGTTTGTAACAAACCTTGTCAAATCAAAATTATTCCAATTCCAGCTGCTATTAGGGATGAATTTGTAGAGATTGTTAGGGGAAGAGTCAGGACTGGTTTATACAAACAATCAACATCTAGTTACTCAAGTCTGGTGTTCTGTGTAAAGAAGCAGAATGGGAAGCTGAGGGTGGTGCATAATCTTAGAGTCTTGAATAGAGTCAATATTAAGGATTTGGGGATGCTGCCAAGTGCGGAAGACTTTGTGGAAGCTTTTGCTTGAAGGGTGTGTTATGATTTGGGAGATATTATGGGTGGTTATGATGAAAGGGAGTTTCACACGGATTCACGGCCACTTACAACGTTTGAGACTCCTCTGGGAGATTTCAGCTCACTAGGTTGCCTCAAGGAGCATTTAATTCAGTAGCAGTACATCAAGCTAAAATGGCTTGGATTTTACAGGATGAGGTCCTTACTCATGCTGGTATTTTTATTGATGATGGTGGAATAAAAGGACCCTCCACTGATTATGGAGATGTGGTGCTGAAGGAGAGCCCAGGTATAAGGATATTTTTTTGGTAATGTGCAATTACTCTAGAGAGAGTATTGTTTAGGATTGAAGAGGCTGGTTTGAACATTTCTGGGTCAAAGTTTTGTTGTGTGTTTCTCCTCTGGAAATTCTGGGGCATGTTGTATGTAAGGAGGGAAGGATTATGGAAAAGATGAAAGTCAATAAAATTCAGTCATGGCCAAGGCCTAAAAATACTGCTGAAGTCTGGGGATATTTGGGGGTTTGTGTGTATGTCAGGATTTTTATTAAATATTTTTCTTTGTTGGATTCACCTTTAAGAAGGTTGACCAGGAAAGATGCGGAGTGGGAATGGTCTAAAGAGTGTGAAGAGGCTTTTCAGAAGTAGAAGAAGGTGGTAGGTGAAGATATTATTCTTCATAAGTTGGATTATGGAGTGGGAGCTGTAAAATTTTATCTGGCAGTGGACTCAAGCTGTATTTCTGCTGGTGCTGTGTTTTCTCAGGAAGATAATACTGGGAGGGTCAGGCCAGTAAGGTATGAGTCTGTTGTTTTTAATGAGGTGGAACCTAGGTATTCTCACCCAAAGTTGGAATTTTGTGGTGTAGCAAAAATTTTGAAGAAGCTACAAACTGTTTTGTGGGGGCAGCATTTTGAGCTGAAGGTGTATGCTAAATCTCTGGTTGAAATGATCAACACACATAGTCTTCCAAATGCTCCAATGACTAGGTGGGTGGCATTTATTCAATATTTTTCTTTTGACCTGGTGCACAAGCCAGCTAAAACTTTTACAATGCCAGATGGATTATCAAGAAGACCGCCCACAGATGAAGATTTTGATTCTGAATAAATGTTATGGAGATGTCCCAGTGGTTAGGGCCAGCACAAAGGGTGCTGAAGATTTTTCTGTCCTCCCCCATGAGGCTAAACTGGATGATTGTTCTCTCCTCCATCAAGAGGTTAAACTGGCTGGTGCTGATCTTGATTCTGGTAATCAGAATGCTTTTTTGATAAATATGGGGCTGTTGTTTGGGATGGCTCAAAATTGGAAAATGGTTTTTTTATTGGTGAACTGGATTCTCTTAAAATTCAGTGGAAAGAAAAGGATGAACCAAAGTTTAGGGATTGGTTTCCTGGATGGGCTGGTTGTGTTGCTCATGTGAATACTTGAGGTTTTGATGACAGGGTTATACCCTTGGATGTTGTTTTGTTAGATTTTGAAGATGAGACCTGGGGTCAGACTGGGTTTTATTTTAATATGGTTGAATATCTGTTAACCTTGGAGAGGCCAGATATTTGTGATGATGAAACTTGGGTGGCAATAAAGAAGAATAGTCCTTAATTTTATGTTTCAGGAAGGAGGTTGATGAGGAGGAGGAATCCAAATCCTCAAGTGGTATTGACTCAGAAGAAGGTTCAAGAGTTGGTGTTGAAGTATTTGCATGAAGGCCTTGGTCATAGAGGCTTTAGGGAGACTTATAGAAGAGTAGAAAATAGATTTTGGTGGCCAGGTATGAAGTTGTCTGTGCAGGGTTGGATTCCTTCTTGTGAAGAATTTCAAAGAAGAAGTCACTTGAAACCTAAAGAGGTTGGCTGTGCTACAGGTGAAACAACTGTGTTTGGAAGAGTCAGTCTGGATGCTGTCCATATCAAAGAGTGTAGGTATAAATACTTGATTGTTGCCAGAGATTATTTGTCTGTTTGGATTGAGGCAGTGCCTCTGGTAAATTTGACTTCTAAAAATGTGGCAGAATTTTTAAAGAAGGAATGGGTGTTTAGGTATGGGTTGATGAAGTTGGTGACTGTTGATGGTGGGCCAGAGTTTGGAGCTGAATTTAAAGAAGCTGTGGAAAGTATTGGTTCTAAAGTCAGAGTGGCTACACCTTATTATCCTGAAGCTGAAGGCATGGTTGAAAGAGGCCATCAAGTTATCAAGAATGCTTTGGTGAAGATGTGTGGGGATAGTGCTGAAAAATGGAGGCATTATTTACCCTTGGTGTTGTTTGCTCATAGGGTCACTGTGAAAAGGAAAACTGGCTATTCCCCTTATGAATTAATTTTTGGATGGAAAGCTGCTCTATCAGTGGATTTGAAGGCTGTCTCTTATCTTGAAATTAATTGGGATGATGTGTGCTAGACAGAATATTTGCTCTGTGAGAGGATGCAAAAGTTGGATTGTGGAGAGGAATGTCAAGAGAAGGCATACTCAAGAATGATGAAGATTAGAAATCAATCAGTTAGATACCGGGACAAGAAGTTGGCTCATAGACTCAGGAATCCATTGAAACCTGGTTGTTTGGTTTTGGTATGAAATAGAATTTTGGAGAGTCAGTGGGGAAAAATGTTTGCTGATAGATGGATTGGACCTTACAGAGTCAGATATCAGGTGTCTGGAGGTTCTTATGTTTGAGAGGAGTTAGATGGTGCAGTCTTAAAGAGGAGAGTGGCTGCTGATAAGGTGAAGAGAGTTTACCCAAGAGGCACTAGAAGTGAAGAAGATTGTCTCTGCAATGAGAATAAACTATGGACCATTCTTTAAATTTTGGATTTTGGTGATGCTGTGCATCTGTTTTGTTGGAAACTTTTTGTTAGAAGGTACCCATGGGTTGGGGTTCTAGATTTTATTTTGGCAAGTGTGGGGGTGACTGATGGGCTGGCTGCTCTATCAACAGTTACCCCAGATTGTCTGTTTCCAACCCCTTCTCTTAATTTGGTTGAACCCTAGTATTGGTTTTTCTTCACAGGTTTTAGTCCTCTATGACTTTAAACTGGAAATTATTTTGGTCTTCAAGTGCCAGACTCTTCACACTTATTGGTTTTGGTTTATTGTGTTGGATGTTGTGTTTTTGTTAGAAGGTACCCAGGGGGGCTTCTAGATTTTATTTTGGAAAGTGTGAGGGTAATGATGAGCTGGCTGCTCTGTAGAACAGTTACCCCATAACATCTGTTTCAAGTTTTTGTTTGTCATAGTTGAATCCTAGTTCTGGTTTTTGCTATTCAGATTTCAAGTCCACTATGACTTTAAACTGGCTTACTGGCTTGGGACTGGCTTCTTTGGTCTATTTGGTTTGGTGGGGGATCACTGGTGGTCTCCCATCATTTTTATTTATTGGAGGGAGCACACCCAGTGATCATTTCTTTGGACTGGACTTTCTATTGAGATGGATTTTTTCTTTTTCTTTTCTTAAATTTTTGTGTCTATGGTTGTGTTAGATAGTAGTTTTGTTTTTTTTTTCTTCTTTCTCTTTTTTTCTTTTAATTTTTTATGGAGGTTATTAGGATATAAAGAGAGAAAAATCACAAGATTATATTTTATGGTGTAAGCATATTAGGATCACCTGGATGTGGGAAAGCATTGGTGGGGAAAGGCTCATCAATTGGCCGGGTAATGCTATTTTATTTTTTATCTCTATCTCATTTTTTATTATTTTCTTTGATTTCTATTTATTTCATATTATCTTTATTTATATTATGTTTCTTAATTTATTTTTTATCTCAACTCATTAAAAAAATATTATTTAAAGGTTTATTCACATCAAGGTGCACTTGGATGTGGGCAAGGTATCAGGGGATCAGCTCATCAATTGGCTGGGGGATACCATTTGTAATTATTATTTATCTTATATTATTATTATTATTCATTTCATTTTGATTTCTTAGCTCTCATATTTTTTGGGTAATTTTGTTAAATTATTTTCAAGTTTTTTTTAGTAGCTTAGTAGTTAAAATAAAAATAAAAATAAAAATAAAAATAAAAATAAAAATAAAAATAAAAATAAAAATAAAAATAAAAATAAAAATAAAAATAAAAATAAAAATAAAAATAAAAATAAAAATAAAAATAAAAATAAAAATAAAAATAAAAATAAAAATAAAAATAAAAATAAAAATAAAAATAAAAATAAAAATAAAAATAAAAATAAAAATAAAAATAAAAATAAAAATAAAAATAAAAATAAAAATAAAAATAAAAATGAAAATAAAAATAAAAATAAAAAAAAAATTAAAATAAAAATATAAATATAAATATAAATATAAATATAAATATATATATAAATATAAGTATAAATATAAATATAAATATAAATATAAATATAAATATATATATAAATATAAGTATAAATATAAATATAAATATAAATATAAAATATAAAATTAAATTAAAATAAAAAAATAAAATGAATATTAAAATTAAAGTTAAAAATAATAAAACAAAAAAAATAAATATAAAACAAATTATATATATATATATATATATATCTGTTAATTATCATTGTTCTCTCTATTTAGTGAATTATTAATTTCTTTCTTTTTATTTTAATTTCAGGATGAAGAAGCCTCCAGCTGTTGGTCTGGATTATGGTGGTGTTTTTAATTTTTTTTAGGATTGGAGGAAGAACTGTGTTCTTTGTGATCTAGGAGGCTGGAAAGAGTATATGGGTTGTAATGGTCAGGGAGCAGATTAGAAGGTAATTTTTGGGAAGAAGTGGAAGAAGAGGGGATAGAGTGTTGGAAGGTGTGCTTGATTATTCTAGACATCTTGTAGTGGTCATAAAGGAGCTTTTTCCTCAGATTCTTATCAAACTCATTTAACGGAACGTGAAGAGCAAAGGCCTTAAGCATGTTTGAGCACATCATGCTTAGGTGTTGTTTCATGTCAGCGTAATCCAGAGTTAAGGTAGTTTCTAGAGGTTGGCCAATACCAATTGCGGTTTCAGGAGGTGGGGTTCCAAATAAACAGAAGAATTGGATCAGTAATGTTTCTCTGTTAAAGAAATTGGATTTATTAATTTGGCTTTTACAGATTGGGAGCTCATCAAATTAGTAAGCGGCCAGGATTTGAGCTGTTGAAGAATTCTGAATGCATGTTGTAGGAGGATCAACCAGATGGAGGTATGGAGTCTCATGATCATTCACTAAATGGTGTTGGGAAGATTGACTAGAAGGAGGGCATTCATGTGGCCTGATTGGAGAAGCAGAGCTGCTTTTGTTGTTGTTGATATTATTTCTTGGCCCAGTTGGGCTAGACACTGGTGGTGGAGTACCAGGGTTGTTGTAGGATGGACCAGGAGAAGGTGACCTGGAAGCTGATTGGGATCTTCTGGATGAAGATCTGGAAGAAATGGAACTGTAAGAGGAGTAATTGTCAGGTAGAGGAGAGGTGCAGATAACTCTTCTTGATTGAGAGGGGGAATTTTGTTTGGGAGCAGTGTTAGGTGCTCTGGTTCCTTCTTGAGGTCCTTTTGCAGGTCTTCTAGAAGTTTTAGAGTTTTTGGTATTTTTTAAGAAGAAATTGTTGTGCGCATTGCTCTGGGAGCATTAGGAGGTTGTTGTGTGGAGTTGTTGTTGTTTAATGGTGGAGTTTGTCTATTTTCTGGTTGAATTTGGCAGTTTTGAGCCTGATTCCTGCTTCCTAGCGAGGCAAGCGGGCTGCCTGGGAGTTGATTTTGAAGCTGTTTTATCTGGATTTGCTGAGATAAAGGCTGTTTCTTGAGAAGATAAAGCAGGTCTTTTAGGGAGTTTTTTGGGAATAGAATGGTGTGATCTTCTGGAAAGGGTGGAAGAAAAGAAGAGGAAGCAGTTCCAAGTTCTGGTAACCTGGCAGGAGATCTAGAAATATATTTATGTGAAGGTGAAGGCAGAGGTATTGGATAGTTGGGGGCTCTGTCACATCTTTTCTTTTTAGAGTTTCAGGAATTACAGGCCCTGTTATAGAAATTGGTCTGAGGAGTAGGAAGAGTGAAATTTCAAGGTCTGTACATGTGGATGCACTGTTTACAAGCATAGTCTTTTGGAGCAGTGAAACAGGGAAGGTCCAATGGGTCAAAATCTGGGTATCCAGCCATAATCTGTGAAGGAACAATAATGAAGAGAAAATAGATGAATGAAAATTTTATCAGTGATGTGTAGATGATGAAGAAAGAGTGGAAATTCAGAAGGATGGCTGTGGAGCATTTTTCATGGAGGTGGCTCTGCCTTTTTTTTATGCAAAATGTGTGAGGTTCATCAAGACTTTAAACTGAACACTGCAGGAAGACTGTCAAGACTTTAAACTGATCACTGGTCAGTCCATCAAGACTTTAAACTAAGAGATCACACAGTCCCCCAAGACTATAAACTGGGGATGGTTTAATGGTTGAGTCCTTCAGATCTATAAACTGATAATGGGAGTTGGTGTGATTCTGGAAGAGGGCATCCAAGGGGAAGTCTCTGAATTATGTTAAGGCAAGTGTGGGGGTAACTGATAAGCTGGCTTCTCTGTAGAACAGTTACCCCAGAATGTTAGTTTGTTTCTTTGGTATGTAATGTCTTGATCTCTGGTTCTGTCTTTTTGATTTAGTTTTTGAGTCCCCCAAGACTATATACTGAGGGTTTTGAGTCCCTCAAGACTATAAAATAAGGGCTGCTAGTCCCCCAAGACTTAAAACTGAGGATTAGTCCCCCAAGACTTTAAACAGAGTAAATTATTTTTATTTTTTATTTCTAAATCAAAATTTTCAGGCAAGAAGCAATCACAGAAAAGAATCATGAGATGTAAAAAAATGTTCAGCATTGGCTTTGAACTGGTGAATGAGGTTCTTCCTTTTCTCAAGGTCCTGTGGATTCCTGGAAGGAGTGGATTGGAACAAATTTAAAATGAAATGCTTCTGTTGAGAAGAATGTTGTTGGAATTTGTCTTTGATGGTGGGAAATGGATTAGGTGGGGGTTCTTAAATGGTTCCCACATTGTCATCATCACTGTCTGGATGTAAATGAACCGGAAATTTGTCAGATTGAATTTCAGTATGAAGAAGTATTGGGCTTACCATCAGAAGGATCAGGGATTGTAGAGCTAGTGTTTGTTGTGGGGTTTGAACTCTTTTTCGAAGGGTGTAATTTGTTGACCAGTCTGGGGATTAGGATGGATGGTCTGGATCTTTTGATGCTGGTAGAAGGTGCATCAGGTTATGGAGGAGGAGAAGATGTTGAAGAGGACAATGGACCAGGTCTGAAACAAGTCTTCTTCTTAGTGACAGGATTCACAGGAGGTTCTGTAGGGACAAGCCAGTGGTGTGATGGTACAGATGAGATTGTTGTCAATGCAGTATTGGCAAGGACCCATGTCAGTAGCATATTTGGAAAGAAAGCTGAAAATGGTGGTTGTGATGAAGGAGAATGTGCACATTCTCTATTGGAGGGAGGATGTGGTCTTCCAACATTGGTGGAGCCCTTTGTTGGTCTATTTGGTGTTATTTTGATATGTCTTAAATGGCATTATTTAATAATTGTGTGTTTTTCTGGAATTATTCAGTGAATATTAGGACTGCGGGGATGTGGGAACTGCCATTGGGTATTCTCAGTTTTTCTCTATATTTTATGTCTTGATGAAATTTTTCTTATTCTAAGTTTTAAGGGGTCATTTTCTCATTTTTTATTTAAAAATATAGCTGTTTAATTTTGTTTTTTGTTTTTTACAGGATAACCTTAAGTATTAGGGTTAAGTTATTAGTACCATTAGAATGGGCTAGTTTTTCTCTACACTTCATGTCCCAATGTTGTTATAGCCTAATTATGTGTTTTGAAGGTTTTAGTAGTCATAGTAGATTTTTCTAAGTATTTTTGGTATTTTTGGAGGTTTTTGGTTGTCTTCTGGCTTCAGGGTAGTCAGGCTGCCTCAGGCAGGCCTCCCAATGTTGGGCAGACAGCCTGCCTTGGTTTTAGAAGGCTGGGAAGCGTTTCTAGAGGGGTTTTATGCATTTTGGCGCTCAAAAATGCCAAATTCATTGTCGTGCAGGGGCTCTGAGATAGTGGTCTGTGTGTAAATAGTGAAAAAAAGAGTTTGGGGCAACTTTAATTATCATACAACCATCTGGAGGTGATATCCTTGTTCCTCACTCAGTTTTCACTGTTTTTGGCCACAATTGGCTGTGTTTGTTGCAAGGTGAGTTCTTCATTTAACTTAACTTGGAAACTGGTTTCTCTGGTATAGTCTTGCAAGCTATATCAAGTATTATTGCTGTCTCTGGTGTGGATTTGCAACCTACATCAAGTATCATTGATTTCTTTGGTGTGGAAATTGGTCTACATTTCAGTTCTTTGGTTTGGTAGTCTTTCTGGAGACTACTTTCTTGGCTGATCAGGAAGTCAAGTGTGTTGGAAAAGGGGCTTTAGCAAACAGGAACCAAGTTACTGTAGCAGGTAAATCTCACTTTATTTTCCTAATGTGAAAGGGGATTTTCTCTCTGGGTTTTCTCCAACTCCCTTGGTCAAGGCCTATAGCTAGTACTATAGAATTGTCTATGACTTCAGGAGTTAGAAGCAGCTCTTAAGCTATCCCAATGGTCAATGAAGCACCACCATAATCAAGGGAAGACTCAATATTGGGTGTTAGTGGTAGGTGACAAGGTCTGGATAAGCTCATATTTCCTTTACACATTTTTCCCAATTTCCAATTTAGATAACAAGAAAGTAGGCTCATTAAAGATCAAATGTAAGGCATTTGACTTAGCATACAAATTGGAGCTACCCATATCAATGAAAAAGTGCACCCAGTTTTTAACATTTCATTCATCACAAGGTGTCAAGAAGATATGATACCAGGTTTCCCAGAAGAGCCACAAGGTGTCAGTCTACGTGGGATATGAAGAGGAGTTTGAGGTTGAAAGGAATATTGCTAAACAGGTTTACAGGAGAAAGGTTCAGTATTTGGTGCACTGGAAAGGTTATAGAGTAGAGGACAGGTCTTGGGAACCATTGGACAACTTGGAAAATGCTAAGGGGAAGGTGAAAGAGTTTGATAAGGAGCACAGGGAGAAGGAGGGGTAAAAGAGGGGGTAATATTAGGATTTGGTTGAGAGGTGAGGAGGAGGAACGCTATGGGAACAATGCATTATAAAGAGGTGGAAGAGTGTATATTGCATAAGGGGTTTTTATGGGGAAAGCAGTGTGGAGTGCTACTCATTGGAAAACTTATCTAGTAATCTACTTACTTTCTATTCTCACTGCTGTATCCAGAATATTCAGTCCCATTTTCCCTCACTTTTGATAGTCTCAACATAGTCAGTCTTAGTTAGTCTCACTGCTGTACTCAGCATAGTCAGTCCCACCTCAGGTTAGCATTAGCACTAGAGTAGTCTGCCTTCTTAGGTCTTAACATTACCCTAACATATTCCAACTTAATATTAAGTACATAATACTTATAAAAGGTGGATATATGTGTGTATATAAAGTCTTATAATGGTATATATTGTATTTAATCATTAATTTCACTTATGTATACATCTTGTATACCTTTATTTATTGTTCCTATTTCTACTACATGTGTTTAACATACTTTATGAGCAATTTTTTCTCAATCCTGGGAATATTCAGGCTGAAAATACCGCTCTCCCCCCTATTTTGACCATCTTACACACTGCCTCCAAACCTTTTCTTGCTCAAAAATGATCTCATAATGTCAACCAAAGCCAAAAATATAAAAAAATTGATTACATGCTTCTATCATTATGTTATGTGATCAAGAATATTCATACATACAGCTAGTTAAAAAAAAATCAGCTTTCTTGTCTCTTGTCCCTTGTCAAAAAGTGACCATAAACTCATGTTTTTAGTAGTGTGGATGGAAGACAAACACCACAGGAAATCAGGGGGTGAACTGCTATCAGTTCCCTCTCTTTGAAAATTTCAGGAAGAGGTTGGAAAAACATTGGGGAAATGTTGTGAAAGTGTTAGGAGACTGTTTTTAAATTATATGAAAAAATTTTGAAAAAAAAATTGGCCCTAAATGGAGCCTCAATTTATCCCTTCTTGAGCAGAGCTTTGGATTCAAGTTGAGCATCAATTGGACCAAATTTGAGCAATGGTTGAGCCACAACACTTACTTAACATACCATAATATTCAATTTTGTATCTAGATCCATTGAATGTTGAAAGGTCAGGTGTGATATTAGTAGAAATATCTTAAATGAAACATAGTATACTAGGTCTGTAATATTATTTCAATTATCATTTTTATTTCAGCAAATATATAAAAAAGCATACTATTTAAGTCCTTTTTAAAAATTTTATTAATAAAAATATAACTCTGTAAAAATATTTGCACATGATTTTAAATTTTCTAGAGAAAAGTTGATATTGAGCCCTTATCAATAAAAATTTCTCATTGTTCCATGGAATAAAAAAAATAGAAGACAATGTTCAAAAAATTTAATGAAGGAGAAAAAATATATATATATTTTATAAGGGGAAAAAATTGTAATGTATTTTTTTTTTACTTTTACACTATTAAAGAAACAAATTTTAATTTATTGGCACAAAAATTAGGCTCTAAAATAATGCACTTCTTTCAGTTATCTATCTGTATTTAGTTATTATTAAAATGTGAGTCAACATTAATTATTAAAATACATGAAAAATCAATTGTAAATATTCATCTAACATTATATATATTCTCTACTTTCATCTCTTTCAAAACTTGGCTCTCATCCTCTCTTTCTTTAAACTACCACTATCACCATAAAATTCATTTAATTAAAGTGTCAAATTTAAGATGCATTGGACAATTCTCTTTAAATTTTAAACCTATTTTTCCAAGAGAAAGATCAGTATTTAATGAAGTATCCACTTCAGTTATTATGCAATGAGAAATATCTTTAGTTCATGTTTTTAGATTATTCAAAGAAGGAGAAGCAACACCTATTGGTGATTTTTCTAACAAACAGAGCTTCCAAATTGGACAACTACTTGGAGAAATCAGATGTGGATCTTAAATCTGTCTTCTTCCACAATGAAGATATTTGATGTCATCAAATTTTTTTTTTGGTAAAAGTGCGCAGCACAAGGTTGGCCAAACTTGTACTGGACACTTTTATAAGGAACACCTCACTTCTCTTAAAAAAGCATGCACCTAACCAACTTCATATAGCAAAAGTGTCCAGCACAAGTTTGGCTGAACTTGTTCTGGACACTTTGGTCTTGTAAAGTAACTTATTACATCAAGGAAATTAAATAAAAATAGGCTAGAACATGAAGATATTTGATGTCATCAAATTGTTTTTTGTTAAAAGTGTCCAGCACAAGTTTTCCCAAACTTGTTCTGGACACTTTTTTGAGGAACACCTCACTTCTCTTAAAAAAACATGCACCTAACCAGTTTCATATATCAAAAGTGTCCAGCACAAGTTTGGCCAAACTTGTGCTGGACATGTTTACCAAAAAACAATTTGATGCCATCAATTATGTTCATTATATGTCCTATCTTTTTTGGTTTTCCTTGCAATTTTTAGTCACTGGTTTTGTCTAAAGTGTCCAGCACAAGTTCAGCTGAACTTGTGCTGGACACCTTTCCAATATGAAGTTGGTAAGGTGCATTTTTATTTAAGAGAAGTGAGGTGTTCCTCATAAAAGTGTCCAGCACAAGTTTGGCTGAACTTGTGCAGGACACTTTGGACAAGACCAGTGACTAAAAATTGCAAGGAAAACCCCAACAAATAGCCCATATTATGAAGATAATCAATGGCATCAAAAAATTTTTTTGGTAAAAGTGTCCAGCACAAGTTTGGCCAAATTTGTGCTGGACACTTTTAACAAAAAGCATCCCTTCATTAATTTCCATAACAACCTTTCAAGTTATACACTTTAAGGACTATTTTTATTTTTATTCAAATATAAATATTTATTTAAATTGAGTAAATAAAGGTTTTATTTTCAATAGCCTGTAGGTCTTATATTTCAGTTAAAATATAAAAAAAATTATACAAAATTTAGTTTTACAAAGACTTAATAGATTTGAAGTGTGAAGTGACTATATTCTTTTTGAAATTTGAAAATAGGAATGGCATTAGTTATTTCAATCCCTATAGTTATTAATATTTGTGATCAAAAAATTTGCTAAATTTATCTATTGTTGCAATTATATAGTAAAAGATATCATTATTGTAAATTAAATTTACTTTCATAATTATATGGCTTATCTTTTGGATGCAAAGTAATTCTTAGGTATGTTAATGAATAATTTTCATCCTCTAAATTGATAATCATATTGGATATTCAAAAGCTTATGTTGGATCAATATGTGCTCAATGTGTGCTCAATGAAGGATAAAATTATGGTTATAGTTGATCAACTTATGCATAACTTGAGATCAATTATTGAGGTTCATTTTTGGACCAATCTGAGAATAAATGTAAATCTAACTCTAATTTACTTATGTTTATAAAGTATTCATAAACCTGCAATAATGAAGGGACACTCTAAAGTTCAGGAGAGGGGATTGCTAGCAGTTCACCCCTAGATTTCCCATGGTGAAAAAACCTTCCAAATTAGCTGCATATATGAAATGAAGTACCCAAAAATGCCTCAGTACTTCAACCTAACACTTAATGAATGTGAAAATGTGAATGATGAATATTTGATGTAACTTGTATTCAGTTAAATTTTTTGAAAACAGGTGATGAATACTGCAATCAACTAACAAATAATGCCTGTAAAAAGCATGTAACTAATGAATATTTGCTGGAACAGCTGTGGTTGCTCCTAGTGACTACTCAGTAAGTGAGCATTAAGTCCTCAATAAATTTTTGGTTAGAAGAAGTCAGTAAGAGTTCAGCAGATGTTCACTTTTAAAGCTAGGTTAAGAGTTTAGTCTAGGTTCCATCTGAGCTACTGTCACAGACTTGCCAAATATTTTGCAGTGAATTGTGGAGTGACCTTGATTAAGACCATTTCCTCCATTTTGACCCACAAAGTGGTGTATATCAAGCTTGGACACAGTTTATATCAGAATTATGCTTAGAAATATGACATGAAACCATTAAAAGCACTAGAAGTCTAACACACAGATTCTTCTCACTGTGCAAGACTGTTATGGGTATTACTTCCCTTCCCTGCTTGGCAAGTCTTCAAGCTCTCAAAAGGTCCCTAAAAATCTAAGTAAAAAGATTACAACTCCCAGTAGTCCTTCTGAACAAAGAATCAAGAACAGGAAAAAAAACAATTTGGAGGAACACCCAATTGAAAAGTCCCAACAAAAAAAATATACAAAACAAGATAATTGACCAGGTTTAATTGCCACTTAGTCATCATATTCAATTCTACAAATTTACTGTTGCAATTCAGAAACACATTCCTGAACCATAGTAATGATTACAAGTCAATATTTTTCCACCAACACATTAGGATTATAACTCACCCAATTACTTTTTAAATTCTCTTTCCATAGTGTCACTTTTCCATCACCAGCACAAACAGCTAAAACATTGCCTGTAATGCTCCAACTGACTTTCCAAACAACGTCAGAAAATTTCCCTGTTGTTTCATTAGCACCAGTTGGATTGGGACTCAATGAATGGCGGGTCCATTCAGGACGTCCATTATCCTGTGTCCAAACATTCACACACCGATCTTGACCGGCAGAAGCTAGATAGGTTCTTCCCAGGCCGATATTAGGGGCAAAAGCTACGTCTCTAACCCAATCAGTATGACCATCAAGAGTTTCATCTACTTCCCATGTTTTGGTATCACTTCTAAAAGACCAGATTTTGACCAGATTGTCGCATCCTCCAGTTGCAAACCGTTTTTGAGGAGTGTTAGAGGTGTTGTTATTTGCTAGAGGAGCAGAAATGAGGGAATACGGAAGTGTAGCTGGAGACCATGAAATAGCATTGCAGCCGATAGCATGGGCAGAAAACAAAGAAGCTTCCCAGGTGCCGTCGTCTTAAAGAATGTGAATGGAACCATAGGGTAAGAGACCGCTCAAGCAGGAAGCTCACTATGAGTGATTCTAGCAGACAACCAACCATTAAAGTTTAATACGGAAACCTTCCCATCAGAGCTAGCACAAGCCAGAATGGGGCCCAGTTCTTGAGGAGCCCATGCAATCGAGTTGACTAAGGTTGATGAGGAATTGAAATGTGAAAGTTAAGAGATCAAAAGGGGCTTGAATGATTTTTTTTCATAAAAAAAAGGATTTCAGATACCTGAAGCGGTATGGAGGGTATGCTCTTTAATTTTTTCCCAGCCTTGACGCTGACCTGCAGGAGCAGGAGTGGAGGAAGCATCTCTCCAAACAAAGACCTTGCCGTCGTATGAGCAGGAGGCAAGAATAGCACCGACTTTCCGAAAGAGAATCAACGGATGAAATAAGCAGGGCGAAATAGAAAGATTGGGTTAACTGAAACGAAAAGCAAAAGTACATTTTGGATGTGCCCAAGCTAGCTGCCACACGGGACCATCGTGACTGGAAGGGAGAATGAGTGAGTTTGAGCGACGGATGGAAGGGAAGAAAGATGAGGATGGCTTGCCCCTTGAGAGTGTCGACAAGATGGTATGAGGGCTCAGCAGGATTGGCGGATTCGTGGATGTCGAATATTCTGATGGAGCGGTCGGATGAGCAGGTGGCAAGCCGCTTGGCATAGAAGTCGAGCTGGGCGTCGTGCTGGAGGGCAAGAATTGAGAAGTGAGGACGATGAGGATGATAATAACGATAATAATAACGATAATAACGATAATAATAATGATAATAATAATAATAATAATGATAATAATAATCAACAATAATGATAATAATAACAATAATAACAATAATATAATAATCAATAATAATAATCAATAATCAATAATCATCATCAACAATAATAATAAGCAATAATCATCATCAATAATATTCATAGTTTAAAGAGTCCTACTAATGTTCATATTAAACTCACAATCATGTCTTCATGGTGAGTGAGGATTTCGACTGGGGCAGCCGAATGGTTGGGGTTGGCGGACAAACTCATGGCCACTTTGATCGATCGGCGGCCGTGTGGCGATGCATGGATTCACCCGTATGCAAAATGCTTTTCATCATCCAGTCGTTTGGACTGCAGCGAGCAATATGATGTGTAGAAAACCATGGTGAACAACAATGAAGGGAGAACAGGATGATGACTGTTGGTAGGTAGTTGGATGGCTGGGTAAATGAAGTATGACTCCCTCCAAGACACCACAGACTAAGGAGACGGAACGAAGGTCTCAACATGTTGCTGATGGTTCTTTTTTTTTTTCTTACCATCTGTCGACAGTCCAGAATTGATTACTTATAAGTCTTGACGATGATCATATTCCGCTCTTATAGAATGAAAATGTATTGATGTCATTCGGATTAAAAATCATGTTACATACCCATCGTTTGTTTACATCAAAAGCCAAAAATTGATTTTATTTTCTTGGAAAAGAATTCTCCCAATACTTGGGTTCTTGTCAGTACTCATCTTGCCGTAACTGGCATATACTTCTTATGTAACCAGTTAGATGGAGAAACTCTAAGGGCGGAAGACCGGATAGTGATGATCCATACATGTATCTATGTAGCTCAGATCACGCATTTTTTAAGTCCACAATCAAGTATACATTTTTGGGAAGGGCCGGTTTCTGGCGTGTGAACATTCAAGAATCTTTTTTTCTTTCTATTTTTAAAGAGAAAGGGATGGAGAATTCAAAAAGTCTCAGCTTGATTGTGAAGTGTTACAGAGCATTTACGTTGCAAGTAAAACTCCAACAGCGCTAACCGAAAAATGGAAAGAAAGTATTTATTTATCAGCACTTCAAACACTATAACGCTATCACAGTATGATGGTTTAATACAGTCTTTTCTCCCTTGTGACTTTATTGGTGCTCGTTTGACATTTTTTAAATCATAGTTCATTTTTCTCCTTCTACATATCGTCTATACATCTTTTTGTTTCTTTACACCCCACGTTCCTATGCCCACGTGTCGGTAAGCGCTCTTAAGCCATAAACGCTTTCACTAATCGGGTTTGATTAGGTACTGGCATACGCAGCTTGTCTGGAGTCCACAACGTGCCAGCCATTCCAGTCACTGGCCTATGTTGTACGTACACACAAGTAGTCATAATGTCTTGATTGATGTTACTGGTTTGACTGAGGAAGAGAAACTATGTTTATACTTTCCCAAAAGACTGCATCAACTATTCAAATGGGTGATATGAAAACATTCATCTCCTTCGTACACACGTAATTAATTGAGTGTAGTGTTTCTAGATCTCCTGGCTTACTCTTTCCGATAGATCATCAACGTTCTCTCCCCCCTCCCCCTCTAAAAGATTTCCCGATATAAGCTTTGAATTATAAACATGATGACATTCTCCTTTACCTACGATTTTTTCCATGCTTATATCAGTTTTAAAATACCTCGACCCTTCTCAACAGATTTTCTTTCCACTTTCTATACTTTAACCATTTGTTTTTTATTTTCTTCAACCTTATCACCTGGGTGGACTACCTTATTGAATTTTTTTGGTGAATGGCTTCAAGTTTTTGAGCTGATTGGAGCTAATCAAGAGCTCACAATCAATGATTGGATGGTTCCCATCGTTTTTTTCATGGACAAATGGGCTTATAACAATCAGCTTCATTGTAGGGTTTGGACTTCATTTACCAACCGTTTTTTCATGGCCAGCTTCCCATCCTCATTTAACTTCTTCCCAAGCAACATCAAATCCAACTTTTGAAAAAAATCTTAATCATCCAATTCAGCAGGTTGATTATTCTAATAAAACATTAGCGGAAGAGCTACTTGAAGAATGTAAAATAGAAAAAATTAACTCTCAATTATGGATGGATTTAAATATGAATAATTATCTTCGTGATTATCCTGGTGGTAAAGACATTGATCTCATAGTAAATATCAGTCTTTGTATATGTTTTTTTTTTTTTCATGTCAGTCATCAAGAAATACTCAATTTCAATACCTTGTCCTTTTTTATTTTTTTTTATTTTTGGGTATGTGTGTAAAAGTCTTTTGCGGAAGAAGTACGCTTGACAAATTATGACTGTGGGGTTGGAAAAACTTGCTACGCTGAACAGGTAAGTGGCTTTTTTTTTATTCTGGTAAAATTATTGTTATTATTACTTGATGAGAGGCTCTAAATTATTATTCTTTCATGTATACTTTTTTTGTAGCTTGGATTAAATATTGAACTAACCATACTGTTTGTTTGTTTTTTTTTGTTTTTTTTTTTTTTGGTTTTTTTTTTTTTTTTTTTTCAATGAAAATAGCTCTGTCATCCCGTAACAGGAAAAGATTGGATAATCCTTCTTGCTGCGCAAGAGTGGAATATATTTATGAACATAATGTACGATTTAGTTGGTTGGACAATGAGTATAATACAGGGTATTTTATTTTATTTATTTTATTTTTTAATATTTTCTCTCTCTTTCTCTTTCTCTCTCTCTCTCTCTCTCTCTTACTCTCCTTTGAATCTCTTCTCACCTGTCAAATCAAATATCTAAAGAGTTCTGCTTAAAATACAGGTATAGCACCTTCTATGGTAGCTCGCTTTTCATCCCCAATCAAAATTTCAAATCTCTCATTCTACTGTTTCTTTTATCTTTCTCGTCCACTCACTCTCCATCTCCATCAACCAAATTTTTCTTCAAAAAAGGTCCAAGATTTTTATCCTGATATACCGGATTGGATTGCTATTATAAAATCATTTGCCGCATTATTTAATTCTATTGCAAAAGTTTTTCCTACTGAGGGACTGGTTTCTCACATTAAATGGCTTTATCAAATTTTTCAAGGGGAAGCTGGTCTGTTATCCGGTGTAACTTGTTTTTTAGATGATGTTGCTCTTCCTAATCCAGTTAATCAAAACACGAAAGTATGTTTTTTTAATTCCACAAATATATATATATATATATATATATATATATATTATTAATATCAACAAAATAAAATAAATCAAATCAAATCAAATCAAGAATGACACTGAAATTTCCTTTACTTGATTTTATTCTCTTGAATAAAAATAAAAAAAAGTGGTCCCGTTTTGCCTATTCACTAGCTAAAAGTCAAGATTTCGCACAACAAGCAATAGCCAACGTATCTCACACCATTATCCACTCAGGTATCAGTAGTGATACCGGAATCATGAACGTCATTCAAAATGGTGATTTTATGCATGATCATAGTTTAGCCAAATTAAAAGACGATATGGCTGGAAATTTAGCGGGTGAGATTGGAAAAGAAATGAAATTAGCTCTTCAACTTCATTTATTAGCGGCTATATGGAAAAATCAAGTGAGTGTTTATTAATTTCCTCATTTATCCTTTTTTTTTTTTTTTTTTTTTTTTTTTTGAATATTGTTGGGTTTGTTTTGAGACTAACAGCATTGTTGTTGTTGTTGTTGTTTTTCTTTTGGTTACTAGAATTTTCTCATTATTCGTGGAAGTGTATGTTCACTTTCAAACTATTTCTCTGGTCTCTCCTTTCTCAATTAATCTAACTTCATTCACATCTAAAAAATTACAGGATCCATGTACTTCTTCAGGTCCAGAAGGTGCTTGGAATGGAAAAGACGAACTTTCTTATTGTGGAAACGATAATATGTAAATCATTGACCGTTTCTCACATTTAAATGATATTGACTAAATGTTACTACCTCTTAAAAAATAAAAAATAAAAAAATTCATACCAGAATGATGAGTATCGTACAAGTTAAAGAAAAAAAACTGATTAAAAAGATACATAACGGACATTTAGTGACACAAAAATATAACCTTTCAATTGAATCTCTTGTTCAATCAGCTTGGCAGTGTCAACAAAAAACAGGACAATTCGAATTTGATATATGGACTTCGTACGTCTCTCTCTTTCTCTTTCTCTTTTTCTTTATTTCTCTCTCTCTCTCTCTCTCTCTCTCTCTCTCTCTCTCTCTCTCTCTCTCTCTCTCTCTCTCTCTCTCTCTCTCTCTCTCTCTCTCTCTCTCTCTCTCTCTCTCTCTCTCTCTCTCTCTCTCTCTCTCTCTCTCTCTCTCTCTCTCTCTCTTGATATGATATGATATGATATGATATAGTGATAATGATAAACTGAAAAATCAATAAATAGAGATGAATTGATTTTTTATTTTTATTATTTTTTTAGAAATAATGTAACAGATTTACCAAACTTATGTGCTTTTAATTTACCGGTTTGCGATTTAACACGTTCAGGTAATCATCCGCATTCCTCATCATCACATTATTCATTAACTCTTAACCCATCCATAAGAACACCGAAATAATAATAATAATGCTAATAATAATAATAATTTTTTATTTTTTCATTTTTTTCATTTTTTATTTATTAATTTTTTTTTGTGGTTTAGATATCAATCAAGCAAGTAAGAAAGGAAAAAATATTTTAAAAGCTTGTAAAGATATAGGTGGTTTACCTCTTTAATCTCATCCTCATCCTCATCCCCCTCCTTATCCTCATCCCCCTCCTCATCCTCATCCACACTTCGCTCCTTCAAAGCAAACCAAACCAATAAATAAATAAATAAAAAATAAATATTCAAATCAAATAAAAGGACATTTCAAATATCATCACCCCCTTTTTTTATTTCTTTTTTATTTATTTATTTTAGATGTCTTACATAATTTTGTACAACATGATCAAACAAATCACCACATCGACATCAAAAAATGTATTAAATATAATAAATCCATGTAGCATACCCTGTTTAATCAGATTATTATTATTATTGGTAGGTAGAGCTTTTTAGAATTGAATTTTAAAAAGTAGGGTAATTATTGATATATAATTTTTAATTACAAAAAGATTCTCACAATTAATTATGTTATTTATTAATTATATATATATATATATGGCATATCTTGCATAAAAAACATCTTTTTACTAATAATCATTAAAGTTGAGTTGATTGTAGCTTTAATTCTGCAGCAAGAAATGCCTATAGATTGATATTAGATTTCTAACTTTGATACCCACTAATAGTCATAAACTTTAGAAATCACAATAATTACAGAAAAAGATGATAATTTGATTCATATCATAGTACCAAGATATGAATATTATGTGATACCTTGACTAAGTATTAATAAAACCAACTCTATGAATTTCGAAGATAGTGAGATTCCAATTTTTTTCCCTAAAAATCTTTGAATTGTGTTAAATCTTATGGCATGAAGAAAGAAATGTACAGATGAAAATAAAAAAAGTATAAAATAACATTGATAGATGAGTCAATATTACAAGTCTGATGGGATAATTAGAATTACAAGTTATGTAAATATAGTAACAAAGGAAAAAAAAGGGAGGGGGTGTCATTTTGTAGCACAGTGTCAGCCTGTAGAACTCCAGAATGAACCGGAGAACAGGGGATGCTGTGGCTACAGTCTATATCACACAATGACTATGTACATAAGGTACTTAAGCACATAACATCTCCCCCACATGGCTATTCAAAATTATTCCAACATAATCATCCTCCCCTATTAGCCATTAACAATCAAAAAATAAAAAAAGTGAAAAGAAATATTAAAGAAGAGAGAAGGAAAAGATAAGAAAGAAAAACAGAAAGAAGGGGGAAAAAAAATAATAATAATCCCCCCCCATTCCACCTCATATCACCACACACAGACATCTTTCCTTTTTCTGAAAGTTAAAGATGGGCCCAATGATTTGGTTAGAATATCAGCACACATGTTTGCAGTTGGGACCTATTCTAGAAGAGCTTTTTTAAGGAAGAGTTTTTCATTTACCAAGTAATAAAACCTATTAATATGTCTTGTCCCCTTGTTTCCAGGATTATTTCTTGCATTGAAGATGGCCCCTTTAATGTCACCGTAGAGCCAGACAGGTGGAAAATAAGAGTATAGGTCTTGAAGCAGGTTGGAGATCCAGATTGCATATTTCATTTTGCTACTAGGAGATACATATTCAGCTGTCATAGATAAGTTGCTTACAGTTAGTTTCCATCTTGACTTCCAGAAAACAGGGCAGCCATTGAATAGTAAAGGATGACCAGATTGAGCTCTGACAAACTCCTCATTGTTCCATGTAGCATCAGTATAAGAGAATAATTTAAGGGGGCTGGATCTTTCAGGATGAATTTGCAATAAAAGTTTAGTGGTTTATTGTACATAGCATAAGAGGTGATTGAGAGATTTTCAATGAGTAGCTGTTGGCTTTGAAGAGAGTCTAGAAAGGATATTTACTGGGAAAGATAGATCAGGCCTAGTTGCTACTGCTACGTAGCTGAGAGCACCTAGAATAGAAAGATACATGGTAGTTTCAACTGCTTCCTCATCATCTGTTGCTGTCCTGATTTTTAGTTGCTGAGGTAATGGAGATCTTGTGACTAGTCCTGAAGGATTGTGTTCTCTTAAAATCTTTTTAATAAGCTGAAAATTGTTGATATTAAAGCCTTCAGGGACCTCTTCAATACCTACACCTACAATTCCATCCACTTTTTCATTCCATTTCACCTTCAAAGATCCATCCAAACCATCTCCCAACTCCTTCAAAACCTCCTCACTGTTGCCAGTTACAATTCCATCATCAACATGTATCCAAACTACACCCAAAAAACCTTTTTACCTTAATACATAAATTTTTTTGTCATATTGACTAGATTTATATCCTAGAGAGTCAAGCTTGTCAGCAATGTTTAACCACCAACATCTTTCTGCCTTCTTTGTGCCATACAAAGCTTTCTTCATTCGGAGAGTGTTGTCTTTATCCTTTATATGAAAAACTTTAGGAGGATGTACCCATATAGCTTTGTCAATTGGACTGTGAAGGTAAGCTTCTGTGACATCAAAAGACTTTACAGGCCATTTGTGATATGCTGCAAGAGTCAAGAGAACATGCTCAGAAGCAAAAGTTTCAGTGGGAGTAAAGGTTTTAGTAAATTCAATACCATATTGTTGAAAAAAACCTTTTGCTACATAGCATGCCTTTTAGTTTGGTGAGTCTGAAGCAGTATTTTTGATGGTTAATACCCATCTTAAATTGGTGATTTTACTGCCTGGTGGGACTTTTTCTTCATACCAAACATACATTTTCTTCATCTTAGCTGGTTCTCTTCTGCATGCCAGTTCCCATTTTTAATGTTCAGGAGAGAGAATGGCTTGTAGATGAGTTCTATTAATAATATCAGAGTGTGACAGACCTTTTTTGACAATCTCAGTAACAGTCTTTTCTTTTGAAAGAAGAGTTTCTTCATCTTTGAAATCACATAATTTCAGATTATTGAAAATAGACTGAAGAGAACCCTTTTATGGTGTCATTGTTGGAGCTTGAAGAGCAGAATCATGAGTAGGGAAGCAATCACCAGGGAAAACAGCCATGGTGGATTCAAAAAAAAATGTTTGAATCTTCATGCCAAAAAATCCAACCAGAATTTTTTAAAGAATAACCTACACACTTACAAATCAAGGCACATTGATCTAGTTTTTGGTGTGTTTCCTTGTGAATATGAACAAATGCTGTTTCACCAAAAATTCAAAAGTTGGAATAATTTGTAGTTGAATTGTACATCAGCTGAATAGGAGTTTTTTCACATGTTTTAACATTAGGAATCCTGTTGTGAACATGAGCCATCCATTTTTATGATAAACCCCTGAAGGATTTGCATAGATCACTTTCAAGGAGTATTGTTTTTTCAATTTCACCAACTGTTCTGTTAAACCTTTCAGCTATTCCATTTTTCTTGTGATGGTGAGGGAAGGTGACTTCATGAGTAGCACCAATATTGGCCAAGATCTGAGCCATTTTATTGCTGTGCATCTCACCTCCATCAGTGTGTAATACTTGAAATTCCTCCCAGTTAAACTTTTTAATTTTTTATAGAAAGAAAAAAAACAAGAAGTTGCCTCAGATTTGGAATTCAGTAAAAATACCTCACCATATGAAGTTGAGCTTTCTGTAAACGTTGCTTCCCACCTAGCACCATGAATAGTGGGATCCATGGGACCAACAAGATCTCCAACAATTAAGCTCATTAAGGATTCTGGTTTTGATTCACAGGTGGCTGATGGCTTCCTAGTGCTCCTTGAAATTAAAACATCTTCACAATCAATCTTACCTTCAGGCATAGATAATGGTTAAACAGTGCCCATACCAGCATTGATTATTTTTCTGATGATTTCAATGCTGATATGTCCTAGTCTTCTATGCCAGTCCATTAGGGAACCTTTGGCTGCATGTGGATGGTTGATATGATGATTCTTTTTTACAGTGCAAAGAAGTGAAGGGTGAAAGGAGTAGAAAGAAGAGGGGACATCATTTGGATTGCAAGTACTAACACTAATTACATCCAAAACCCATTGTCTTCTGGTATTCTCCACCTGGCCAGTCATAATAAAATCCTCTTTCAAATAAATACCTTACCTAAATTTTTATTTTCAGAACACAAACCAAAACAGAAACAACAGTTCAATAAATCAAATAAAGAGATAAGAGTAGTCCCAACATCTGGACAATAGAAAACATTGGTAATAGTGACAATTTATCCATCCCCTTTAATTTTCAAATCTCATATACCATTGATGAAGGAAGAAGGACTTTTAGTGGAAACTTTGACTGGGATTTGTCTTTTTAGAAGTCTGAATTTGTTGAGAAGGCTCACATTTCAAGTGACATGATGAGTTGCTCCGCTTTCCAAGATAGCATAGTCACCAGCAATCACCTCAGGGGATCATTCAGAACTATTCAGATCAATATGTTCAACCATTTTTACAGTGCTTCAACATTTTTCTCAAAGATAGTGACTTCATTAAATTCAATTTGAACATCTCTAGCACAAATGGGGGCACATTGAGGGCGGTTGAAGGGAATATAGACCTTTTTGTTCCTTGCATTGGGATCAGAAGCATAGGCATTTGCACATTCACGCAGAATGTATATCTTAGGTGAGAAATTAGCAGAATGAGGATTATATGGACAATGACACCACGTGCAAACAGCCGACTTATCCACCGCTACATCAGCGCAACGTAGCGGAAAGGTATTTCAAAAGCTGGCCCGCTACGTTGGCTGGTTTTTTCTCACAGTAACCAGACATCCCTTCCCCCAAAAAAGTGAGATTCCAGTTACCTGACCCAGTACATCCAAACATCAGACATGCAATCAGTGCCCCAACCAGTCTCCTTGCCTCACTGTGGCTTTCCTCAAAACTGACTGTTGTGTTTCTTGTTTTCCTTTCTTCTCTTTTTTTTATCTAGCTACCCACTCGTGGTTTATTCTGTAAGTTTTCATTTTTTTCACCCTCAAATTTTTCCTCAATCTTGTTTACTTCAAAACTGACTGTTGCACTTTTTTTTATCTAGCTCACACCTCTTTGCTTCTAACATAGAATATTATTTTTCATTTTATAATTATGATTTTTTTTTGTTATTTTAGCTGCCTAGTCATCTTATTTAGCAAATAGCACCCAAACCTGTGTTTGAATGTAAAGCCTATGAATTTTTTTTGAAATATTTTTAAAATTTTACTAAAACTTGATATCTATTTTTTGTTCCGAGATCACCTATCTATTTTTTGCTTCATTGGGCCAATTTCACCTTAACCAGGTAACAGAGCAATAATGCCAAATTAAGGCATGATGAAAAATAACTATTAGCTTAATGCTACACTCTAAGCAATGAAATAGTGATAGAAATCTAAAACTAGCCTTTACAGCAGGAGAGTGCAAGGGTAATCTGACACTTCCACAGTGGAGGGCAGCCACAAACAAGAGATATTGCATATCCGATGATCAGATGTACTGGGTCAGGTAACTGGGATCTCACTTTTTGAGGGGGAGGAATGTCTGGTTACTGTGAGAAAAAACCAGCCGACATAGCGGGCCAGCTTTTGAAATACCTTTCCGCTACGTCGCGCTGACGTAGCGGTGAATACGTCGGCTGTTTGCACGTGGTGTGAGACACAACATGAGCAGTGGAATGGCACTCATGACAATTTTGATGTGCAACAGGAGGCCTGCAAGAATCATTTTGTCTCTGAGGTTGAGTGGTGGCATGAAGAGATGGTTCAACTGAGAGAGTTGCAGCAGATGATGATAAAATGCCTTCTTGATCAGCTTTATTTTGGAAAATACTTGGCATGAGTTGACAGAAGTCTTCAAAAGTCACAGACTTTGAATCAGGGAGGTTATCCAGAGATACACATAGATCCACATAAAGGTCTTTCAAAGAGGATGGAAGCAAGGTATGTACCATTAGCGCTTTGAAAACCTTGGTGTCAAACACAATTCCTTTTCTTTCTATTTCGTCAAACAATTTGTTGAATGCCTTCAAGTATTCACTATGTGACATGAATTGCATCTTTTTCAAATTAATGAAGTTGAAAATGGCAGTCATTGTGGAAGTATGATTTGTCTTGGTGAATTTTTTGCTTATATGGAGATAGGTCTGGTGTGCTTTCCAGTCAGTGGAGATCTCATGGCACAAGTTAGGATAGATGGAGTGCAGAAGGATTAGGTGGGTTACCTTGTCTTCAAATTCATCTGGACCGTTGCTGTCATTCAATGCATATGCTCTTGTGCTGACAAAGTCTTTGATCAATGCCATTATGTTGATGTGCCAGTTAGAGAAGTTGGTGCCAGATGCCTCAAGGTTTGGGATGGATTTGGTGAACTCAATAATGTTTCTTAAAGTTCTCTGCCTCTCAATCATGCTAATTGGTTGTGAGGTTTGTGCAAGGTGGGGTGGCACACTCCTTTGGAAAGGAGAAGCCAAGTGTGACAGCATTGTTTCTGGTGATGTATTGTCATTTTGCATTAAACCAGAATATAGAGATAACTGCCCAATTGCACAAGTGATATTGTTGATTGGGGTAGGTTTAGGGGTAAGATGGGGGATAGGGGGAGGAGGAGTAACTAGAGGGGGAGTAGCTGGGAGGATAGGGGGGTTTGTGTGGTGTAAGCCAGTTGTGGAGGATTATGCCCAGTTGGGCTATGCCTGTTAGGCACAGAGGGGTCAGGGAGTGATAAAGTTGCCTTACTAGGTGTGGAAAAGCTAGCAAGGTGTGATGGAGTAATTGGTGTGGTTTGCTCAAGGGGTGGAGTACCAGGTATAGGGTTAAGTTTTGGGGCAGGGGTAGGCAATTGACTTTTGGTAGAAGCATGTGTTGCACATACAGTGGGGGTATTGGATGAGTGATTGAGGAGAGGGTCTATATCAAGGCTTAATAGCTCTTGGTTGGAGATGGATTGGGTAAGTTTTTTACCAGCATGGGATGAGATAGGTGAGTCTTTTTCAGACATGTGCTGGGGGTCTTTTGGCTACTAATGCTCCTAGTGTTGCTAACACAGTGGAGTTGTCTATGGCTAATGTTTCAATGCCTGTGGGTACAGCTCATAACCTGCAGCATGGTGTCAGCCTGTAGAACTCTGGAAATAACCGGAGAACAGGGAACACTGTGACTACAGTCTATATCACACAATGACTATGTACATAAGGTTCTTAAGCACATAATACATTTTTTTTATTTTTTTTATTTCTTACAATCTCACCCAGCTAGGGGCATGAAGACATGGTTAACTAATTGGCTAGGTACAAGTGGGGAGTAATGAATGTAATGAGTTAGGTAACAGTAGGGCAATATAACACATTTATGGTATTAGATGTCACAAACTGAATAGAGACTTAAAAGTTCAACACAACAGAATGTTATTGTTCTATTATTCTCAACATAGTTTTCATTCAAGCAAGGGTTCATTTTTTTCTTTTCTTTTTTGAAAAAAAAAAAAAAAAAAAGAGGGAGGGGGGACTTAAGAATCCAATCATAAAACTAAAATTAAGAAAACCCCAGTTTTCAAGAAAAAGGTTAAATCCTTATCAGCTAAACCTTCAAATATCAACAAAGGCATGGCTTCTGACTAGAACGACAATCTTATGCTTATTGAGGCGCCAGTCGCGGAAGACACACCACCGCTTTTACTGCCCTCCCCTGTTCCTCCCGATCTCCCTCTGGCTCCAGAATCCCAGCCACTGTCGAGCTCCATTCCTCCTACGGCTCAAGATACTCATCCACCTGAGCCCCCTTCCTCTCCAATTGCTCCTCCTCCTCCCAAACCCACTTGCCACCCCAAAAGGCATAGATTTTCCTCTCCCTCTTCCCCCTATAGGCCCCCTAGAGATGACCACCCTGGATCCTTGGAAGAAGCAAGAGCTGCTCACCCTGAGCTCTTTTTTGATCCCTCAGTCACTTCACAGGACCCTTCTCTTGCCCCCCAACCGCAAACTCTCAACGACTCTTGCCATAACCCCGCCAACCCATTTGTGGATTTTGGACTCACTGCCGCTCCTCGCACCCCCCTTCCTTCATCAGTCAGCCCGGACTCCCTCGCCGCCAGAGTAGTTCATCTTGTAGGCATTTCCTAAGCTACCGATGCAGTTGCCCTGTCCTCCTGCCTCACAAACCTTTTGAACACTATCAAGGAACCGCCGCGCAAGGGCACAAAAATCACAATACACAAGGCAGTTCTATCTAACATCAAGGCCCTTGCATCAGCCATTTCCCACCAAGCCAGCCAATCTGATTTCCATCAAGCTCCGCCTAACGCTCCTCCCCCATATATCTCCTCACTCACCAATAAGATAAATGAACTCCTCACCCGTGTTTCCCCACTCCTGTCCCCTACTGCACCTTCCCCTCCTACCCGCCCTTCCTTTGCTCAAGCTGTCTCCTCCTCTTCCTCTCCCTCTGCTACGCGTACTCAACCTCCACAAGGCCTCCCCCATTTCACCATCAAGCAGACCAACCCGTCCTCCCCTGTCCTCATGGATGTCTCCAACTCTCAACTCCTCACCATGATAAACAACAAAATTAACGCCAAAAATATTATCAACAGTACTACAAACTCTGTCATTTGCATCCGTGGTATCATTCGGCACAAATCCAATGATTTTAAAATCATTGTTGCAATCTCAAGTGACCTTCATTCCCTCACCAATGTGTGGCAATCTTGGATCCCACAAGGCCTCATTTACAAAACTCCTACTTAATCTGTGGTGGCCCATGGGGTTCCGACTTACTATGATTTTGATAGTCAGACAGATATTGACACTTTGATCAGTGACAACCCTGAAACTCTCAAGTCTTTATATCATGTCACCTTTTTGAGAAGACCTGAAGCAAGGGCAGGGAAAAATCATTCCTCTGCTGTTCTTCACCTACTGGATAAAAATATTGCTAACGCCTTATCCTCTCCTTCTCCTCCCTTTCCCCTATATATTGAGGGTCAGGTTTGCCACACTGAGGCTGTCAATCACAAACTTAGTATGTGCTTCAGGTGCTGGAGAAAGGGACACTTATCCATCCACTGTGCTCTCCCTCCCAGGTGCTCTAACTGTGCCGGCCATCATAGCTCCAAGTTGTGCAAAGCACAGAAGCTTTCATCACCAGTGTGCTTCAGATGTATCAACGCTCTACCCCATGATCACCCAGTGAAGACTGCTCAAACTTCTCTCCTGGCCCTTCTTACTGATCCTAACCCCCCCCCTCATTTCCCACCTCCTGCACCTGCCTGCTTGCCCCCTCAATAAGGCTTTATGATAGGACAACCCAATCAATTGCCTAAGTTTCCTTTCACTGTTTTTAAACTAAACTGTCACCACTCTTTTTATGTTTTTCATTCTCTGTTTAATGATGCTGCAGCTCCGTCCTATGACATCTTTTCTGTGCATGATGATAAGAATCAATAGAGTAAGTAAGTGAAGTAAGGACAGCAGATGGACAAAGAAAGGATGTGGACGAGGGAGGAGAGAAATGGACGAGCAAGGACAGGACAGGACAGAGAAAGGAAACAAAAGTTGTTACCTGATAAGAATCAATAGAGTAAGTAAGTGAAGTAAGGACAGCAGATGGACAAAGAAAGGATGTGGACGAGGGAGGAGAGAAATGGACGAGCAAGGACAGGACAGGACAGAGAAAGGAAACAAAAGCTAAAGAAACGGGTGAGCAAAAATATTAATAATGAGAAGAGAAAAGATTGGATGCATTGCAGTCGTAGAGCACATACTTGTTACCTGATAAGAATCAATAGAGTAAGTAAGTGAAGTAAGGACAGCAGATGGACAAAGAAAGGATGTGGACGAGGGAGGAGAGAAATGGACGAGCAAGGACAGGACAGGACAGAGAAAGGAAACAAAAGCTAAAGAAACGGGTGAGCAAAAATATTAATAATGAGAAGAGAAAAGATTGGATGCCGACTCAGTAGTGAGGAGGCATCCTTAAAAGTATTCAAGTTAGGGTATGCATATAAATAGTGATATAGGAGATTATCTAGTGTTAGGGTATCTAAATACATAGGTAGTCGTCTAAATCATATGCTAGGTGATGAAAAGTATAACATGCTTATAGAATATTAACACCCACCCGTGCTCAAGACGGCAATGGTTTTAAATTTAAATTAAGTAAGAACTCATGATGTTTGACTCTTGGTAAGGGTTTGGTAAGTATATCAGCTATCATAGAATTTGTGGAAACATAATTAATTTTTAGTTGTTGAGTATTCACTAGTTCTCGTAACCAGCAAACTTTGGTGTTGATGTGACGAGTACGATGTTGGTATAAAGGATTTATTGCTCGATTGATTGCCCCTTGGTTGTCTCCGTTAAGTAGTACTGATTTGAGAGGGATTGAGAAATCATTAAACAATTCTTTAGTCCACAACAAGTCCTGACCACACTCAGTCATAGCGTAATATTCTGATTCAGAGGTCGATAAAGAAACAGATTGTTGTTTGCATGAGCGCCAACTGATTAGGCCTAGATGAAAAACTAAGGAACCAGATGTTGATTTTGAATCTGTTGATTTATTATAATCGGAATCGGCAAAGCCAGTCAGTGAGCCCAACTCGGAATTGGAGACATTACCTAATGTAAGACTGTAATCTTTCGTTAATTGAAGATAGCGTAGCACATGGAAGAAGGCTATTATTTGCTCATCAGTAGGTTGGTTGAGATATTGCGCTAGTGAACTTGCAGCATAAGCTAGGTCTGGCCTAGTACAGAGGACAAGATAATTCAATAGACCAATGGCTCTTCGATAGTTGAAGATATTAGTTAGCTTCGTATTGTTGTTTTTTGTGAATTGTGAATTGGGGACAAGAGGGGTAGTGACTGTTCGACATTCTGTATGATTGAATTCATTAAGAAGTTTTTGAACGTAAAGTTGTTGTGAAAGAGTGATTGTTTTCTCTGGTCGATTTCGAATGACTTTCATTCCCAAAATCCAATTAAGTTCCCCTTGATCACCAATATCAAAGGCTTGAGTAATCTTTTCCTTGAAATTATCAATTGAAGGACCTCCAATGATAAGGTCGTCAACATGAATGAAGACGTAACAGGGATGTTCATGGTCTTTATGAAGAAATAAACAAGGATCAGCAACACTGGCCTTAAAGTTTATGCTTTCAAAGAAGCTAGTGAGTTTGTTATACCAACATCGTGGACTTTGCTTTAAACCATACAAGGACTTTTTAAGGTGAAGGCATTGCTGATCATCTTTAGGTGTATAACCTTGGGGATAACGAAGATAAATGTCCTCATCAAGATTTCCATGTAGAAAAGCCGATTTGACATCCATCTGACATATCTCCCAATCCTTATAGGCTGCAAGTCCAAGTAGAAAACGGAGAGTGGCCAGTCTACCAGTGGGAGCATAGGTTTCATTGTATTCAATTCCTTCTATTTGGGAGAAACCTTGAGCACATAGTCGAGCTTTGTATTTGATGATATTCCCTTCTGAGTCAGTTTTCTTTTTAAATGTCCAAGTGGTCCCGATTAAATGATTATTACTTGGACAAGCTGATTCCTCCCAAACGTTATGGTGACTGATACTTTTTAGTTCAGCATCAATTGCCTTCATCCATTCATCACTCTCCGGGGAATTCACTGCTTCGTAATAGTTTCGAGGTGTATCAAATGGAGTAACAATCATACAAGCAACATTAGCTCTTCGTTTGGTGGTTAGAATATTGGAAGGGTCAATTTGTGATGATATTTCCTTAGGCGGTTTAGTGTTTAGGGGAACATAATCGTAGTGTTTGAGTTTTGGACCAACTGACGTGTCGTTGTCACCATCATAGTTAGCTTGTCCAGGAACTTCAGGAAGTGGCGATATTGGAGTTTCATCAGAGGAACTAACGTTATTATCATTTGAGTCAATGAAACTGTACTCGTTGGTGATGACTATGTTGGGAAATTGCAATGAGTCAATGGTTTTCCCTTTAGAAATTTGTCCGGACAGATTAAACGTATTTAAGAATTTGACATCGTGGGTAGTAATAATTGAATCGGTGGAAGGAGAGTATATGCGATAGTTGACATGACCATCACAGTAGCCTAAGAAGATACCTTCTTCGCCACTTTTGTCAAACTTGCCCACACGCTTGTGCTTCTGGAGATGATAGACGACATCGGAGCCGAATGGATATAATTTAGATGGTAGTTTAGAGTTTTTATGCCAGAGTTCCCAAGGAGTTTTGCCGTTCTCAAGAGCTGAAGTGGGAAGGATATTTAGCAGGAAGGTCGCTGTGTTGACAGCTTCAGCCCACCACTCTGAGTCGAGGCCAGCTTCAATCAATAGACACTTTGCCTTTTCGACTATGGAACGGTTTCCCCTTTCAGCTATTGGGTTTTGTTGCGGGGAGTAGGGTGCTGTTCGTAAGTGAACTATACCTTTGTTTTTGAGGTGATTTTTCATAGGGAGGTTTACGAATTCTCCACCGTTGTCTGAGACAATGCATTTGACTTTCCTTTCCAACTGATTTTCAACTAAGGTTTCAAAATCTTTGTAGCTTTCAAATGTTTCTGATTTCAATTGGAGAAATTGCACATGACGGAATCGAGAGTGACCATCGACTATTTGGAAGAAGTATGATTTGCCACCTTTTGATTCGGGAGTAATTGGGCCACATAGATCCATGTGGATAACATCCAAGGGTGATTCAGGGGTTGGAAAATTTCCCGAGAAGGGTAAAGCATGAGCTTTAGCAAGAGCGCATGTTTTACAAGAGAAATTAGAGAAATTCAAACCTGGGAATAATTTTTCCATAGTTTGATTATTCGGGTGGCCGTAATTGTGATGTAGTAATTTTAGTCTTTCGTCCATAGAGTTGACATTGTAGATAGGGGAATAAATAGGATCCATAACCAGTGGGAAAGTTAAGATTCGCCCTTTAGAGGAGCACTCTAAGAGAGTAGTGTTCCCATTTTTGATTTTAAACTGTCCTTTTTCGTTAGATATAGTCCATCCGTCCAGTAGTATGTCCACGAGTGAGATAAGATTTGCCTTAACGTTTGGTGCATATAAGGCATGGTTGATGTTGAAGTTATGGCCTGATGATGAAGTAAACATAGCATTGCCTTGTCCAAGGGCAATAAGCTCGTCTCCATTGGCCATTGACAGAGTAGTTTCAGAGTTGTGAAATGTTTTGAAAAATTTTCGATTGTTGAAGATTGAAAATGATGCACCACTGTCCAATATGGCGTGATCATTAGATAAGTCATTAAAAACTGATAGTACTTTGTTTGAGTTGTCAGTATTGCGATTTTCCCTTTCCTTTTTCCTTTTTAGAAATTCGTCACGTTTCTCAGGATGAAGTTGGAAGCAAGAAGATTCAGAGTGTGGCGCTAGAGGATTATGTTTTCCTTTTGAGCAAAGTTGTTTTGTCTTGGTGTCCATTGCCAAGGCAGTACCGATAGAAGATAAGTTTAGTGCTTTACGACGAGTTACTTCTGATTCGATATCTGAGAAAATATTCTCAATAGTCGGTCGTTGGTTGGTGATGTCGTATTTGCTTAAAATGATAGTGGCGGCAGTTTGATATGATTCAGGAAGTAGATTGAGAACGTAGTTTCCCATGATGTAAGATAAGATATTTTCTTTGAACAAGTCGGGAGCAACTTCTCTGAGTAGTCTCATTGTCTCTCTAAAGTTATTCATTGCTTCAAGAATATTCCCTTCAGTAAATTTGATTTTGAAGAGTTGACTGACAACGTATGAGCAGTTTTGTGTTGATTTTGAAGCATAATGATCTTTGATGCGCTTCCATAATTGAGCAGGTTCTACCGCATCGTCGTCAAGTATAAATTTGTGTTGATTGGGCCTGTCCATGAACATCTTGATTATTGTGTTAGTTTGCCTTTGTCGAATATTAAATATATTAAGTAGATCGGGATCGGTAGGAATTGGACATTTTTCGTCTAGAAATTGATCTAGATTTCGAACAGTTAGAGCATATTTAATATCCGTTTTCCAAGAACTATAATTTTTGTCAGTGAGTTTTTCGATTCCTTTAATTTCAGAGTAGTTTGAGGAATCTTGAAGGTAAGAGAAGTTGGGCGTAGCTCTCAATTCTGAGGTGGAGGCCATGTCAGGAGTAAAGGTATGTGTAGAGGATGAACGTGAACTCGAGCGAGAGGATGAAGTGTTGACAGACTGAGGAGTGGCCAGAGTTTATTTAATGCAGTGGCGCTGGGCCCATAACCCTGATAAGAATCAATAGAGTAAGTAAGTGAAGTAAGGACAGCAGATGGACAAAGAAAGGATGTGGACGAGGGAGGAGAGAAATGGACGAGCAAGGACAGGACAGGACAGAGAAAGGAAACAAAAGTTGTTACCTGATAAGAATCAATAGAGTAAGTAAGTGAAGTAAGGACAGCAGATGGACAAAGAAAGGATGTGGACGAGGGAGGAGAGAAATGGACGAGCAAGGACAGGACAGGACAGAGAAAGGAAACAAAAGCTAAAGAAACGGGTGAGCAAAAATATTAATAATGAGAAGAGAAAAGATTGGATGCATTGCAGTCGTAGAGCACATACTTGTTACCTGATAAGAATCAATAGAGTAAGTAAGTGAAGTAAGGACAGCAGATGGACAAAGAAAGGATGTGGACGAGGGAGGAGAGAAATGGACGAGCAAGGACAGGACAGGACAGAGAAAGGAAACAAAAGCTAAAGAAACGGGTGAGCAAAAATATTAATAATGAGAAGAGAAAAGATTGGATGCCGACTCAGTAGTGAGGAGGCATCCTTAAAAGTATTCAAGTTAGGGTATGCATATAAATAGTGATATAGGAGATTATCTAGTGTTAGGGTATCTAAATACATAGGTAGTCGTCTAAATCATATGCTAGGTGATGAAAAGTATAACATGCTTATAGAATATTAACACATGAACCTTTTCTTTCACCAGACCATTTTTCTCCTGCGCCTGCGCGAGGTTGGCACCTTGTTGTTCCCCAGTTCCCTTCTCCCTCTCCTCACCTTTCACCCATCCAATGTTGCTTTTACCTCAATAAAAAACTTCCCCTCCATCTTTTTACTTCCCTCCCTTCTCCTTCCCTAGATCTTACACTCCTTCTCATCAATCACCATCCTTCACCTCGTTTATTAGTCAATATTTATAACCTGCCTCAAACCTTTTCATCCACGCAATATATTTTTCCTTCTCTCTCTCCTTTTATTAATATCCCTACTCTCCTTTTCACTGACTCTAACCTTCATCATGACTTGTGGGCTAGTGCGGACAAGCACTCCTACAATCATCCTGAAGCTACCCCCTTTTTAAACTCCATCAACAACCTGAACATGACGTTAATCTTGCAACCAGGTGTCCCAACATTATGTAACACAAAGAATTTTACTTCAGTAATTGACCTTGTGTTTGCAAATAGTTTGGCACTAAGTTTGGTGATTAGCTGTGTTACAGATTGTGATGGATCCTCCTCACATCTTTCTGACCATTGATCAATCATCACTCGTTTCATTCTCTCTCCCCTCCCAAACATGCGCAAACCTTTTTGCAACTGGAAAAAGTTTGATAAGTGTTCTCTTTCCTCTTTGCTCTCTGCTATTCCTCCCCTTCTGACATAGATCAGGCTGCTGAGCATATCACTTCCCTTTTTACCAAACTAATGGAACATTTTGTCCCGCTGCAGCAGCCCGGCTCGTTGTGTCGTGTATGGTGGAACAGAGATATCTTGGATCCACTCAAGAAGTCTTGTTAAAGCGCCCAGCAAAAAATGCGCTCCTCCCCTACTCCCCACAACACAGCTGAGTTTCTGTCAGCATGCAAACTGTTCCGATCCAAAATTAAATTCCTTCGCAAGTCTCACTGGCAAAATTTCCTCTCTTCTCTCACTCCCCTCATCCTTCACAAGCCTGCTAAGTACCTCTCTCTCCCCTCTGACCCACGATCTAACCCTCCCCTTACAGATGAAGGGGGGGCCATCATTACTGACAACCTTTTAAAGGCCTCCATGCTTTTTGAAGGAACATCAGTAGCCTTGATTCCCTGTGACTTGTCAGATTCACCACCCCTTTTCCCCTCCATGTTCCTCACTCTCCCCCTTTCACTACACATGAACTCATAACAACCCTTCTCAAGTCCAAAAAAGGCAGAGCTCCGGGCCCGGATGGAATCCCTAATGCATTTCTCCACTGTAATCCCCAGGCAATTGCTAACATTCTGTTACCTCTGTTTCAGCAGTGCCTGAACACAGGACACTACCCAAAAGCTTGGAAACAAGCCAAAACAGTTATCATCCCCAAGCCAGGCCGCCCCAATTACTCTATCCCCAGCACTTTCCACCCTATTTCACTTCTCAATACTATGGGAAAATTATTGGACTCTATGCTAACAAACCGTTTGTCCTTCTACATTGAATCAGGCAACCTTCTCCCTGAAAATCATTATGGTGGTCGTCCTCTGAGAAGCACATCTGGCGCTCTACTCCATCTCACTGTTTGGACCAAGGACCAATGGTGTCTGGGTAATGTTGTTGGGGCTCTTTCCCTAGATGTTAAAGGAGCTTTTCCGTCCGTCAACACACAGTGACTCCATCACACCCTTCTTTCACTCCCGCTCCCCAGGGACTTAATATACCTCATCACCAATTCCCTGGCAGGTTTCAGCACCAATATCTCATTCTCCTCCTACAAATCACCTCATTCTTTCTTCTCTAAAGGCCTCCCCCTTATCCCCCCTCTTATATATTATATATAACTCTAAATTACTCATGCTCCCTTCCATCTCCAGGTCCTGCTTGGCAATAGGATATATTGATGACATCATATTCCTTTCTGCCGACAATGACCCTGAGAAAGTCACCAATACACTAGCTCAAATAGGTGAAGAGGCTCTTGGTTGGGGTCGCTCACATGCAGCTGTTTTTGATGTGTCTAAAACCAAGTGGTTACTTCTGACCAAATGCCACCATCTTTTAAAATCTCCCCCCTCACTAATTTTTGATGGTCACTCTCTTAAACCAGCTCCTTCTATCAAATGGTTGGGTATGGAACTTGACTCAACACTTTCTTTTAAAACCAATGGCACCAAGCTTGTTGCTAAAGGGCTTTAAGCTGCCACTACTCTACACTGGCTTGCTTCATCTGGCTGGGGCATCCCTCTTCGTCAGTACAAGCTTCTCATTAATTCCCTTATTCATTCAAGAACGGACTATGCCGCCATTGTGTGGCACAACCCCACAACCACTTCTTACACATCAAGAAAGCTGCAGGTTGTTGACAACAGGGCTATCAGGAGAGCTCTTGGATGTTTTTGCTCCACTCCAGTATGCATCCTCCTACATGATTCAGCTTCCCTCTCTTGTAAACAATGTCTCGACATTGTTGTTCACAAGGCATGGGCAAGGCTTCTCACCGTCCCTGCCTCCAACCCAATGGCATGGTTGGCTAAGTTGATCCTCCACGTCACTCCACCCAAACTACATAGGCACCCCCTCCATCTTTTATCCCTTTCCTGCCCTTTTCCCTCAAATTTCCCACTCACAAGTATGGACACACAAACCTTAGCCTCCTTCCCTCCTTGGGCTTCTCCCTTATTTGAGACACTTATTGCTCCAACTAAGGAAGCATCCCTTGAGCGTTTGCTTGAATCATTTTCCTCTCACCCTTTACCTTCTCACTTCATTTACGCTGATGGTTCCAGGTCAAGTGAAGGCATCTTTTCCACAGCCTTTGATCCGGGCCTCCCTCTCCCTATGGTTTCTCGAATTGGCGACTCTCCCCTCTATTCAGTTTTTGAAGCTGAACTAGTAGGAATTTTGTTAGGACTCCACCTCTTTTTAGCTAATCCTTTCCATAGTATCCTTCCATCTCTCACCATCCTTACAGATAATCAATCAGTCATTAGAAAACTATCCTCACTATCCTCGCCTTCCCCAAATGCTTCTGTACTGTTTGCTATTTCAGATACAGTTAGCCTTATTCATGAACACAATCCTTCCTTGATCCTTATTTTGCAATAGTGTCCTGGCCACTTAGGCATACCGGGAAATGAGCTGGCTGATTCCTTGGCCTCCAGTTCTCACCCCCTTGCCCCACTTGCTGAGTCCTTTTTTTCTTTTACTCCTCCTTCTCCATCTGTCTCAGCTTTAAAATCATTATTAAAAACACATCATTTGTTGCTTCTCTCTGCTCCTCCACCTCAAGAGGCTCTTAGGAAACTCAGAGGAAAATGTGAACCATCAAAACTTTTTAAATCTCTCTCTATGCTCCCAAGAGCACATGCTACTGCCTTCACTCAATGCCGCTCTGGTCACTCCCCCCTAAAGAATTATCTCTTTTGCTTCAAGGCAGTTGATTCTCCACTCTGCTCACTTTGCTCTTCTAGGGCAAAGGACACGCCTGAACACCTCCTACTCTTTTGCCCTGCTCACTCAGATATCCGCCGCTCACTTATTAAAGAAGTAGCAAAGCATAAGTTACCATTTACTACTACAGCCCTCTTGTCTAGTTCCCCTGCCACGGCGGCTGTAGCTAAATTTTTAGTTGATTCTCGTAGATTCCCTAACAGCCTGTCTTCACCCCAGTGACTTCTGTCTAAATGTTACCTACTAAATTGCCATTAGTGTCTCCCCATGATCTTTAGTCCATCCCTATTATGTATTTACTACCTTATGTGCCTGCTTTTCTCCTTCATGCCCCTTGTCGGGTGAGATTGTAAGATATAAAAAAAATAAAAATAAAAACCTTCAAATATAAGTTAGTTAGCGTAGCGGGTAATATTTTATTGAAGTTATCTATATAGTCACCAATCAATATGCGAAACTCCAGTCCAGAAGATACCCATTTATTGCTTACCTATAGTCACCAATCAGTATGCGAAACACCAGTCCAGAAGATTCCGGAGTTTCACAGATTATTGACTATAGTTTATATATGATCATCCTATTAGGTTGGAAACGGGTAGTTAGGCAAGAAGTGGTGGTTTTGGTTTAGAATTGATTACTTTCTCTTTAGTTATGCTTAAGTCTTATATAGCTAGTGCTGCGGTATAGTCGTGTCCTAACACATCCAATATACTAAGTGCATAACATTAAGACCTAACAATCTATGGATAATTTAGTTTATCCAGTATAATTAAAATTAAAATGTGTCCAACTAATCATAGATAAAAGAGAATTCAATTATCACGTTCAACATCTTGAGTGTCATTAAAACCCTAAAGAACGTGAGAGTTGTTCGCCCCCCCCTCCCAATTTTCTTTGACAAAAAATGGATTATTGGGTGTTTGACATATCAAAGTGGGACTTATATCTTTTATCTTTTAGTGTGAATTTCGCGCCTTTATAGTTGAAGGGCTAGTGGATTAGATCAATCTGCCAATAAAAATGTGGCGGATCTGATCACTTTAATACCCCTCAATATAGGCAGGTTATACGTCCACAAGCTATTTTTGATACGGATACAACCTACAATACATATATTGTAAATACCTAATGAAGACATCCATATTCAAAGTTTCACTGGTTATTAAAACCAAAGTGTGAGCATAATGCTATAGTTGCTGATTGTTATGGTGTTACCATACTATGTACTTAGCTAGTCTCTCATCAGTATATAGTGTAGCCTCCGAATACATCGGAGACCTTTCCCGGGTTCTGCAAGGCATCATTCTCTACAGGTTATGGGCCGTCTCGCTCGTGGAGAACCCTTCGTAGAACCCCGTTCATTGCAACGATACTGCAATTTCCCTCCTCCTCATGGTGTATGGGCGCCATATTCTCAATTCTACTCTCAAAACAGTGTATGGGCGCTGTTCTCGCCTCAGCCAAAAAATGGCATTTTCCTCTCTAAATTTGGTGTATGGGCGCCATCTTATCATCCTGCCTAAGAAAGGTATCCGCTCCGCTATGGTGTGTGAGGCATCTTCCCTCATCGTGATTTGCGACGATACAAGCAAAACTTTTTGCCACAAACTATTCTCAAAACCCACCTCGTTAACCACCCCTTTCTCTAAATCTTGTACCTTCGCCACATGCTGGCCTCAACAGGCAGCATTCCCAAAACCCCATTATCTCATTTCTCTAAAGTCACCAATCAATCAGAAGCAAGTCTGGAAATCTACCATTTCGCACACCGCTCACAATTCCCTTCTTGCTCAATCCTCAATTTTCATACCGAATATCTCAAATCTCAGTTCACTCTCACCTCACCTACTCCATCAAGTTTCTTATTTTCCTTCAATTTCTACTCCAATACTTGGTGATTTGTTGATGTCTTGATGGGGGGGATGTACAAATTTTTCTTATAATTTTTCTTTATTTTCATTAAATACTTTTAAACTACAAACTGGAATAATTTAGCTTCTTAGTGTATTGTCTTTTAACATTTTTAACACACTCTTTTTAAATTAGTTTACTATTCCCTTTCATTGTCACTCGTTACAATCTTTTATTATTAGTGTAGGGTGATGTTCGTCTAACTAAGTGGGGGGGATGTTATGGTGTTACCATACTATGTACTTAGCTAGTCTCTCATCAGTATATAGTGTAGCCTCCGAATACATCGGAGACCTTTCCCGGGTTCTGCAAGGCATCATTCTCTACACTGATAACAAAATTTGGATCAGATTAATTGATTTTTAATAACAAGATTACCGGTTAAAAGTCTCAACTTGCTATTACAGCCATCTTATCCACCTTATCAGTGCATTTCTAGATATACATATTTGACCGTGCGTGATCCGAAGGAAAACTAATTTATCTCATTAAGACATAAAACCTCGAGATTTTTATTTTATATATATTTTTTTTTACATTTTATTGGTCAGGTTAAAAAAATGAGTGGCAGATTTTTTTTTTTTTTTTTTTTTTTGTGGACAGTTTACCACAGTACATTTTATAGTAATTGAGTTGAAAGATTCATACACACCCCTCATGGAAAAAAAAAATAGGGCAAAAATAAAAGAGAAATCAATTCACAATTGTCACGAAATGAACTGAAACTGTCAAAAAAAATTTTTTTTTAATTTTTTTTTTGGCAATTTTGATTCAATGTTTTTAGATCCTGCTACAAGACCTTTTTGCACTTGATGTCTCTGATCATTATTTTCCTTGAGAACCTTTCAGGTTATCACTATCAAGTAAGTGTAAGGTTTTCATTTAAATGAAAGATTTCGAGTTTTCTACTAGGATTAGGAATCCATGGACAAGCTGATAGGAGAAGTCCAGTCAAATGATTGAGCGTATCTAAAAAAAACCATGCTATTATATATTGATACTAAAGTTAGCAAAGTGTTTGCCTATGCCAAGTCTGAAAGGAGACTAAAGTTTAAGTGTGACGTGGGCGGAAAAGGAACAAAAAGACAGACAAAAAACAAAGAGAAAATAAAATAAAATAAGAAAGAAAGAATAGACGAAAACAGACATAATTTTTTTTAAAAAAAGCTCGTGGGAAGAAAAAGAAAAAAGGATTTATTCGAGGGTAGGGGTAAGACCACACTTGTGCCGGCAGTCCACTTGATCTTGTTGTGGGTGAGATGGAGTGTGCAGACGGCAAGGGAATTTAAAGTAGAGACCGCTTTCGAGCCATTTTGGGCACCCGCCACCAAGCAATAGTGATCAGAATACACCTGTGGAACATTGGAACATTTGGTGCAATTTGAAGCCAAAAGAAGTCAAGTGGAGCTGTAACAGTCGAATGGGCTATGCGAAGTGACCAGAGAACTGATGATTGAGAGGCAAGGACGAAAGAATGATGATGAAGTTTGTGTGGGAGATGGCGTAAGATAATAGAAAAAGATAGATAAAACATTAATTTTAGCCCAATCCGACACTTGGCTACAAGTTCCGCCAGCCCATCCATTTTGGTAGCACTCAGCCCCCAAATTCTCATCATCCTCTCAAGTGCTGAATCTGATGAGGACTCCTTCTCTGCCACCTCAACAGTCTGCTGACTCTCAAAACAACAATCACATCTCTGGATTCTCCGCCAGTTTATCATCCTCTGAGCTTGCTACGAGCTATGCCAGCTATACGGCAAATCAAAATGATCTCAGGCAAGGATCATCTCAACTAGCCGAATTAGCCCTCCTCGCTGAATCGTCTCCAGTTTCGCATTTTGCCTATTTTCCTCAGGGATCTCCCTCTGCTTCTCCTCGGGCAGACTCTATTTCCATCTCTTCCCTTTCATCATCCATATCTTCCAACCAAACTATTCCCAATTATCTCCAGAAAACATATCACCCCTCACATTCTGCATTGTCATCCTATCAATCTCAAGCGGAAAGTCAGAATGAAAACACCCGTCTGTTGTCTCATCCACATGCTGACCCCCCAAGCGTCTCTCATAGAGCTGAGCATCCTCAATACGGTACCATCTCCTCATCGTGGAAACCAAATCCCAACACATTTTTTTCATGGTCAAATCATTCCATAGAGCGATTCAAAATTCATTTCTTCCATCTGGCTGGAAATCCCTCCCAGACTATCCATAACTTCACCCTGGCCCCCCTGCAATGTCTCCCAGCTGTCATTTTAGGTTTACTTTTGAATATTCTTGATGGAGGTAAAAGTCCCAACACTGTCTATAATCACTTTTTCTCTATTTTTATGTTTTGATCTTTATCACTATGATGATGGCTATGTTCACCTTGATCACTGTTTTATATCATGTTTATTATTTATATCTTTCACGAGTTTTTTATTTTTATTTTTATTTTTATTGTCCATGGAACTAAATCCAATACATCTTGCAACATCATCTTACTGATTCATATTGATTACAGTCTCCTACGGCCTTATCATGTTTCCTACTAATGCTATCGATACTTTTCAGGGTTTTGGCGGAATCGGTGTGAGGTAAACAATCTTCCTTCGTAGACTGGCTCTCTTCTGAGTTGTGCTCAAAGTTTTTAATGTCCCTTCCAGCATGTATTTCATGAGCTGTATTACCAGCCAACTTGTGTTTGGTTTGGGTGCAAGTGGATTCAGAGGTGGTAAGTGATGATAATAATTTTACAAAACCTATCAACATACTTGGCCAAGTTGTTCAAGTTGATTGATTCCTCTTTATATTAGGTAACGGAAGTATGATGATTGAAAGTGTTCCATTCATGCATGTCATTGCTCATGCTATTGCTTATGAAATCGGAGTTGATCGCCCCCAAATCATCATTCCTACCACTATGGTTGCTTTTGCCATTTCCTCATTTTTAACTGGAATAGCTTTCTTCTTGCTTGGAGCTTTGAAGTTGGGATCTTTGATGGGGTGTAAATATTATTGGTTTTTTTCTCTTCCATATTCCCTTATGTTATGATGACTTCTATTGATATTATTAATCTCATTTGAACTGACATTATATTTTAAATTTAGTCTTTCCGCGACACATTTTAGTAGGATGCATTGGATCAGTAGGCGCATTTTTGTTTATCACCGGGTATGTTACTTGTCAGTTCAAGTAAATTTCCAAATTTATTGATCCCCCCCCCCCTCTCCCCCCATTCTGTTAATTCAAAGAATTGAAGTTAGTGCTCGATTGCCTGAGGGATTTTCATTACGTAAAGACATTTTGCTTCACTTGATTGAAAAAGCTATTGTCCCACTCTGGGTTCGTGGTCATAATTTTTGTCAATTTGGTTATTTCATTTTTAAGGTGCCTATATTCATTTCATGATTATTCCATTCAGGCTATTCCTTTGGGTCTTGCTTTCCTTTTACGGCTAATAACTCAATTTTTAACTCAAGCTTACATCGTCCCAGGCTATTTTATCATCATTCCATTTGTGTTCTATTTTATCACTTTCACAGCCCAGATACCCATTTCAAAACTTAGATCATCTGGCTGGGTATTTGATATTAAGGATGTTCAGTCCGGAGCTTTTGACTTCTATTATTTATATGACTTCAAGCAAGTTGATTGGGAAGCATTGCGCTCTACCGTGACGTTGCAACTAGCTATGGTAATTTTTGGCCTCTTACATGGTAAGCGTCTGAATTTCTACCAACAGAACGATGCGTTTTCAAAATACTGATGTTATTTTTATTTTTTATATTTCTTGGCTTAGTACCACTAAATGTCCCGGCTCTTTCACTTTCATTAGGGAAAAATGACATTGACATTAATCGGGAGCTAATTGCTCATGGTATATCCAACACCTTTGCTGGAATGACAGGGACAGTACCAAAGTTGGTCATTTCCATTTACCGGCTACTTTTTTCTAACTCAAGCTACTGATTGCAAAGCTGATAAAGTAAATTGTTAGTTATTTGTGCTATGTCAATTCGGTTCTATTTAGTCGTGTTGGTGGAGATTCACGACTAGCTAGTTTGATGTTGGCTGGGGCAACTTTTGCAGTTTTTCTTATGGGGCCTTCAGTCATTGGTTATCTGCCTATATGCGTAGTAGGCGCTTTAATTTTTCTCCTTGGAATTGATCTTCTAAAAGAATCAGTCATTGATACTTGGGGCCGAGTTAGTTGGATGGAATATGGGACAATATGGGCCATTATCATTGCAGGTATGTGAATTAAGATTTTTTATTTTTCAAAAAAATAAAAAAATAAATATGTATATATATTAATGTTAGATTTTCTTTCAAAGCTACTTGGCGGGATTTTGTCGTTGGTTTAGTTGTTGGCATCATATTGGCTTGTGTTTCGTTTGTGGCCACTTCTGCTCAACATCGTGCGATTCGGACCATTGTTGATGGCTCTAGTGCACGCTCTACCGTACGTCGTCATCCTAAACAACATGCGTTTCTCAAACAAGTGGGTTTCCAAACTTGCATCATGAAATTACAAGGCCATCTGTTTTTTGGTACCATATCGGTGTGCGAAAAAACAATCAGGGAAATTTTGGATGATGCAACTTGGAAGGAAAGCCCTATGCGATTTTTAATCCTGGATTTCAGTTTAACAGTTAGCGTTGACTTTAGTGCAGCCGAGGCCTTTTTGAGAATTCGTAACTTGCTAAACAAGAAGGATGTGACTTTGGTTTTATGTGGTATTGATGGCCCAGAAAGTGGGCCAGGAAAGGCATTACGAAGTGTAGGCTTATGGGCAGGAAAATTTAATGAAGGGATAGAAGTATTTGAACATTTAAACGAAGCATTAGAAGTTGGCTTTTTTTTTTTTTTTTCTCGTCTTAAAAAGTTTTAAAAATCGTTGAAATCCATTTTTTTATTAATTTTCTGCTTCTATTTAGCATTGCGAAAATTGTTATTTGAAAACGCTTTATCCCGCTGATCTTTACAGCGAATTGCAACAGACTTTCCCCGCTCCAAATAGTCCTGAACATTCAATTAGAACACGGCCTATAGATTCTTTTTGTTACCCTTCTTCAAGTGCCGGTGTAATTCAAGCCAGATTAACATCCCTGCAATCTGCAGCCAGTGAAGTTCCTGGAGGTTTGTTATCATGCCATTGAAAGTTTGTGCTAATTTGTATGACGTATTTAGGGTTAATGATGTTACTTTCTTTAGCTGAGGGTGATGAGGGATATCGTGCTGCTAGCTCAAATCAACCATTACCTTTACTGGTTCAAACTTTTCGGCCATTTTTACCAGATCTTCAAGAAGATGTTTGGGTCAGGTTAGTCAACAGTTTTGTTTATGATATGAACTACGCTTCATCATGGGTTTTGTTTCCTTTGAGATTTTTATTTTTAATATACTCAAAGTAATGGTAAAGAGTTTCTGATATTTTTGTGGGATATTTTGGATTTTTAGATTTGCTCCTTATTTCACAAGAGTTGAATTACGACAGGGGACTGTAGTATGGGAGATAGGCTCTACTGCTGATTGGTATGATTTTTTAGACCTCTTTTTTATTTTGTACTTTGATTTCCAGCGCCATTTTTCTTTTCTAATTTTTGCAAAATTCTTGTTATTTTTTCATTTTATATTTATTTTTGGCGACATAGCTTTTATTTAATCGAGTCTGGCATCTTGAAAGCGTTTTATGCTTGGCCTGATTTGAGTTACTGCGGTGGGAATCCGCCTCTCCTTAGTGGTCCAGTTGAACCTATGAATGGCGCCAGTGAAAACAACCAAAAAGGGAAATCAAATTCTCAAATGCTAGCCTCTCAAAAATATCATTCTCGTCAGCATCAGATACACGAAAGCATGTTACCTGGTACGGTAGCCGGAGATCACACTTTTCTTGCCAAGCTACCAAGAAACACTAGTGTGATTGTTGAAAGAGATGTAGTACTTTGGAGGTTATCTCAAGATAGTTGGGAAAGGTTCTCAAGTGACCAAGGTTGTGAAATTAAGGATATTATAAGTAGAGGACTATTAAGAATGGCATCGGAAGAACATGAAGTTTTGATTGGACATTTGTTTACTCGGATTTGATTGTAGTTGGGCTTTATAATATTTCTCTATTTTTTCCTTTCCATCTTATGGTATGCTTTTTCGATTCTTTTTTTTTTTTTTTTTTGAACTTATTGTAAGATGTAGTTGAAGACATGTACTATTTCTTATAAATAGATGAAATTCATTATATGGATGTGATTTCTGTACATGTATATATATAATTTTCCAGTTTGTTGACTAAATGCAAATGATTATTTGAAGGGTTTAGTGTATATATAGTTTGTATGAAGTTGCAATATTTTCTAGAGATCTAATTGATATATGAAGTAGTAATTTAATAAATAATTTTCATGTTATGTTAAAATAATGGTTCTCTTGGTATGGCTTGATGAAATGAATGGTAAAGAAATGTTTTTTAGGTTTATCATTTTGATTTTGCTAGCCAATTCCCCTTGTTTAACTAACTACATTTTTAGCTTTGCTCAGACAGTTTTAGATAAGTGGTTGGCTTGAGAAGATTATCAGAAACTTTTATTTTTATTTTTTTAAATTTAATGAAATTTGAATGTTAAGTGAGCAGATTTTTTTTAAAAAATCTTTTCTTCCTTCAACTCTCTTATGGTGAACTTCATATATATATATAATATTTAAAAGTAAAATTAAAAATTAAAATAAAAGTGTTTCTTTTTTTTGACAAAGTAATGATAATGGTCTAAACATAAAAATAAATTACCTTTTTTTTTTTTTTTTTTTTAGGGGGAGAAGGGGGGGATTTGATGTGGTGTGGGTGGGTGAGTGAGTGAGTGAGTGAGTGGATGGATGGATGGATGGATGGATGGATAGGTGTTTAGGGGTATGAATATGCATGTTTATAAATTATTAAGTTGAGAGCTTTCATTTTTGTGTAGAAATCAGATTAGAAAACATTTTATTCAGAGATTAATTAATATATATATATAAGGGGATGTCAGTTCTGGCAAATCTGCACCTATCTAAGTGTGGATTTCCAAAACACAATAGCCCCAAAACTGGTGAATTTCAAAAGTGAAATTATGGAACTTTTAAAATAAATAAGTATCAATTTTTGGTAAGTTACAAAAATCGGTAAATGGTAGTTGGTGCAATAAGTCTGCCAACCTTTTAAAACAAATAAGTATTGATTTTTGGTAAGTTACAAAAATCGGTCAATGGTAGTTGGCGCAATAAGTCTGCCAACCTAGACGCAACGGTAATGGAGCATTGCAAGTGATTTGTTGCAAACAAGCAATATTGATATGAATGATGATGTCACACGCCATGTGACACTCGAGGCAAAAGCAGCTCATTAAATAAATAATATCGAGTTCTAAATCTATACTCAAAGCGCAGAAAGCAATTCTCCATAGCAACTGCGATTCCCCTTTGTGTACTTACTATTCAACTGCGCTAGCCTAAACTCTAAATCTAAATTAGTCAATCTCTCAATAGGGTGCCTTAGTCTCATTTTCAATAAGCGACGCACAGCGCTAGGATCAACGTAATAGTACAGTAGTAGTTTTCATTGAAAGTTTGTTAATTAATTAAAAAGGGGTAAATTGAGCATGGACGGATATTAGCGAAGAGGGATTAAGTGTATGTTAGTAATGGTCAATGGTATGGGAATGGTGCGATGAGAGGGAGGTCAATGCGAGGAGGAATAAAGGATATAAAAGGGGGTTATTTGGTTTGATATTCCTTAGAATTAAATTATAAAACGTATTTACATTTAATAGTGGTAAAATATTTAAGTTAAATCATTGTTATTGTATCTTTCTTTTATTTTCTCAATATTCATTTCTAAATCCTAAATCTTTGATTATTGAGTTTCCAACCCTTTGTGAGATCTTGAGAATTCCTATTACCTTTGAAACTATCTTATAATTCTTCTCAAACATACCTTGAACCTGTAGCTCTTACTTTGAGTGACCTTCGAATCACTTCCTCGAATCATTCCTCTGTGCTTTGAAGAAGTTTCTAAATCCCTCATCTCACTTGCAGGAACATCCTCGACCTTGTGTGTAGGTCGTCCGGTGACAGATGATTGATTTAAAGATAAGAAAGAAATCAATGAAGATATGGGTAACAAGTAGTGAGTAAATATAGTGGTATCATTGATGTTAACCTATCTAAAACCTATCATGTGGTGGATATCACGCAACTATCAACTATGCGTCTAGATCAAATTAATAGTATGTATAACGGGAAGTAGAAGTTGAGAGTAAAGATAGCGTTGAGTTAGGAAACATTGGTTTTCAAATTCCCATGGGAATAAGTCATTTATTTCACTCAAATCTGCACTTTCTCAACTAAAAGTGCTGGTTTCACCATAAAGTCCCATTTCACTGATTTGTCAGTATCATCCCATTCATATGCAGCACTCTGAAGCATAGCACTTTATAACTCAAAACATTATACATCATCTACATTTTTATACTGTATAAGAGTCATGCCTTACTCACTCTCAAATTGTGATAAGCTACATCAAGCAATGACTTTCATAGCTCTTGATCTCCTCTTGGACTCTGATTGCAATTCTTATTCTGATCTTGAAGAAGATTTTCTTTTTTTATCAAAAATGGCAAGGAAACATTACCTTCTTCACAGAAAGCCTCAAGTACACCATCCAGATGCTTCTTAACCTATCTTTGCCTAGTTTTAGATAGCTATTCAGGACTTCACAGAAATTTTTTGTTAAATTTGTTGAGCTTATTCAGGATCCCCCCTGTTTTTTAACAATTCTCAAAAATGACAACATGATCATTCAATTCAATTGGCCATCACACTATTTTGTTTTTGCTCCAATGGTAATGGAGCTGCCTTGAAATGTTTGAAAAATGTCCTTGATTTAGGTTATGCTTCAATTAATAGCTATATCAATTGAAGCATCACTGTTATTCTTTCCTTATGTTCCCAATTACTCTCTTGGCCAACCAAAAAAGAGCAACTTGAGTAATCTTAGGTTATTCAATTGAAGGGTTTCATTGGATGTATTGGTTTTGTTGATGGTGCAACTATTGCACTGATTCATAGCCATGCTCAAGGTAGAAACAGTCACTTTGACTGAAAGAAGGTGTAGTATTTTTTTTTTCTGTTTCAAAGAGTGCTATTGCTTTTTTTCACCAGATATTTTTTATGTACAAAAATGTTTCATTACTTGGTCATGTTTTTTTTAATAAAATTTAATTAGGTACCATAAAAATCTGGTACATTGTTGAATTCATTTTTGTAATCTAATATGCATCCATTGTAGTGTTCCAGAAGTGGATAGGATTTGGTTACCATGTTTTAACATGTTTTAAGGAGTTGTGTGATTTTTTCTGGTTGGGAAGGGATTTCTACCATTGGATATCCCTTTATTTTTTCAAGGTTTAATTCTTTTTGCAAAATTTTTGACTTGAAAATTTTGGTGATACCCATCCCTTACTTCAATAAAATGCAGGGGGGAGTATTGCCAAAATTTCTTATAAGACTTGCAAAATTCTTGACTGGAAATAATTTTGGTGATACCCATAAAATGCAGGGGGTAGTAATGCCAAATTTTCATATAAGACTTTCAAGATTTTTGACTTGAAAGAATTTTGGTGATACCCACCCCTTACTTCACAAAAATTCAGGGGGGGGATTGGCAAATTTTCAAATGAGACTTGAAAAATTTATTTAAAAAAGAATTTTTAACATTAAAATATGAAAATTCAACTAATGATGGATAGAGTAATGAAATACAGGAAATTATTGTAAAATTTTAAGTACAAATAATTATGAATAGTTGAAGTATGAAAGAAATAAAACACACTAGTCATTAAAAAAATTTATTATACATTCAATTTCCTCATAAGATTTATTGCCTTTAACACATTCCATTAAAATTTTTTTCTTCTTTGGATTTTTTTGAGATCATGCTTAAATTTTATCTGTTCCATTAAGTTTTGATGCTCAAGTTTTTTCTCCTCTTTTTTTGATTTTTTAATACTAAGTGTTAGCTCCAATTTCTTCTCCTCCAAGTCTTGTGCCCTATCATGCTTCGATAAAGAGAGCTCATACTTCCTCTCCTCCAAGTCTTGTTCCCTATCATCCTTCCATAAAGAGAGCTTGTACTTCCTCTCCTCCAAGTCTTGTGCCCTAACATCCCTCCTTAAAGAGAGATTGTATTTTTTTTTCAAAATTTAGAGTCTCTTTAGCAACTTCCACTTCTTCTAGAGTGATAATAAATATTAAAAAAAAGTAGAAAAAAATCAGAGCCAGGTATTAAGAGGTATGGTATCACCTATCAGCATTACATTTCACCAAAAATTCTTTGATAGAAGAAAAAGGGGTTTGAGATGAATTATCACTTTTTCTTCTTCTTTGAGAGTGGAAATTTATACTACTTTAAGCACTTTGCTTTTTTTTCAAGGTCAGATTTTCCTCCTCATCATTGCCGTTGGCTTCAGACTCAGTCGATTGTGGCTCCTGTGTTTGTTCTTCAGCCTTTTTATAAATAAGAAAATGTAAATAAAAAAAAGAATTGGTAAGATAAAATAAAAAAATATACTTGAGTTAGATTGGGTTGGTTTAAATTGCCATAAGGATTTATAGAAAATCTATCTAGATTTGTTGAATTTAGAACAGAGGAGGCTTTAGTGGAGGAAGAGGATGGGAAAAGATTTGTTTTGACATCATGTTTGAAGATAGAATCTTAACCATCCAACATGTTTGGAGGATTAAAATCAGCTTGCTCTCCAAAAATAGCATCCATCTCTTTAAAGTAAGGACATAAAGATTCAAGTTTATCATCTATGGATTTTATGCCCTTACTGATATCAATGTTGGTAATACCAGAACCAGTGGAAGATGAAAGAGTCTTTGCCTTATTTTATTTAGCTCAGTAATGCTTGAAATTTTCAGACATATGTTTAGGTAAAATATCTACCCTACCCTTGGTCTTATTATGTAATTCATTGGCCTTTAGTAGATAAACATTAACTTTTGATGCAGGGGGCTGTCCTACTTTAGTTGCATTTTCAGTACCAAAACAGGAATTATAGTTAGATTTAGTTTTCACCCAGTTGATAAGAATTAGATGATCATCTTTTTTTAATTGAAAGGTCTTTGATTTCTTGGCTGAGCAGGGCAATGAGGGATTAGTGTTATTTGAAGAACAACTGGGGGAAGGCTACCTTTGAGAAGATCTATGATGATGGGGAATGTTAAGATAATTGAGGATGAAAAGGATCAAAAACAAGAAGATGAGATAGCGAGGTGTTCTGAATGGAGAGAATAGACAGGATGAGATGAGAATGGGAGTGCACAGCAAAGTAGAAGGCATTTCCAGAGAGTAGTCTAAGATGTGGTTATGAATGAAAGTAGGCCAAGATGTGTTTATGAAAAATTGAGTAGAAAAATGTTAGATAAGAGGTCAACTTTGACATGTAAAATGTCTAATAACCCAATTATTAGCAAAAATAATTGTGGAAGATAATTGGGGTATAAGGATCTTTATCCACAATTAATTTAATTGCGGATCAGTCAACTGTCATACCCCCTAATGAGGTCAATGCACTAATAATGAAATTAGGACACTAAATAAGTGCCTCTTGCTTATTTTAGATTTTTCACACATATGAAGCATACAATGTGGGGTAAATTTATTGTGAAATTACTAACTTTGTTAATAATGAAACTATGCACATGGGATAAATGCAGGTAGCATAGGGTCAGTACACAGAAGCCATTTCTAGCATAAAAATATCAATTTTTAAAAGTGTTATTTTCATACATTTAAGTAGCCAAATCAATATTCCTAAAGAAGGCAAACTGATCTTTCAAATTTCAATTTTAATGTTATAAAATTTATTGCACATATATCCAACTTTTAAGTGTTTTAAAGCACATTTATTCATTATTTCACTGTAATAATGAAAATAACAGATTTAAGTCCACTTAAAGATTATGTAAACTTATGTATAAGGTCTTTAAGATTACCTTAACATATTCCAACACAATATTAAGTACATAATACTTATAACAGAAGGATATATGCATGTATTTAAAGTATCATAATGGCATATATTGTATTAACTGACTTATTTCATTATGTATACATATTGTATAATTTCACTTATTGTCCCATGTGTAATTGATGTGTCTAGAATATTTTATATGCATATTTTACTCATTTCTTGGAATATCCAGGCTGAAAATCCCCATGAAACAAATTAATGCTTTCATGATTACTGTTTATACAAAACAAAGGTTGTTGGCCCATTACTTTAGTTTAGTAAATTGAAATATCAGATTTGTTTATTAAAAATTTATGAAAGAATAATAAATATTTGATGAATTTACAAATCCCCATACTTTTTTGATTAACATAAAGTTTTATTAAATTTTTTACATTTTCCTTCTTTTTTTAACTTGTTTATCCTTTGGATTAGCTTTTGACTTGTTTGGAAGTAGTAGCTGAAATGAATTAAGTCATGACATGATTCCAAACCTGGAGGAGCTTTTGTTGTTTGGTTATTATCATGAGAAGAGTTACAAACTGATTTAATGATTCCATTTCCTAATCCAAAATAAATTATACATCTTGTGGTACACATCTCACAATAATGCAGTAATGTCACAGTGTGCAGCAAGTGCAACAAAGGGGTTGCTATAAAGGATGGTTACAAAATTGCAATAAAGGGGTTTTTCAGAAGTACAGAAAAGTAGACTCTCCACCCACAATTTTTTAATGCAGTATGGATATACAAGCCATGGCAAGTAAAGGTAAGAGGAAAGTGCATACTAGACTATAGGTCATGAGCATGGTATGTACTTGAAGAAATAATGCCTAGCACTAAAGGTATAGTATATATTTAGGAGGGCGGTTTAAGCTAGGTTATAGGTTTCACACTTAGATAAGTGGGATGGTACTTCAATGAAAGTTTATGGATACCCATTGCTGATAGAAAACTATAGAGACTCTCAAACATGATTCTCAAAAATGAGCAATTAGCAAGCAGGAAAAATAGGCAGCACTTGATAAAAAGGAAATACAAGTAAGACTATAGATAGGGGAGGGTATTTACTCAGTGCTGAGGGCTTCAAAATTAGTGGAAACTCACACAGCAAGCACACATACCATAATAAGTATAGAAGGTGGTACAGTACTTATTATAAAGCTAAGGATCTCAGGAAGTGTAGGGTATTTAAAGATAGGTGAAGTGTAAGGAACTTATGGCTTATTTTGCCTTGATAATTCAGACTCTATTAGGATAGACTGATACTAATGCTTTAGTTAGATTACTGAGGTAGCTAGATTCACATTTGATACACTTAGATTAGCACTGAACTTGTGTAGGACAATCAGTAGGTAAAAAGATCATAGGGGAAGGGCACTAGACATACAGTGTATATAAAAGAGAACTCACTCTTTAAAGAGAGGAGGGGATTTAATATTAAATTAGATATAGAGCATTTAGAGTAGAGATAAGAGAAAAATGTGATTATATTTTATTTTGTGTGAATAGTGGGTGTACATAGCCATAAGTAGTGCTGTAGAGTTATTTTATTGCTACAGTAAGGATAGTATTAGGGAGAGTGCTTTAAAGTGGGAGTAACTGAGAATAGATATAGCCAGCAGTTGGACTACTTATATTAAAATATATTACATCTTTTATTTAGAGGTTCTCTTATAGTTTATTCTTTCCACTCTTCTTTTCTCCACCACAGTTACATCCATGTTTTCACTGTCTTTATAAATTAGAGTGGCAGGTGCTTCTTTCTTAAATAAGTTTTTGGATAGGAGAGCCAACCCATCTCAGATTGTGTCTATAGCTTAGTATTATAGAAGTCTCTTTAGGCAGTTGGAAGTGGGTGTGACAGGGTAGGTAATAGAAAAGTGGGGATGGCTGCATAGGTCTGGCCATTTTGTTTCTGATCAATTTTTAGAGAGGAGGGTGGAGGTTTCAGGTTTTTAAATAGCCAGGCAGCCAATGAACCTGACTGTATATTTTTTAAGGCAGTTGGGTGGTAGTGTGTGGTAGTATGTGGTTAGCTAGCCAGCCAGGAACCTCGCTTCCTTGCTGTTTATATTTTAGGCACTAGGTGGGGGGGGGGCTAAGGTACCCCCAGAAGGCAGCTATTCTTCCTGCCTGGGGTTTCTGAAGGGAGGGAGGTGGTGGTGAGTTGGGGGGTATAAAATATCCAAGCCATGCAGCTTTGTTGCCTGGCTGAGGTTTCCAAGGCATGAGAGGTGGGGGGTGTAAAATTCTATTTGAGGACACCAAGAAGGGGGGAAAGGGGGGATGATGGAGAGAAAAAAAAAGAAAGAGAAAAAAAGAGAAGAGAGAAAAATAAATTAATACAACCTTGAAAACCAAAAATAGCAAAAAAAATTAATATTTAGCAAGTATAAAAAAAAGGACAAAAAAAGACTTACCTGGAGAGATGAGATGAGAAAAAAAGTGAATTGAAAATAATTGAGGGATGTTTGAGGAGTGGAGGAAATGGATATGAGGCATCAATGAAAAATAGAAAGATTAAAAAAATATTTGATTGCAGAAAATATGTGATTTCATGTTGAGCTGATGAAGTAAAGCAAATGAGGCATCAAATCTCATATTCACTGCCAAATGAGCATGTGGGGTGTATAGATAGAAAGAAATGTTAAGTGTTTTCTGCCAAAATTAAGTAGGCTAGAGTGAAGAGAGACTTAAGAATGGCATCCAAAATTGTATGCCATGTGACTTTCTTACAAATGAATCATGGATTTGATGAGTTTGGGATCTGGAATTAGGAATGGAAATTGGGGCATAAGAATCAGGATAATGCATTATTGTGGATTCCTTATCCACTATCCCTGGGTCTAATAGATAAGAATCTTCTGCAATTAATAATGTCAGATCTGGGAGAAAAAAAATCCCTGATCCCTAATTTTGGATACCAATATTTTCAGGCTGAGGTCAAGTACAGAGACATGTACTAGCTTGAATGGTCAGTTTTCTAGAAGATTTTAATGGTCCTATATGAATACTGTAGTACAAATCCAATAAGTATTAAAATATAACTCAATATAAGAGTCTCAGTAATTTTAATCTCACTAATTATATATGGCTTACAATCTTATAGTTGGTGGAAAAATAGATTTAATAAATTCAGATACTATTCAAAGACTTTTATAAGTACTATTGATATGTATTGTAATTGTGTTGGTTATATGTTTTAATTGTAATGATAAAGAATGTAGAAAACAAGACCAAAAACTACCTCCTTTTATACACAATAACTTCCCCAATGAACCCCTTGATTTACCAGCCCTATACATAGTTAATGATGACTCATTCCAGCTAATAGGCATGCCAAACAACATAAAGAGTGACCAGTAACATAATTAGAATGATATCACCCACCAAAATCCTGTAGTAATAGGGATAATCCATCAAAAATAAAGAATAAGCAAAAAAGAGAGTATATGCATGTTATACATTAAAATAAAAGAAAAAATAGGAAAATTAAGACAAATTATTACATAATAATAAGAAGGACTAACAGTAGAAATTTTGGGGCTAATCATGACATTATACTATGTGAAATCCCCATTCAAAAATAACCAGAAATGACTGAGAAACCACTTAAAAACCCAAAAAAGAGTGTGAGATGTGGGGTAACTACATGCAGTCCTTGGCAGGTGCTTGCACGGGTAAATCCTTGACTAATTTAGGCAAATTAAAGCGCCAAGATTGAGGTTATTAATGAAATTAGTGCATATAAAGAGGGTCAATGCATTTGTAATTAAGCTAGGACACTAAATAAGAGCCTGTTGCCTATTTTAGTGTGTTTCCCCACAGTGGGCGTAGAATGTGGGGTAATTATAGTGTGAAAAAGCTAACTTTGCTAAAAATGAAGCTACTCACATGGGAAAAATGCAGGCAGTATGTGGCCAGTACACACAAGCCATTTCTGGCATAAATACACCAAATTTGAAAAGTATTATTTTTATGCATTTGAGTAGCCAAATCAATAGCTCTAATTAAGACAAATTGATCTGTCAAAGCACATTTTTAATATTATTAAATTTATAGTGCATATTGTCAACTTTTAAGTGATTTAAAGCGCATTTCTTGTTTTTCACATAAAAAAATGAAAACAACAGCTTTAAGTCTACTGAAAAATTATGTAGCCTTATATTTAAGGTTCTTAAGATTACCCTAACATATTCCAACTTAATATTAAGTACATAAGACCTATAAAAGGTGGATATATGCATGTATATAAAGTATTAGAATGGAATATTTTGTATTTTATCATAAAATTACTTATGTATACTATTTGCGTACTCTAATTTATTGCTCCCATGTATAGTCCATGTGTTTAACATAACTTATAAGTACTTTTTGCTCAGTCCTGGGGATATCCAGGCTGACAAATATGCCATATTGTGCCCCAAAAACACCTTTTTACTCAGAATTAATGTCAAGTTTATGGCTTTATTTTTGTGTTGTGAAATACCTTTTAAATAATTACAAATTATTAACTTTGATACCCCTTATTATGATAAATTGAGAAAAATATCCTCAATGGTTAACCTAAACTATTTAGAGGGAAGTATCTGATACAAGTGGTCACTAGGACCTCAATCTAAGGTTTATTAAAATTAAAATATGTCTTTTTGTTGTTGTTGTTTTTTTTAAAAAAATTGAGGATGTCTTTAAAATTATATGTGAACTAGTGGGGTGATAAGGGATGGGGAGTGAAGGGCGGAGGTGTGAAAGGGGACAGTAATTATTTGGCTTATGTGGAGTTTATTACAAAATCCTTCTTGTCCCTAATTGGTTGCAATTGTAAAACAACCAAAAAAAATTTCTTATCACAGATATTATTCATCATAACAAAGCTGTATTGATCATTTCCACAAAGATGCAGGATATACAGCAAAACCTGAAAAGCTTATGGGTTTCTTTTCTATGATCCCCTGCCAAAAATAAGAGTTAAGGCTGTTTTTGGAAGTTAATAAGTGGCAAGAAAACCACAAGCTTTTCAGGTTTAGCTGTAAAATAAAAAGGAGGCAGTGTTTCGGGATGACTTTAAAAACATCTTTTTGACAATGAAATAAAGAGAGCAATGCATATTTCCCCAAGATATACGTGCAAACTTCAAATAAGGGTGGAATAACAAAAAGTCAAAACGGACTGAGCATGGGATTTAAAGCCGTTGCCAGAGCCACACCCTGCTTTTACATAGGTTTAGTGAAGGGTTCTACCCCTTAGACCAACCCACCTTTAAATTATTTACGCAAAAACTAAAAGTTTAAACCATTGCCGCTCATTCTAGAAAGTAACAATACTTTTTCTTTATGGACAGAAATTTACATTTAAAGGGGTTATTAATTTTATGATTTTGTCTTCCACAAAGCAAGTTAGTATTCTATTTTGATATCTTTTTCTGTTCAAATCTCTGATACCTTCCTTAAGAGCCCAGCAGAATGGTGAAAGTTCAGCATGGTGAGTTGTTTACACCCTGTTTTGATTGGGTGAGATTGCCATAAATAGGCCGCAAAGCTGTTATGGTGTTACCATACAGTGTACTTAGCTAGTCTCTCATCAGTATATAGTGTAGCCTCCGAGTACATCGGAGACCTTTCCCTGGTTCTGCAAGGCATCATTCTCTACAAAAGCAAGCTGGAAGGGTTTTTTTTTTGCGATGGATAGAATATTTGCAGAATGTTACTCCCAAAACAGACAAGCAGACTCGTGAAGGCGATAGATACATCATTCCATGAGAAGGAATGATGGATATTGAATACAAATAATTAAGATGAATTGAAGGTCAGTTTAGAGAAAGAAAAAAACGTTGAGAAGGACAAAAAATACAGAACCAAAGATGAAAATCCTGAGACAACACATAAATATTCTTAAACGATTATATTCCTCTCAAGTAGCAAATGAACAATTAAAGCAAAAAACCCCGCTATTTGTTGCTGGCTCATTTGTTCAATCCAAAAGCGAAAATGTGTCTTTAGTCCGAAATCCTGTCAGTTGTTATCCACAGATATTTATTGATAGTTGGAGTATTTTTAACCTATTAGTTAAAAGAGCAATAAGAACATTTATCTAACATTTCTTGCTTTTTGTTGTTCATTCTTTGCAGGCCACTCAAGAAATCCTCACTCGTGTTCCTCAGCCAACCCAGGAAGAACTTTCAAGTGCTGTTAAATCTGCAAAAACTGCTTTTCCTTCCTGGGCTGCAACCTCCGTATTGGGTCGCCAGAGATTTTTTCTTAAGTATGTTTTTAAATATTGATAGTCTCACTCAGATATGTTATTATAGGATTGACTCATTCTTTGATCTTATTTAATAATCACTTCAACAATCATCCACTCATTCTACCATTTTACATCCAACTATCCAATAATTACATCCTACCATCAAATTCAAATTTAATCATTCAAATCATCTCATGATTCTTCCTCAATTAAACCATATTTTATTTAATCCTACAATCATTTTCAATTTTCCAATGAACCAACCCCACCATCTTCATCGCTGCTGGTCTCACATCTTCCGATACTTTTCTCAATTCATCCTTCCAAAAGCTTCCAACATCTCCTTCGCGAAAACTCTCATCATATCGAGCGGGCCATAGTTTTACAGCAGGGTAAGACTCTTTCTGATGCCCGTGGTGATGTTCACCGAGGATTACAAGTCGTCGAAACCGCTTGCGCTTTGCCTGAGCTCCTCATGGGGCACAAACTTGAGGTTTCTTCCAGCATGGACACTTACACTCGCAAGCTACCTCTAGGGATCACCGCTGCCATTTGTCCGTACGTCTCACTAATCTACATTATTTAGTATTCATCATGTATCACACAAGACTCAACCGAACTTGCCTTCCAGGTTCAATTTTCCGGCTATGATTCCTCTCTGGTCCATGCTTTCTATTGCTTGTGGCAACACGCTCATTCTCAAGCCTTCTGAAAGAGACCCCGAAGCTACTATGATTATTGCTGAATTGGCACAAAAAGCCGGTATGAAACCAAAAGTTCTGCCTAATAGCTTTATTGACGCTCATTTTTTATATCCTGTTTCTACCTTTACTGCAGGTTTACCTGATGGCGTTTTGTCTGTTGTACATGGCTCCGTAGAAACCGTGGACTTTTTGTGTGATCATCCTGAAATTAAAGCTATTTCTTTCGTTGGCTCTGATAAAGCTGGACAGCATATTTATGAGAGAGGTACAAAGACAGGTAAACGAGTCCAGGCTAACTTGGGTGCAAAGAGTTGAGTCGTTCATTGCATTATTTTTTCTTTACATTCTTCATCTTCATTACTTCATCATTCATGTGATATTTTCTTCCGTTCGGTGCTGACGTGTATGGTAAATAGATCATTGTGTTGTTATGCCTGATGCACCTCGAAACTTGACACTTAATTCAATCGTTGGTGCCGCTTTTGGTGGTATATTCTTGATTTTAATATAAAAATGAAAAAATAACATAGTGCCTAAATGAGTTTCTTTTCTTCTGTTTTTCAAATGTCTTTAGCCGCTGGTCAGAGATGTATGGCTTTATCAGTTATGATTATTGTCGGAGAATCCTCTCTTTGGTTACCTGATCTGATCACCCAAGCACAAGGTCTAAAAGTTGGATATGGACTTGATCCCGATTCTGAATTGTAGATGTCATTTCTAGTTTTCATATAATGTTTTAGTCTTGATCTTGAAGTTTTTTATCTATGGATTCCCTTAGGGGCCCTGTTATCTCACCCGAATCCAAAAAGAGAATCGAACAGTTGATCGAGGATGTTCACCGAGAAGGCGGTCAGATTTTGCTTGATGGAAGGGGTTGCAAAGTTGAAGGCTTTCCTGACGGCAATTGGGTAGGACCAACAATTCTATTAGGTAAACCTGGAATGCAATGTTATGAGTATGTCTTTATATATTTATTTCCGAGTTCTGGCTTTAACAGAATGGCTGACTTTTTGTTTCATTTAGTGAAGAAATTTTTGGTCCGGTTCTAACTATCATTCAGGTCGAAACTTTAGATGAAGCCATTCATGTCATCAATTCTAACAAGTGTAAGTCCATAAATCTCGTTACTTCAACATACACTTTTTTTTACTAATTTGCATATTGTAGATGGAAATGGAACTGCCATCTTCACTCAAGATGGTGCCAATGCTCGCAAGTTTGAAAATCAAGTTAATGCTGGTCAAGTTGGAATCAATGTTCCTGTTCCAGTGCCATTACCCATGTTTGGTAAGTTTTCCCATATGCTAAAACCTTCATGTCAATTGTTAACTGGACCTTCCCCGGGGGCATTCAGCTTGGAGTGGAAATAAAGGTAGTGTCCTTGGAGGACATTCTTTGTACGGGAGATTGTAAGTTGGAATACATATGTGTAATGGGTAAAGAATATATTTTAATTTTTTATTTATTTTCGTTCATTCGTTTTACTCGATTCAAAAGAGGAATTGAATTTTGGACTCAGCTCAAGACGATCACCAGTTTATGGAAGTCTGATGATGCGACCAACAAACAGGCTCATGTTTCAATGCCCGTTCAACGCTAAAACAACAAAATTAATGAAGGTGATCCAGCGGGCTTGAAATCGATAGGATTCTAAACGGATGAGTACCCGTGGAGTGTCGTGGAATAATTCATACAGATATACATATCATGTTTACCTCAACCAGAATTTGTTATTGGGTATTCCAAGTCTGCTTTGTTGTGAGTGTTACTGAATGGAAATCTCAGCGAAATAAATAAATCAAATACATTTATAAAATTATGAGTCTAGAGGGGTTTGATACCAACTTTATATCACAAGGAAATTGCTTTAACAAGCCATCTGTTGTATAATAAGATGACTAATTTTTCTGCTAGAAAATTAAAAAAAGGGAGTTGTTTGAGGTCACCTGTATGCTTTCAACAACACAAGGGCAAGTAAATGTTGGTTTTCAGTCGAAATTTGTGAAAAAAAGTTCGGATTGAAGACACTAGTTTATCTAGCTAACAAACCGACTAAAGCTTCAACAATCAACTGGGAGTTTAAAACCTCCCAAAGTAGAGCAACTTAAAGCAAAAAAAAAAAAAAAAATTAAATGGAAATATAATTTTAACTTAGAGGTAATGATTAGGGTGGGTATAGAAGATATGAGTAGAGGTGATATGTAATGAACTTGAGAAACTGTGGTAGGGGGAGTGCTTTGATACTAAAAAAATAAATAAATAAAAATAAAAAATAAAAATAATAAAAAAAGAGGTTTGTTTATTGCTTAAGTACCTAAGTTTTTCACACGATTTAGAGAGACCTGTAACATGATCCAAGCGTTGATCAGATACTCTGGATATAACCGAATAACACACTCGATCTTAACATTTACTTAACATCTCACCCAAATCAATCCCTCCCCCCCTCCAAAAAAACAAAAAAACAAAAACAAAAACAAACAAACAAACTCATAACTGTTCAAATGTCACAATTTAGTAACTCCGTCTTCAACGCAACTCAATATTTACGATCAAGACCGAAATATCCTATGAAAATATTTCAAAATGTGTTTGATTATCATGAACGAAAATTACCATTAATCGATTTGAAACAAGAACCTAATGAAACAAGATCAGTTCAACATAAAGGACAATATGATTTAGCTATTGATTTAGGTTGTGGACCTGGACAAGCAACTACATTACTTTCGAAAAAATTTAAACATGTGATAGGAGTTGATCCTTCAATGAAAATGATTGAACAAGCGAAACAATCAAAAGAAGAGCTTTCGACATTTTTTAGTGATCAATTTGGTTCCGATGAAATGATAAACGATGGAAAAGTTGAATTTGTTGTTGGAGTTGCGGATGAAATGAAGTGGGTTACCCATGATTCTGTTGATTTAGTATTAGCAGGTAAGCAATTGATGTACTACTTATAAAAAACTATTATACTTGATTAATTTGTAGAGATGTGTAAAAAAGTTGCTTGGTGGAGCTCCAAGTCTTGGAAAGAAACATATAGATTAATGAGTCGAGATGCTAAATCACTTGACTCTCTCTCTCTCTCTCTCTCTCTCTCTCTCTCTCTCTCTCTTTGTTTGAAAAATAGCACAAGCTGCGCATTGGTTCAAGTATCCAGACGTTTGGAACACAATGAAACGAATAGTGAAGAAGGGAGGAAGTGTTCAATTTCTCGGTTATGGAGAAATGTATGTAATGGATCGACCGAAGGTGACAGAGAATGTTATTAAACCGTTTCATCACGGTGACGGAAAACATAAAGATGTACTAGGAAACGGTAAAGGATTAGGTGGGTTATGGGAACCAGGAAGAGAAATAGTAGAAGGACTTTATGATACTATTCGATTTCCTTGGGAATGGGAAAATGGAGAAGAAGGATGGGATAAGGCAAGTGGTATGAAAAAGATTGAAAAGGGAATTATGAAAGAAAGATGGAGAAAGGAAAATTTGATGGCTTATGTAGAAACTTTTTCAGCATTTCAGAGTTTTAAAGAACAAGTTGGAGAAAAAGCTCAAAAGATTGGAGAGGAATATGTGGATAGAGTGATGGATGGTGAGCAAGAAATAGTATTAGCATGGGATATGGTACAAATGGCTGCTAGAAGATGTTGAGAAAGAGAAAGTAAGGCTGAATACTGTAAGCCAATAGGTGCATACAACATTTTATCTAATTCATTCTTATAATTTCACCCAATGAGGGATATGAAAAATAAATTTGATTGATAGTTATTTTCAAGACACAAGTTTCTCTTTCTAGAGTGTTAAGGAAGGATTTCACAAAAAAAAAAGAAAAAGAAAAGACTAAGCCAAAAAGTGTGATATATCCTAGAGGTAGATTCATGGGTGGGTTGGGTATACTCTAGGAGGAACATAAGGTTAGGCTTTTATTTTATTTTATTTTCAAAAAATGAGAAGTTTTTCTAAAAACAAAATAAATAAATAAAAATCTTCTGAAAAATAAGAGGTTTTAACCTTATCTTGAAATAAAACTTTTTGCTCAGGGTAAATAATAGGGGGTATCAAAGTTGACTGATCCACAATTAAGGATCAGGAATTTTTTTTCCCAGGATCAGGCATTATTAATTGCGGAAGATTCTTATCCACTAGCCCCAGGGCTAGTGGATAAGGAATGCACAATAATGCATTATCCCGCCTCTTATACCCCAATTTCCATTCCTAATTACTGATCCCAAACTCATCACATCCATGATAGATTTTTAAGAAAGTCACATGACCTATAATTGCTGATGCCATCCTTAAGTCTTTCCTCACTTTATGCTACTTAATTTTGGTGGCAAACACTTAAAGTTTTTTTCTATCTACACACCTCAACTGCACATTTGGCGGTGAATTCCCACTTCCCTCATCACATAAGCCTTCCACCAACAACTATGAAACACCTCTCTACTAGGCAGCTACTTCACTCAACTATGAATGCTATTGCTTTACTTTTAGTTCTCTACTATAAATCTGACTCTGATTTGGAAGATACTTTAGCCTATATGTCTTTTCTTTCCAAAAAGTGTTACATAAACCCAAGGGGGCCAAATCTTCATCATGATCCCAGATATGATCTCTGCTCCATTCTCAACATTCCTCAACTAAACTTCACTCAACTATTTTGAACTTCTCCTAATTCTTTCTTCAAAATTTATCAACCCATCTCCAAACATCCTATATTTCATAACAATTCTCAAAATAAACAGTGTGATCCTGCTATTCAACTTGCTGTTGCACAATGTTGCTTTGGCTCAAATGGAAATGGTGCTGCTGTAAGATGTTTGGAAAAACTCTTTACCATAGGATATGGGACGGTGATATTATACACCAAGTGCTGTATGATTGCCATCCTTTCCCTCAAGTCTCAAACACTTGCTTGGCCAACTCCACAACAATGACTTGAATCCTCTCAAGTAATGCAAGCTGAAGGTTTCCATGGATGTGTAGGATTTGTTGATGGTACAACTATACCTTTGAGTCAAAAGCCTGCTTATGATGGAAACCATTATTTTGATCACAAAAAAAGGTTTCTTCGAAATGTTCTCCAATTTCACATCTTTCATAAACTGAATTTTTACCTTCTTTCTAGATACTCTATTTCTGTTCAACTTGTATGTGATGTCAATAAAAATTTTATTGCTTTTCATAGTGGCTGCCCCAGCTCATGTCACGACTCTTCCGTCTTCCAAAGAATGAGGATTTCTCAAACTCCTGACTCATACTTTGAGGAATCTCAGTACCTCCTTGCAGACTCAGCATATGCAAGTGAAAAGTACATTATACCTGCTTTCCGTGGTGCAACTATAGAAAATTACCCCAAAACCACCTTTAATTATCACCTTGCCCAATCAAGAGCACAGATTGAGCATGCTATTGGGATTTTAAAGGGAAGATTTTCTAGTCTCTGGGAGCTCAGAATCCAATTTCAAAAAAAAAAATGGAAATCAAAACTGCAAATCATTGGATAATGACTTGTGTTATACTGCACAATATCCTAGCTGATTTAAAGGATGAGTGGAATGATCTTTATGAAGAAGAAGATCCTGAACCAGCACCGGCTCTCCCCTCCCTTGAATCACAAAACATTCATTCAAACAGCATACACTCTGTCATTATGCCTATTACTCTCCAACATTTCTCTTCACCACCCTTTTAAATAATTTTTTTGTACTGTCCCAATTTTCAACTTCCTTGTTTTTTTCATTATGTTATTTTCATGTTCATTTTGTTTTATTCACTTGTGTTGGTTATTTTTTTTGCATAACTAAAATTTTGAATTTGCTGTCAATTCTCTTTTTTGGATGTCTCATTTGTTTCATTTCATCAGCTCAACATGAAATTGAATATTTTCTGCAATCGCATAATTTTTCAATGTTTCTTTTTTTCATTCATTCCTCATATCTATTTCCTCCTCTCCTCAAACATCCATCAAATATTTTCAATTCCTCTATTTTCTCATCTCATCTCTCCAGGTAAGTCATTTTTCTACTTATTTTTGATTTTTTAACTTGCTAATAATTTATTTTTTCTCTTTTTTATTTTTTGTCCGTTTTTTCTTTATTTTTTGTCCTTTTTTTATTTATTTTTTGTCCTGTAAGTGCTTTTTTCTGGTTTTCAAGGTTAGACTAATTTTGGTTTTTTTGTTTTATCTTTTTTTTCACCCTCTATCATCCCCCCTTCCCCCCTCCCTGTCTTCCTCCATACCCCCCAGGACCTACTTATTGAATTGCTATCAATTTGATATGTTAATGAACAATTGTTCTTGATTGTTCATTAACTTATCAAATCACTAACAAATCGATAAGTTAGTGAACAATCATTCTTGATCTTTCACTAACTTATTGAATCATTACCAATTCAATAAGTTAGGTGTAGGGGGTTTGTGCAGGGGTTTGAGGCGGGTCTGAGGGGGTAAAGGGGGACTTAAAGGGGCCAAGGAGGGGGTAAAGGGAGGGTAAAAAAGGGGTAAAGGGGGGGTTTGAGGCGGGCAAGGAAGGGTTAAAGGGGGGATTGAGGGGGTAAAGAGGGGGTAAAGAGGGGGTAAAGAGGGGGTAAAGAGGGGGTAAAGAGGGGGTAAAGGGGGTTTTTGAGGTGGGAAAGGATGGGTTAAAGGGGGGAGTTTAAGACAGACAAGAAAAGGATAAAGGGGGGGATTGAGGAGGTAAAGGGGGGGATTGAAGGGATAAAGGGGGGATTGAGGGGTTAAAGGGGGGGACTTTTTGGGGGGAATTTTGAAGCAAGAAAAAAAAGACTAATCTCTGCTTTTTAATTTTTTTTTGCAGAATTTTTTTCTTCCCCTTAGTTTCTGCACATTTCCCCCTGTTTCCAAAATAAATCAGGTAATTTATTTTTTTTATTTGTGTTTCTTTTTGCAAATAATTAATTATTCTGAAATTTACTGAATTCATTTGTTTTTTAAATTTTATTTTAATAAATTGGATTGAATGACATCAAGTGGTATTTCCAATATCATGTAAGTAATATTTATTTATTTATCAATTATTTTTTTTTTTGCAATTAAATTTACTGAATTTATTTTTAATTTATTTTTTTATTTTTACTTTTTTATTTTTTTTGGTGAATTTTTTTGGTGTTTCAAGAACTTTATCTGGTATTTGAAAAAACATTCAGGATTTTCTTTGATTTATATTTTTTTTGCAATTTATTTAACTTTTTTTTTCTTATTTTTTATTTTTTTAATTTTTTTAATTTTTTTAGAAATTTTTTTTCTAGGATATTACCTAGTATTTCAATCATAATTCAGGTTTTTATATTGAATTTAATTTTTTCAAAATTTTTTACTTATTTTTTTGCAATTTTATTTTTACCAAATTTTTTTTCCTTTTCAATTATTTTACTGATAATTTTTTATTGTTAGGTTTTTTTTAAAATATATTTTATTTTATTTTTTTATTTTATAAATTTTCTTTTTCCAAGACATTACTATGGAAAATTTAACTTGCTCATTTTCATTATCATCAAATTCTTCTGAATCATATTTATCCTCTCTTCCTTCCTTGTCTTCAAATCTTGAAAGCTCCAAGAAAAACCATCAAATATATGCAACTTCTTCTTCTTTATCTCTTCAATGTCTTTCCATTTTATTCCTTCTCCCAATCAATCTGAGATTTCCTTACCAGAAAATAAAAAGCAGAAAATCATGGAACAAGCTAAAGAATCAAGCAATTCGATGAAGAAATTTTATCAAAATAGAAAATTGATTAGGATGAAGATATTTTGCAAAACATTCTTTGGATATTTGGACAATCTAAAATTTTATAAGACTTCAATATCAAATCTTAAGAACTTTTTTTTTACAAAAACATCAAAAACCTTACAGAAGACAGTATAGATCTCATTGTTTCAGTTTTCAATAATGAATACAAACCACAATTAATCTTAGAAGTTTATTCATTTTATGGGAAAAAGGATGAAGTTTTTTGCAAGCTTTCTCACCACACAATATGGGGGGAGGACTTGCTAGCGAGTCTGCAACCTTGGACCCAAACTCACCACAGATTGAACACACATTGAACTATTGATAAAGGAACCATAGAATCAGGGATGAACACCACTCAGCAGAGCAGTTTTAGGTGGGTGTTCAAGTAGAGTTCAGTATGGACTCAGTATGAGTTCAGTCTTAGTTCCATCTGAGTTCAGGTTGATGACCTGCTAGAAAGTCCACCCCCTATATTGCATAGTGTCTGATTTAATTTCTACTCTCTATCAAATGGCTATGGTTTGTCAACCCTTATCAAATAAAAATCTGATTTCTGGTGTCATGAAAGGTTTTGGTTTATGACCAGGATATGATCAAGGAGTTTAATTCATCTTAGAAGTTCATTCATTTAATGGGAAAAAGGATGAAGTTTTTTTCCAGCTTTCTGATTTAATTTCTACTCTCTATCAAATGGCTTTGGTTTGAAAACCCTTATCAAATAAAAATCTGATTTCTTGTGTCATGAAAGGTTTTGGTAGGTGACCAGGATATGATCAAGGATTTTCTTTTGGTATGTAATTTTTTTTTGTTATAAGTAATTTTTAGTTTTGTCATATATCTCAGGAATTTATTCTTTATTGAAAAATTTGAAACTGAAGCAAATTGAAGAAGATCTGAAACAATGGAATTCTTTAGGATCATTTAATATTTTCTTGGAAAATTGATTTAAAAAATTATGTATTCAACCTTGTAAAATAAACCATCAACTTGCTTTATAATCTGCTTTACCAAATTGGTCTGATCCTGAATGGTAAGAAGCAATAAATGCTTATGTTTTTTGTTCTAATGTTATCATCACTTATAAAGGATTCTACAATAATTTTCATCTGGATAAACATGATAAGAGTTTTCTAACATTTGGAATTTTCTCTCATATTAATCCAGAGACTGGTGTTCTTATTCCATCACCCTCATCTGATGAGGGACATAGCCTTTATTTTCCTGACCATAAATGTATTATTGATTTTGGTAGTGCCAATAGAATAGTTGAGGCTATATGGAATTCTTTTCATCATTGGAATCAAACAACTAAATAACCTCCAACTTTAGTTTCTTGTCAAGAATTTATCCATTTTGGCTTTTCATTCCAAATAAATGAAGGTCTAATTAATCATATTAATAATCAAAAAAAAGTTAGATAAAAATTGTTCTTAGTAGATCTGCCAAGTATGGTAACTAAAATACTATAAATTTTTTTCTATCATTAAATATTTTGTTCCAATTTTTTTTCTTTTTTTTCTCTTTTATTTATTTTATTTATCTGTTTTAATTTTTCCTTTTAATTTTCCTTTTTTTAAATCTTATTTTTCCGTTTTTATTTGGATTTGTCTATTACAATTATTTTTTAAAGTTAAATTAAGATAGATTACTATTTTTATATAATTGTGCATCTGGCCTTAGGTTGTTCTACTGGCTATTATATAAAATAGGAAAACTTGATTGGGACTGGTGAAAATGTCATCCCTCCTTAAAGAAAGCTTGTATTTTTGCTTTTCAAACTTTAAAGTCTCTTTAGCAACTTCCAATTGTTCTAGAGTGATAAGAAATATTAACAAAAAAAAGAAGAAAAGCAGAGTAAAGTATTAAGAGGTTTGGTATCACTTACCAGTATCACGTTGTGGTCTTCCAACATTGGCAGAGCCCTTTGTTGGTCTGTTTGGCATTGTTTTGATATGTCTTAAATGGCATTGTTTAATAATTGGGTGTTTTTCTCGAATTATTTGACGAATATTGGGACTGCGGGGATATGGGTACTACCATTAGATAGCCCCGGTTTTTCTCTATATTTTATGTCTTGATGACATTTTTCATATTCTAAGTATTTGAGGGATTATTTCTCATTTTTCATTTCAAAAGATAGCTGTTTAATTTTGTTTTTCACGTTTTACCGGCTAACCTTAAGTCTTAGGGTTAAGTTTTTAGTACCATTTTAACGGGCTAATTTTTCTCTACGTTTCATGTCTCAATGTTGTTGTAGCTTAATTATGTGTTTTAAAGGTTTTAGTAGTTGTAGTTTATTTTTCCAAGTATTTTGGGTGTTTTTGGTGGTTTTCTGGCTTCAGGGCGGTCCTGCCACTTCAGGCAGACCACCCGCCTTGGTGCTAGAAGGCTGGGAAGCGTTTCTAGAGGGGTTTTATGCATTTTGGAGCTCAAGAACACTAAATTAGTTGGTGTGCATGGGCTTTTAGATGGTGGTCTGTGTGTACATAGTGGATAAGACAGTTTGGGGCAACCTTAATTATCATACAACCATCCGGAGGTGATATCCTTGTTCCTCACTCAGTTTTCACTGTTTTCTGGCCACAATTGGCTGTGTTTGTTGCAAGGTTAGTTCTTCATTTAACTCAACTTTGGCAACTGTTTTCTCTGGTGTAGTCTTGCAAGCTATATCAAGTATTATTGCTCTCTCTGGTGTGGATTTTCAACCTACATCAAGTATCATTGCTTTCTCTGGTGTGGACATTGGTCTACATTTCAGTTCTTTGGTTTGGTAGTCTGTCTGGAGACTACTTTCTTGGCTGATCAGGCAGTCAAGTGTATTGAAAATGGGGCTATTAACAACAGGAACAAATTTAATGTAGCAGGTAAATCTCACTTATATTTTTCTAAAGAGACAGGGGATTTCCTCTCTGGTTTTTCTCCAACTCCCTTGGTCAAGGCCTATAGCCACTACTATAGGATTGTCTACATCTCTGGCGCCCAACGTGGGGGTGGACCTGCTAGTTCCTTGGAATCTCTGTTGTCTTTGGTTGGTCTTTTCTGGTGATTTTGTTCTGAAAGAATGGCTTCTGGTTCATCTATTCCTGTGGTGACTTTCAGTGGGGGGGAAGGTCCTCCTGCTGTGATGGTTAGGGAATGTGTGAGTATTCAAACTTGGGATGGTATCAAGTTTAACGGAGATGATGTGAGGTGGTTTCTGGAGAAATATGAAACTGCTGCTGGTGTGGATGGTGCTTCTTACCTGGACATGGTGAAGCAGATCATTTTCTTCATTGGGGATAGGTCAGTGGAGAAGGAGATTGTGGCCATGTCTGGCTACAAGAAGAGGGATTGGAAGTTGTTGTGCAGGGAGATGGTGGATAGATGGAGTGTCAGGTTCACTTTGGTGGATTTGAACAAGGTTGTCATTGAATGGCAGTCTTATGGTGGTGTTGGTAACTTACTCATTTACAGGAAGTTTCTTCTACAGTTTAATCCTGTGTTAGAATATTTGGTGGAAGTAGAGGAGCTGGCACATGAAAATGCTGCCAAAGATGTTTCTTGGTCTTCCCTGGCTAGAGATGTCAGGATGGATGTGTTGAAGGAGTTGTCAAGGAAGGACTTGATGAAGACTCTTTCTAATGGGGACCAGAAGTTGCCTGCCTTGGACAAGATGAAGGAGGCTGTGGAAGCCCATTTGAAGCTGTTGGCTGTGGACACCTATCAAGAGGGGTGTGCCAAGTATGTCAGAAAAGTCAGTGAGACTTTAGCTGAAGAGGAGAGTAGGGTAAAGAAGGAAGAGAAGAATATGGTGGAGGTTCCCAAGCAGGAGAGGGACCCAGTGATGGAGCAGTTGGCTGGTCTGACAAAACAGCTACATATATTTGTGCAGGAGGCTAAGAAGGTCAACAGGGCTCCTTCTCAGCCTAGTGATTTTGACAGGAGGGCTGGTAGGAGTGACCCTTGGGTCTGCTCTTATTGCAGAAGGAGGGGGCACAAGTCCAATGATTTTTGGGCTCTGAACAGAGATGTGTCAGAAGGAAAGGTGGAGTTTGAAGGCAGGGTGTTCAAATTCCCTGATGGTTTATTTGTAAAGCCCAGTGAGGGGCAGGCTCCTGTTGATTTGGTCAAGAGAAGAAATGATCTCAATCAAAGGAGGCCAAGGTTTGAGGAGATCCCTGATGAGGGGAAATCTTCTGCTAAGGCAGATGAAGATGTCAAGGGAAAAGGAAAGGAGGTCAATAAAGTCTCTTTTTCTACTTCCTTTGGTGAGTTGGAGTTGTATTCTTGTGGAGGACAGTCAAGTGGTGAATGCTTGGCTAGTGTCTATGATGTTGAAGCTGGAAAGGTGGGAACGCCTAAGAGCAGTTCTCAGGCCCAACCAAAGCCTAAGGCTTCAAAGGCCGATCCTAAGCTGAGTGCAGCTAGGAGGAAGTACAGCAAATAGGAGCTGTACAAGATGCAGAAGGGGATTGCTGATATGGGCCCCCCCAGTTTTGGTGCATTGGACATGAATGGTGAGCCAATGCCAATGGATGTTGATTCTGAATCAGAGGAGGATGTCCCTTTGGCTTCATTTCCAAAGTCTGCTGGAGTTAGAGGTGCTGGTGAGGGATCTGGTTTAATTCCTGTTGATGGAAAATCTGTTTGTGGTTCTGGTCCTCAGGAGATTTCTAGGACCAAGGTGGTGAAGCCAAGGGCTCACTTTGAGAGGCCAGTAGTTTCTGGCCAATCTAATGTTATGGAGTCGGTTCTAGAAAGAATGAATCAGGGTCAGGTTTCCCTCTCTTGTGGGGAATTGTATGCAATCAGTCCTGGGTTGGCTGATAGACAAAAAAAATTGTTGAACAGGAGAAGGGTTTCTTCTGGGGAGGTGGAATACATCTGTGATTCTGCTGAGAAGTTTGGTGAGAAGTTGGAAACTAATTTTTCTACTCCTCTTGGTTATTTCAATGTCACTCTGAATGGCAGGGAGGCTAAGGAATTGGTGGATTCAGGTTCTCAGATTATACTGATGTCTTTGTTTGAGGCTACTCATCTGGGCCTCCCCATCAAGACAGGAATTGGTGGCCATGTCACTGAGTTAATTGGGAAAGCCAAATTTGTAAAGCTGGATGTCGGTGGAGCCTCCGGAAAGGTTCATTTTTACATTGCCAAAGGTAATGTGAAAGCTGTTTTGGGTGGACCATTCTTGATGGATTTAAAAGCAAGAATTGGTTATCAGTTTGACATGGGAATCAGTTTGGAGTTGACCAGTGAAGATGAGAGAAGGGTTCACATGAGGTTATAATCTCCTGGAGATGATGGCTGGGAGACCAGGCCTTTCTTGTCTTCAATGTGCCAGTGCATGGATTGTTGCAGGAGAAGGAAAGAAATGGTTGCTGCCTCTGGTTTTTTTGAGTGTGGCTCAGGCTCTAGTGTAGTCTGTCTTTTTTAGAGAGATGAGGGCTGATCACCCAAGTTCTACAACATCTCCCCAAGATGAGGAAATCCCAGGTTGTAGTAGGTCAGCTTCCTTGGATAAATACCAAGTGGATTTTCAACTTTCTCTTTTTAATGTTTGTCTTCTCTGCAAGTATTCTTCATGTTTTTTATCAAGTATCTGTTCTCTCTCAAGATTTTCAATTATTATTAATTCAAGTTCAAAAATGAAGATTGGTTATATATCTTTGTTGAAAGATATGTGGAAAAGTTTTGGAGTGGTGAGATTGGGGTCTAAAAGTAAGTCCTCCCAATTTCGCACCTCTAGGGTTTTTTCTATGCCTTTCAAAAACATTACCTTGGCCACATCTGTGAACATTGGGCAAACCCCTGGTAATTTTTGTAGCATGGAAGAAAACTCAAGAAAAGAAGATAAAAATTTCAAGATAACTGAGGAAAAACAAGAAAAAAATCTGAAGATAATTAAAAAAGAAGAAAAGAATTATTTTTTGAAGATCATCAAGATCAATTTTTGGGCCTCCAGCATGAAGTTAAACTGCACAAATTTTTGAAGAAAGAAGATCATCAAGATCAATTTTTGGGCCTCCGGCATGAGGATAAACTGCATAATTTTAGAAGATATGATTCAGAAGATGAATCAAGATTTTAAGACTTGGAAAATGGAAGTGAGGATGAAGATGTGGAATTGCAGAAAAGTTGTGGAGTGGTAAGATTGGGGTCTAAAAGTAATTCCTCCCAATTGTGCACTGCTAGGGCTTCTTCTACACCTTTCAAAAAAATTACCTGGGCCACACATGTGAGCAATGGGGAAACCTTTGGGTTTTGTTCCAGGTCTGGTGGTGAAGATGTTCTGAAGATCCCTCAAGTTGACGGTGGAGCCGCAAAATATAAGAAGGTAGCGCAGAAGATTAGGCCTGTCAAAGAGCCTATGCCTGTGGGTTTGAATCCTCCTTTGAAGAGGCCTTTGTTATAAAGAGATCCGTAATGTACTCCTCTGGTGAACAATCCTCCTGATTTTGTGGAAACCTCTTGGGTGACTGTGAAAAGGTTGAAATTTGTTAATTATGGTCCTGATGGATGGTTGCCTGATGAGGAAAAGAATTTGTTGTTGCACATTATTGTGCTCAGGGAGAAAGCGGTGGCATTTGTTGAAGAGGAAAGGGGTGTGTTGAAACACTCTTATGGTGAACCTTACTTGATTCCTGTGGTTTGTCATGAGCCTTGGCAAATAAAACCTATTCCAATTCCAGCTGCTATTAGGGACGATTTTGTGGAGATTTTTAGGGAAAGAGTCAGGACAGGATTGTATGGACAATCAACTTCTACTTACTCAAGTCCAGTTTTCTGTGTCAAGAAACAAAATGGGAAGTTGAGGGTGGTGCATGATCTTAGGGCCTTAAATAGAGTCACTATCAAGGATGCGGGGATGCCGCCAAGCGCGGAGGTCTTTGTGGAAGAATTTGCTGGAAGGGTGTGTTATGGTTTGGGAGATATTATGGGCATTTATTATGAAAGGGAACTTCACACTGATTCACGGCCACTCACGGCATTTGAGACTCTTCTGGGAAGATTTCTGCTCACTAGGTTGCCTTAAGGAGCAACTAATTCAGTAGAAGTATATCAAGCTCAAATGGCTTGAATTTTACAGGATGAGGTTCCGACTCATGCTGGTATTTTTATTGATGATGGTGGAATTAAAGGACCCTCCACTGATTATGGAAATGCAGTTCTGAAAGAGAACCCAGGTATAAGGAGATTTGTTTGGGAATATGCAACTACTCTAGAGAGAGTATTGTTTAGAATTGAAGAGGCTGGTTTAACCATTTCTGGGTCAAAGTTTTGTTTTTGTGTTCCTGCTCTGGAAATCCTGGGTCATGTTGTATGTAAGGAGGGAAGGATTATGGCAAAGAAGAAAGTTAATAAAATTCAGTCATGTCCAAGGCCCAAAAATACTACTGAAGTTAGGGGATTTTTGGGAGTTTGTGTGTACGTCAGGATTTTTATTAATGATTTTTCTTTGTTGGCTTCACCCTTGAGACGATTGACCAGGAAAGATGCGGAATGGAAATGGACTGAAGAGTGTGAAGAGGCTTTTCAGAAAATGAAGAAGGTGGTAGATGAAGATATTATTCTTCACAAGTTGGATTATGGAAGGGAAGCTGGAAAAATTTATCTGGTGGTGGACTCAAGTTATATTTCTGCTGGTGCTGTTTTGTCTCAGGAAGATAAAGCTGGGAAGGTCAGGCAAGTAAGGTATGAGTCTGCAGTTTTTAATGAGGTGGAATCCAGATATTCTCATCCAAAGTTGGAATTGTGTGGTGTAGCAAAAATTTTTAAGAAGCTACAAACTGTTTTGTGCGGGAAGCATTTTGAGCTGAAGGTGTATGCTAAATCTCTGGGTCAAATGATCAACACACATAGTCTTCCAAATGCTCCAATGACTAGGTGGGTGGCATTTATTCAATATTTTTCTTTTGACCTGGTGCACAATCCAGATAAAACTTTTATGATGCCTGATGGATTATCAAGAAGACCACCCACAGATGATGATTCTGATTCTGAAGAATTTGATGAAGATGTTCCAGTGGTTAGGGCCAGCGCAAAGGGTGCTGAAGATTTTTCTTTCCTCCCCCAAGAGGCTAAACTGGGTGATTGTTCTCGCCTACACCAAGAGGTTAAACTGGATGGTTCTGATCTTGATTCTGGTGATCAGGATGTTTTTGTTGATGAAGATGGGGCTGTATTTTGGGATGGCTAAAAATTGGAGAACAGTGTTTTTGTTGGTGAACTAGATTCTCTTAAGATTCAGTGGAAGAAAAAGGAGGTGCCAAATTTTAGGGATTGGTGTCCTGGATGGGCCGGTCGTGTTACTCATGTGTACACTGGAGATTTTGATGACAGGGTTGTACCCTTGGATGGTTTTTTGTTGGATTTCAAAGATGAGACCTGGGGTCAGATTGGGTTTTATTTTGTATGGTTGAATATTTGTTAACCTTAAAGAGGCCAGATACATGGGTGGCAATCAAGAAGAAGAGTCCTGGATTTTATGTGTCAGGAAGGAGGTTGATGAGGAGGAGACATCCAAATCCTCAAGTAGTGGTGACTCAGAAGAAGGGTCAAGAATTGGTCTTGAAGTCTTTGCATGAAGACCTTTTTCATAGAGGCTTTTGGGGAGACTTATAGAAGAGTAGCAGATAGATTTTGGTGGCCAGGTATGAAGTTGGCTGTGCAGGTTTGGGTTCAATCTTGTGAAGAATGTCAAAGAAGAATTCACTTGAAAACTAAAGAGGTTGGCCGTGCTACTGGTGAAACAACTGTGTTTGGAAGAGTCAGTTTGGATTCTGTCTATATCAAAGAGCGCAGGTATAAATACTTGATTGTTGCTAGGGACAATTTGTCTGGTTGGGTTGAGGCGGTGCCTCTGGTTAATTTGACTGTCAAAAATGTGGCAGAATTTTTGATGAAGGAATGGGTATTTAGGTATAGATTGATGAAGTTGGTGACTGTTGATGGTGGGCCAGAGCTTGGAGCTGAATTCAAAGAAGCTGTGGAAAGTATTGGTTCTAAAGTCAGGGTGGCTGCATCTTATTATCCTGAAGCTGAGGCATGGTTGAAAGAGGCCATCAAGTTATCAAAAATGCTTTTGTGAAAATGTTTGGAGATAGTGCTAAAAAATGGAGGCATTATTTACCCTTGGTGTTATTTGCTGATAGGGTCACTGTGAAAAGGAAAACTGGCTATTCCCCTTATGAATTAATGTTTGGGCAGAAAGCTGTTCTACCGGTGGACTTGGAAGCGGTCTCTTATCTTGGAATAGATTGGGATGATATATGCTCAACAGAAGATTTGCTCTGTGCCAGGATGCAACAGTTGGAATGTAGAGAGGAATGTCAAGAGAAGACATACTCTAGAATGATGAAGATAAGAAATCAATCAGTCAGATACTGGGGACAAGAAATTAGATCATAGACTCAGGAATCCCTTGAAACCTGGTTGTTTGGTTTTGGTGTATAATTGAAGTTTTGAAAGTCATTGGGGAAAGATGTTTGCTGAAAGATGGAATGGACCTCACAGAGTCAGATCTCAGGTGTCTGGAGGCTCTTATGTTTTGGAGGAGTTAGATGGCGCAGTCTTAAAGAAGAGAGTGGCTGCTGATAAGGTGAAGAGAGTTTACCCTAGAGGCACAAAAAGTGAAGAAGATTGTCTCCGCAATGAGAATAAACTATGGACCATTCTTTAAATTTTGGATTTTGGTGATGCTGTGCATCTGTTTTGTTGGAAACATTTTGTTAGAAGGTACCCATGGGTTGGGGTTCTAGATTTTATTTTGGCAAGTGTGGGGGTGACTGATGGGCTGGCTGCTCTATCAACAGTTACCCCAGATTGTCTGTTTCCAACCCCTTCTCTTAATTTGGTTGAACCCTAGTATTGGTTTTTCTTCACAGGTTTTAGTCCTCTATGACTTTAAACTGGAAATTCTTTTGGTCTTCAAGTGCCGGACTCTTCATGCTTATTGGTTTAGGTTTAATGTGTTGGATTTTGTGTTTTGTTAGAAGGTACCCAGGGGGGGCTTCTAGATTTTATTTTGGCAAGTGTGAGGGTAACTGATGAGCTGGCTGCTCTGTAGAAATGTTACCCCAGAATGTCTGTTTCAAGTATTTTTGTTTGTCCTAGTTGAATCCTAGTTCTGGTTTTTGTTATTCAGGTTTCAAGTCCACTATGACTTTAAACTGGCTTACTGGCTTGGGACGGGCTTCTTTTGTCTATTTGGTTTAGTGGGGGATCACTAGTGGTCTCCCATCATTTTTACTTATTGGAGGGAGCCCACCCAGTGATCATTTCATTGGACTGGACTTTCTATGGAGCTGGATTTTTTTGTTTTCTTTTCTTTAATTTTTGTGTCTATAGTTAGATAGTAGTTTTAGATTATTTTCTTTTTTCTCTTTTTTTCTTTTAATTTTTTTATGTGAGTTATTAGGATATAAAGAAGGAAAAATCACAAAATTATATTATATGGTGTTACTACATCAGGGTCACCTGGATGTGGGCAAGAATTGGTTGGGAAAGGCTCATCAATTGGCCGGGAAATGCTGTTTTCTTTCTTTTTCTTATTATTCTCTCAATTTCCTTTTTTATTTCATCTTAATTTTTTATTTCAATTCATTTAAAAATTATCAAACAGTGTATCTACATCAAGGTGCACTTGGATGTGGGTAAGGTGTCAGGAGATCAGCTCATCAATTGGCTGGGGGATAACATTTGTAACTATTATTTATCTTTTCTTATTATTATTATTCATTTCATTTTAATTTTTCAGCTCTCATATTTTTGGTTAATTTTGTTATTTATTTTAAAGTTTTTTTAGTTAGTAGTTTAAAATAAAAAAATATATTAATAATAAAATGAAAAATAAAATATTATAATAAATAAATTAAAATAAATAAATAAATAAAATAAAAATAAAAATAAAACAAATTTTTATATATATATTTTTGTTAATTATTATTGTTCTCTCTATTCATCAATTTATTAATTTCTCTCTAGTTTATTTTTAATGTCTGGAAGAAGAAGCCTCCAGTGGTTGGTTCAGATTATGGTGGTGTTTTTGCTTTTTTTTAGGATTGGAAGAATAACTGTGTTCTTTGTGGTGTAGGTGACTAGAAAGAGTATATGGATTGTAATGGTCAGGTACTGGAGTGGAAGGTATTTTTTTGGAAGAAGTGGAAGAAGCGGAGATTGAGTGTTGGAAGGTGTGCTTGATTATTCTAGAAATCTTCCAGTGGTCATCAAGGAGCTTTTTTCTCAGATTCTTTTCAAAGTCATTCAACGGACCGTGGAGGGCAAAGGCCCTAAGCATGTTTGAACACATCATGCTTAGGTGTTGTTTCATGTTGGTGTAATCCAGTGTTAAGGTAGTTTCTAGAGGTTGGCAAATCCCAATTTTAGTTTCAGAAGACGGGGTTCCGACTACCCAGAAGAATTAGATCAGTAATTGTTCTCTGTTAAAGAAATCGGATTTATTAATTTGGTACTTACAGATTGGAAGCTCATAAATTTTATAAGCGGCTGGGATTTGAGCTTTTGAAGAAAGCTGAATGGATGTTGAAGGAGGATCAACCAGATAGAGGTATGGATTCTCATGATCATTCTCTAAATGGTGTTGAGAAGATGAAAGAGAAGAAGGGCGTTCCTGTGGCCTGGTTGGAGCAGCAGGGCTGCTGTTGTTGTTGTGGATATTATTATTGCTTGGCCCAGTTGGGTTGGACACTGGTGGTTGAGAACCAGGGTTGTTGAAGGAAATATCAGGAGAAGGTGACCTGGAAGCTGATTGTGATTTTCTGGATGAAGATCTAGAAGAAGGGAATCATCAGAGGAATAATTGGCGGCCAGAGGAGAGGTGAAGTTAGTTCTTCTTAAAGTAACTGGAGATTTTTTTTGGAATCAGCGTTGCGTGCTCTGGTGTTTTCAGAAGGTCCTCTGGCAGGTTTTCTAGAGTTGTTGGAATTTTTGGGGATGTCTTGGGAAGAAATTTGGTGTGTACGCATTGCTCTGGGAGCACTAGGAGGTGGTTGCGTGGAGTTGTTGGTGTTTAATGTTGGATTTTGGCTGTTATCTGGCTGAATTTGAGTGTTTTAAGCCTGATTTTTGCTTTCTGGCAAGGTGGGCAGTCCGCTTGACGTCAGGAGGGCCACCTGGACGCGGTCTAGCAGCCTGGGAGCTGATTTAGCCAAATTTGCTGAGAAAAAAGCAGATTCTTGAGAAGATAAAGCAGGTGTTTTAGGGAGTGATTTAGGAATAGAACGGTGTGATCTTCTGGAAGGAGCAGAAGATAAAGAAGAAGAAGCAGGCCCAAGCTCTGGTGACCTGGTAGGAGATCTGGAAATATATTTGTGTGAAGGTGAAGGCGGAGGTATTGGATAGTTGGGGTCTCTGTCACATCTTTTCTTTTTAGAGTTTCAAGAATCACAGGCTCTGTTATAGAATTTGGCTTGAGGAGTAGGAAGAGTGAAGGTACAAGGCCTGCACATGTGGATGCACAGTTTACAAGCAAAGTTCTTTGGAGCAGTGAAACAGGGAAGGTCCAATGGGTCAAAGTCTGGAGATTCAGCCATGATCTATGAAGGAAAAACAATGAAGAGAAAAGAGATGAATAAAAATTTTGTCAGTGATGTGTAGATAATGAAGAAAGAATGGAAGTTCAGCAGGTTGGCTGTGGAGCACTGTGCATGGAGGTGGCTTCGCCCTTATATGCAAAATGGGTTTTAGTCCATCAAGACTTTAAAATGAACACTGGAAGTCCATCAAGACTTTAAACTGAGAAATGGTACAGTCCCCCAAGACTATAAACTGAGGATGGTTGTTGGTTGAGTCCTTCAGGACTTTAAACTGATAATGTGGATTTGGTATGATTCTGGCCAAGGGCATCCAAGGGGGAGTCTCTGAATTTTGTTAAGGCAAGTGTGGGGGTAACTGATGAGCTGGCTGCTCTGTAGAAAAGTTACCCCAGAATGTTAGTTTATTTCTTTGGTCTTTAATGTTTTGATCTCTGGTTCTGTATTTTTTATTCAGGTTTTGAGTCCCCCAAGACTATAAACTGAGGGTTTTTGAGTTCCCCAAGACTAAAAAATGAGGGCTGTTAGTTCCCCAAGACTTAAAACTGAGAATAAGTCCCCCAAGACTTTAAAATGAGGAGTTTTTTATTTATTTTTATATCTAAATCAAGATTTTCAGGCAAGAAGTAATTACAGAAAAGAATAAAGAGATGTAACAAAATGTTCAGAATTGGCTTTGACCGGTGGATGACGTTCTTCCTTTTCTCAAGGTCCTGTGGGTTCCTGGCAGGAGTTGATTGGAAGTAATTTAGTATGAGATGCTTCTGTTAAGAAGAATGTTGTTGGAATTTGTCTTTGATGGTGGGAAATGGATTAGGTGGGGGTGCTTCAAGGGTTCCCACATTGTCATCATCACTGTCTGGATTGGAATGAACTGGAAATTGGTCAGATTGAATTTCAGTATGGAGAAGTATTGGGCTTACCATTAGAAGGACCAGGGATGGAATAGCTAGTGTTTGTAGTGGGGTTGGCACTCTTTTTTGAAGGGTGTAACTTGTTGACCAGTCTGGGGATCAGGATAGATGGTCTGGATCTTTTGGTGCTGGTGGAAGGTGGATCAGGTTGTGGAGGAGGAGAAGATGTTGAAGAGGACAATGGACCAGGTCTGAAACAAGTCTTCTTCTTAGTGACAGGCATCACAGGAGGTTCTGTAGGTATGAGCTGGAGGTGTTATGGTACAGATGAGATTGTTGTCAATGCAGTATTGGCAAGGACCCATGTCAGTAGCAGATTTGGAGAGGAAGATGAAAATGGTGGTTGTGATGAAGAAGAATGTGGACTTTCTCTATTGGAGGGAGGATGTGGTCTTCCAACATTGGAGGAGCCCTTTGTTGGTCTGTTTGGCATTGTTTTGATATGTCTTAAATGGCATTGTTTAATAATTGGGTGTTTTTCTAGAATTATTTGACGAATATTGGGACTGCGGGGATATGGGTACTACTATTAGATAGCCCCGGTTTTTCTCTATATTTTATGTCTTGATGACATTTTTCATATTCTAAGTATTTGAGGGATTATTTCTCATTTTTCATTTCAAAAGATAGCTGTTTAATTTTGTTTTTCACATTTTACCGGCTAACCTTAAGTCTTAGGGTTAAGTTTTTAGTACCATTATAACGGGCTAATTTTTCTCTACGTTTCATGTCTCAATGTTGTTGTAGCTTAATTATGTTTTTTTAAGGTTTTAGTAGTTGTAGTTTATTTTTCCAAGTATTTTGGGTGTTTTTGGTGGTTTTCTGGCTTCAGGGCGGTCCTGCCGCTTCAGGCAGACCACCCGCCTTGGTGCTAGAAGGCTGGGAAGCGCTTCTAGAGGGGTTTTATGCATTTTTGAGCTCAAGAACACTAAATTAGTTGGTGTGCATGGGCTTTTAGATGGTGGTCTGTGTGTACATAGTGGATAAGACAGTTTGGGGCAACCTTAATTATCATACAACCATCCGGAGGTGATATCCTTGTTCCTCACTCAGTTTTCACTGTTTTCTGGCCACAATTGGCTGTGTTTGTTGCAAGGTTAGTTCTTCATTTAACTCAACTTTGGCAACTGTTTTCTCTGGTGTAGTCTTGCAAGCTATATCAAGTATTATTGCTGTCTCTGGTGTGGATTTGCAACCTACATCAAGTATCATTGCTTTCTCTGGTGTGGACATTGGTCTACATTTCAGTTCTTTGGTTTGGTAGTCTGTCTGGAGACTACTTTCTTGGCTGATCAGGCAGTCAAGTGTATTGGAAAAGAGGCGATTAACAACAGGAACCAATTTACTGTATCAGGTAAATCTCACTTATATTTTTCTAAAGGGACAGGGAATTTTCTCTCTGGTTTTTCTCCAACTCCCTTGGTCAACGCCTATAGCCAGTACTATAGGAGTGTCTACAACGTTTCTCCAAAAAATCTTTGATAGAAGAAAAAGGAGTTTGAGATGAAGTATCATTTTTTCTTCTTCTTTGAGGGTATAAATTTAGACTACTTGAAGCCCTTTGCTTTTTGTTCAAGGTAACATTTTCCTCCTCATCATTGTCTCTGGCTTCTGACTCAGTTGGTTGTGGCTCCTGCGTTTGTTCTTCAGCCTATTTAGAAATAAGAAAATGCAAATAAAAAAAAGAATTGGTAAGATAAAAGAAGAAAACATACTTGAGTTAGATCAGGTTAGTTTTTATCTCCATAAGGATCTATTGAAAAGATATCTTGATTTGTGGAAGTTAAATGAGGGGAGGCTTGAGTAGAAGAAGAAGGAAAAAGATTTTTTCAACATCATGTTTGGAGATAGAATCTTCACCATCCAACATTTTTGCAGGATTGACATCAGCTTGCTCTCCAAAAATAGCCCCATCTCTTTAAAGTAAGTACATAAAGAATCAAGTTTATTGTCTATGGATTTGATTCCCTTATTGATATTGTGGTCAGTAATACCAAAACCAGTAGAAGATGAAAGAGTCTTTGCCTTCTTGTATTTGGCTTGATAATGCTTGAAGCGTTCAGACATCTGTTTAGGTAAAAGATCTATTTTCCCTTAGTCTTATTCCATAATTCATTGGCCACTAGAAGATAACCATTAACTTTTGATTCTGGGAGCTGTCTTACTTTAGTTGCATTTTCGGTACTAAAACAAGAATTGTAGTTAGATTTAATTTTTAGCCAGTTGATAAGAATGAGATGATCATCTTTTTTTAATTGAAAGGTCTTTGATTTCTTAGCTGAGAGGGGGAAAGAGGGAGTAGTACAATTTGAAGAACAGCTGGGGGAAGGCTGCCTTTGAGAAGATCTATGATGATGGGGCATGTTAAGATAATTGAAGATGAAAAGGAGCAAAACCAAATAGATGAGATGACAAGGTGTTCTGAATGGAGAGAATAGACAGGATGAGATGAGAATGGAAGTGCACAGCAAGGTAGAAGGCATATCCAGAGATTAGTAAAAGATGTGGTTATGAATGAAAGTAGGCCAAGATGTGGTTATGAAAAATTGAGTAGAAAAATGTCAGATAAGAGGTCAACTTTGACATGTAAAATGTGTAATAAGCCAATTATTAGCAAAGATAATTGTGGAAGATAATTGGAGTATAAGGACTTTTATCTGCAATTAATTTAATTGTGGATTGGTCAACTTTGATACCCCCTAATGTTTTTCACCAAAAAAAAAATAAAAAAATAAAAAAATTTAAGTTGAGAAAAAAAATTATGGAACAATTTACACAAGAAATAAAAGGTTTGAAATATACCCAACCTACCTTTGTGAATATATCTGTTGGGTAAATCACACTTTTAGTTTAGTGTTGGCATATTCTCTTTACATAGTAGTGGGTATCAAAGTTAAAAATATTTCATTAATTAAAGGGACATGAAATATGTAGATTTCTATCAATATCAAACTTTGAGAACTAGAGGTTAGAGGTTAGGGCTATCATTTTGGTAGAAGGTTAAAATGGAAAAAATAAAATGTGACAGATTAAAATACCTCAATTTCATCTAGTTTATCAAAATGCTGTCCGATTTATGTCCAGTATACATCATAAAGGTGAGAATGTGTTGACAGTTGGTGTTGCTACTTTTAGAAGCTTTTATGCTAAGGATGTATCAGAAGTAAATACATGCTATGCATATATCACATCCCTGATTAAAATCATTTTCTTGAGGGAAAACATAAGGTGCACATCATATATGTACTTCAGTGCACAACATTATTTGGACCAGAGGGGTGGGACATAGTACTTGTTGCTAAAGATCTCACACTCACTCCTGCACATAAGTGGAATGAAATTTTCCCCTTTCGAAATGGGTTGCCATTCCCTTTCACCTTTTTAATGCTTGTAACAATTTACCATAACTGTTTTTTACTTCTACCACATAGCTCCTATAATCCTCTAAAAACACACAGATCCCATATTCCTTTACAAAGCTTTCACTATACTATATTTTATTCTATTATATAAACATATTAAACTCAGTTATGCCATCTGATTCTCCAAATTGTACTCTAAATCCAGCCCTAAGTGTTGCTGAAAAAGCAGCCAAAGGTTTTTTTGCATCTAAGGGGGGTAGTCTTGTTCAAAGCTAATCAATAGAGGGTGTCTGTTCTGGCAGATCCACACTTAACTTAAGTGCGTATTTCTAACCAAATCAGTACCTTTTTAATGAATTCTTTTTCACAACCACATGTTGGCCACAACATCCCTGTCATATGTCACACACTGACCTCCATCCCCTCATGAATCCTCAGCACACACTCCTCACTGAGATTTGCAACATTTTTACCAGGTATGTTTTTCCCTTGTTTTTTTATGTTTTACATCTCTAAACCTCTTTTCTTGTAACATACCAGTTTCATAATGCCACCCAGAAATTCCAACACTAAAAAGGCAACTCAAAAAATGCTTCATCAAAAAAAGTCTCCTCATAAAGCAAGCCCCTCACCTGAGAAATCAAAGTCTGGACAGCTAAAAAAGGAAGATTATCTATCAAAGAGTGAAGAAACACATAAGGATGAGAAAAAATTTTATGTGTTTGCCAACAAAATCAAGTAGCATAGAGTGAAGAGACACATAAGGATGGCATCTGAAATTATATGTCATGTGACTTACTTACAAATCAATCATGGATGGGATGAGTTTGGGATCAGGAATTAGGAACAGAAATTAGGGTATAAGACATGGGATAATGCATTATTGTGCAGTCCTTATCCACAATTAATAGTGTCTATTCATAGAAAAAAATATCCTGATCCCTAATTGTGGATCCCTAAACATTGATACCCCCTAATATCATGACAAAATAAAAATTGATATATAATTTTTTCAAACCATCTGATTTCATAAAAAATTGAACTTCAAAACTAGTAATGGTAGCAAAATGAGACTAGCACCATTGGAAATATAGGATGAAATCTAGTAATTTTCAAAAAAAAAATATTTTATAAAAAAAAATATTTTTGGCCAACAAAAATTGCCATTTTTTTGAACTATTATCACCACAGGAAATCTAGGGGTGAACTGCTATCAATCCCCTCTCCTGAATTAGAGTGTCCCTTCATTATGCCAGGTTTATGATTACTTTATAATTATAAATAAATTAGAGTTAGATTTACATTTATTCTCAGATTGGTCCAAAAATGAACCTCAATTGATCTCAAGTTATGCATAAGTTGATCAACTATAACCATGATTTTATCCTTCATTGAGCACACATTAAGCACATATTGATCCAACATAAGCTTTTCAATATCCAATATGATTTTCAATTTAGAGGATTAAAATTATTCCTTAACATACCTAAGCATTACTTTGCATCCAAATGATAAACCATAAAATTATGAAAGTAAATTTAATTTAAAATAATGATATCTGTTACTACATAATTGCAACAATAGATAAATTTATAAATTTTTTAATCGCAAATATTAACAACTTTAGGGATTTAAATAACTAATGCCATTCATATTTTCAAATTTTAAAAAGAATATAGTCACTTCTCAATTAAAATCTATTAAGTCTTTGTAAAACTAAATTTTGTATAGTTTTTTTTATTTTACCTAAAATATAAGACCTACATGCTATTGAAAATAAAATTTTCAGTTACTCAATTAAAAGAAATATTTATATTTAAATAAAAATAAAAATATTCCTTAAGGTGTATAACTTGAAAGGATGTTATGGAAATTAATGAAGTGAGGTGTTCCTCATAAAAGTGTCCAGCACAAGCTTGGCCAAACTTGTGCTGGACACTTTTCCAATATGAAGTTGGTAAGGTGAATTTTTATTAAAGAGAAGTGAGTTGTTCCTCATAAAAGTGTGCAGCACAAGTTCAGAAGAATGTGTGCTGGACAATTTAACCAAAAAATAAATTGATGACATCAAATATCTTCATGTTCTAGCCTATTTTTTTTAATTTACTCAAAGTAATAAGCTACTGTCCAAGACCAAAGTGTCCAGAAAAAGGTTGGCTGAACTTGTGCTGGACACGTTTGCTATATGAAGTTGATTAGGTGCATGTTTTTTTAAGAGAAGTGAGGTGTTCCTTATAAACATGTCCAGCACAAGTTCAGGATAACTTGTACTGGACACTTTTACCAAAAAACAATTTGATGACATCAAATATCTTCATTGTGGAAGAAGATGGATTTGAGATCCAGATCTGATTTCTTTAAGTAGTTGTCCAATTTGGAAGCTCTGTTTGTTAGAAAGATCACCAATAGGTGTTTCTTCTCCTTCTTTGAATATTCCAAAAAAAATGAACTAAAGATCTTCCTCATTTCATAATAACTGGAGTAGATACTTCAACAAATACTGATCTTTCTCTTGTAAAAATAGGTTTAAAACTTAAAGAGAATTTTCCAATGCATCTTAAATTTGACACTTTAATTAAATGAATTTTATGGTAATTGTGGTATTTTAAACAAAGGGAGAAAGAGAGCAAGGTTTTGAAAGAGAATAAAGTAGAGAATATTTATAATATTAGATAAATATTGACAATTGTATTTTTCATGTATGTTAATAATTAATGTTGATTCACATTTCAATAATAACTAAATACAGATAGATAAATGAAATAAGTGCATTATTTTAGAGCCTAAGGTTTGTGCCAATATATTAAAATTAGTTTCTTTAATATTGTAAATGTAAAAAAATACATTACTATTTTTTCCCCTTATAAAATATATTTTTTTTTCTCCTTCATTAAATTTTTTGAAAATGGTCTTATAATTTTTTATTCCAAGGAACAATGAGAAATTTCTATTGATAAGGGCTCAGTATCAACTTTAGTCTAAAAAATTTAAAATTATGTGCAAATATTTTTACAGAGTTATATTTTTATTAATAAAATTTTTAAAAAGGACTTAAATAGTATGCTTTTTTATATATTTGCAGAAATAAAAATGATAATTTAAATAATATTCCAGACCTAGTATACTATGTGTCATTTAATATATTTCTACTAATATCAAACCTGACCACACAGCATTCAATGGATCTAGTTATATAATTGAATATTATGGTATGGTAAGTGTTGTGGCTCAACCATTGCTCAAATTTGGTCTAACTGATGCTCAACTTGAATCCAAAGCTCTGCTCAAGAAGGGATAAATTGAGGCTCAATTTAGGGCCAACTTTTTTTTCAAAATTTTTTACATCTAATTTAAAAACTTTTTCCTAACACTTTCACAAAATTTCCCCAATGTTTTCCCAACCTCTTTCTGAAAGTTTTAAAGAGAGGGAACTGATAGAAGCTCACCCCCTGGTTTCCTGTTGTGTATGCTAATGTTTGTGAGTTTTAAGTGGAGTGACCCATTAACATAACATAAAAGTTTCAAAAAGTTTCAATTTTCTTTGGACCAAAAATATATATTATTTAATCATGTCTTTTTTAAATATGAATATATTTCTTCCTCTCTATTTAATGGCTCTAATCTCATTTTACTACAATTACTGATTTTGAAGTTAAAGATTTCAATTTTCAATAAAAACTAATTTCATTGAAAAATTTCTGAGACATTTTATATTTTTGTTATGATATTATGAATCTACATCCCTGAATTGATCATATTTAAAAGTTTAAAGTCACATGAGTCATTATTTTAAGGTCAACAAATTTTTGAAACATGACTCAGACTTTTTTCAGGGCAGTGTATTTACTAAACTCACATGAAATATTTGACTTCTTAGAAACACAATAGCTTCATTTTTAAGAGTGGTCTCTTTTTGCATGGACTAAGAAAATTTCATATTTTGTCCACCTTGTCACATTACATCTTAAAGGACAAAAACTATCTTGAAGTCATTACTCTGAGTCTCAAGAGGTAATTAGAACTCTGTTACTTTAAGGTTAATTCTGGAAATCAAAAATCAAGAAGTCGATATTCAGGCTGAAATGGCTAATAATATTTCTACTGAAATAACAATGATACCTAGAAATTTTTACAATAAGGTAAAATATAAAAATATTAGAATCTCAGAAAATTAGCTGATGTAGTGAGATAATTACCAGGTTTCCTGAAATATTTCTTACACTGCAGTCACAAAAATCTTTGAAGAAGAAAATTTATCAAAATATCTAACAGCTACATCAACCCCATGTACAAATATTTTTTGGACAAAAATGAGGATTCCTTTTTCACATGAAATCAAGGAAATTCTGAGAGACACTACAACATGACTTGAAGTCAATATGTTTCACCAGAAGTGGTGGCTAAAAAGTCCACAAAACAAAATGATGAAATAAAAAAATGAGGAAGATTTCATGACTTAATTTGAGAACATTTAATACAATCTTCTGCCTCAACATCAGTGTGAGGTTCAAAAAAGATTCAGAAATCTAAGAGATGAAATGGAATCAATTCAAAAGCCAAATTATATTGTAAATATATGAGGTCATTTAAAAAATTCCAAACAAGAAATGTGAGATAATTCAGGATTTGAACAGGTATTTTCTGAAGAGCAAGTTGATTGACATGTTAACCAGTGTAGTGAATGAGAATTTCAAGATCATAATGTTTAAACATGTCCATCAATAAATACTAAATTTCAGATGTCTTATTTTTAAAATTCAGCAGACAATATATAACCAACCTGCTTTTCCTTTTAAATTTTATCCTTATCTAAAACCAAATATGATTCATCTTCCCCTCAAGTTCTGCTTAAGCAAGATAAAAAAGGTTCTTGGCAATAGGCACTGTGGGTTCTTGTCACTTGATGCTGCTTTAGGAGAGCCTTGGACTTGGTTTTCTGTTTTGAAAGCTATGTTACACTATTTAACTTAAAATTATGAAGACTTTAAAGATTTAATAGGAGAGGAAAATATGTGACAGTTGCAAGAAGAAATCAATTATTTTGATACCCCAGCTCCTAATAAAAACTGGTTCCAAGATCTCTTCCATTGTTTTATCACTTCCAATATATTCCAGTAACCAATTTTAGTATTTCATGGTGATGAAAATGTGAAGATCATGTCTTCAATGTTTGTCCCTGTGACACTCAATGCAATAAATGCTCTCCTTTAATACTAGTTTTTGATCAACAAGCATTTTATTTCAAAAATAGTTTTCTGATTGATGGTTTCCCCCTTCCTCCTATATTCCAAGGAGGGATTTTCAGTGAAAATAACATAAAGTCTTTAGATTTTTGGAAGGAAAAATATAAAATCAGTTAATACAGTGGTTCCCAGGTTAAAAATCTTGCAAAGAAAAGGTGGTACTTACAATAGACTAGCCTGTTAATTTAAATAAAACATTATAATTTATTATAGCAAAATGAACAAGATCACAGTTGGAAGGATAAAAAGAGAAATGAAACATTTATATTAATCTTTGATTGTATTTATGATCATAAGTCTGATTTTCTATTGGCATGCACACTTCTGTGATGCAACATTAAGGTCTTGAGGACATGTCCTTGTATTTCAAAATTCATGTCTTCAAAAATACAATAATAGAGAGAAGATAAAAATAATAAATAAATATTAATTTTGATATTGAAATAAAAATTACAATAATAAGAAAAAAGAGGAAAAATTAAATTAGAAATTAGAAAAAGCAATGTAAGTGAAAATAAATATATAATTACTCAATGTGAAAATACATAACTCATACTATTATACTGTTAGTTATTTTAATTATTTTAGCAAGTCATAGATGTCATGTTTAGTTTAAATTCTACCAATTGTGTGCTCTTTATATTTTTGTCTCTTGCAATTGTATGTTGGCTCTGCTGTACTACTTAATCATATCCAATGCATGATAGAGAGAACCTTTTTAACTTATATAGAGTTGAGGTATCACTTTCTTTCCTCATCTCTGTTATTTTTTTTATCAGTTATTTATTTAACTTTATTGGTTGGATGTGATTTCTCTTCTATTTTCTTCTTTACATTCATATTAATAGTTCTTTTGTGTTATTTGTGCTGATAGGTACATTCAGCAGAGTTCATCTTGTTTGAGAGATTTGAGCGTTTACTAATAAAACACTTATTATATTTTATAAAGGTTATTTGCTTTATTACTTATGGAATACATCTCTGTTATTTTTAATAATCAGTTATTTATTTACCCTTATAGGTACATTCAGCAGAGATCATTGTGTTTGAGAGATTGGAGCAATTACTTATAAAACAGCTATTATATTTTATAAAGAGTTTTATATTCTTTCAGGTTATGGTCCCAGGCTCACCTTGAATGTCATCAGAAAATATGTTCAATATCCCATCACCAGCTCCATCTGATTCTCCATCAGAATTTTAAACTAATATGGCTCAGCCTTTCCCATCTTCTTCTCCAACAATGGAAAATTCTGATAACCCCAATGACTCTGTGTGCAATATTCCCATTCTTTATTCAGATAATTTTAAATAATGGTAAATTAGGATGCTTGCCCACCTTACTTGTTATAAGCTTAAAACCCTTATTCTAAGGAAAGAATTACCACTGGCTGATACTGCCACTCAATCTCTCAAAGATGAATTTCAATCAAAAGTCAGAAAAGAAACTGACATCATTATCTCAAAAATTAATTCTTGAAACCTTTCTGCTTTTGTCACTGAAGATTACTTGGAAAAACCATGGTCAATATCCCCCAAATTAACAGCTCAATATGCTGATGATGATACTTCAAATAGAGCATCAATTTTTACTCAATATCACAATGCCAAATGTTATTATAAGGGTCTTAAAAACTTTTTCAATGAATTGAGAGTTTGGATAAACAAATTAGGAGCTTTTGGTGTGTCTGTTGAAGGAAAACTTGAAGCTCATCACATTTTGCGCTTTTTCCCTGATTCATATCAAACGCACCAGGCTCTTATCCTTCATTAATCTGAGGCTACTCGTCAGAATCTCTTGGTCCATAATATACTTTCTTGTCTTGCTGGAATAGCCATCAAAGTGGAGTCTTATGTCACAGATAATTCAGCCCTCTTTTCTAATAACAAAAATTCAGATAAGCCTAAATGGCCAGTTTTTTGTGATGGGAAGCATAATCCCAAAACAAAACATAGTGATGAAAATTGCTTCAAACTTCATCTTTTGAAAAAGAAATCTTGTGCCATCTTTCAAAATTCATTCAATACCAAAACCAAGATTCATGCTAATATCAGTTACAGACCTACTATAATATTCAAAGCTTCTTCAGGAAACAGTTCTTTTGGAAATCTTATCATTTTTGATAGTTTGGAAACTGTTCACATGTTTAGACATTGTCTCCATTTTAAGGATTATTGTTTGCATCAAATTTCAATAAAACTTGGCAAAAGGAGTGTTATTTATAGTCAAGAATCTGGTTCCATCCATCTTATTACTCCTAGAGAAGTTATTACTCTTACAAATTGTCTACATGCTCCTCAAATAAATCAAAATCTCATTGGTATTGGACCATTCATTATATTGGGATGGAATCAATTGACCAATCCCAAAGGAAAAGTCCTCATTTGTAAAAATGGTAAAAAATTCCTTGATGGACAATGGGATCCATTGGAAGGTCTTGTCATTCTTAATGCTAAGTTTGTTGAGTCTTTCAATTTTTCTTTCAAGTCTTTTTATCATCTAACTCAAAAACTCTTTGGCACTATAGATTAGGCCACTCAAGTAATAAATACTTGAACAGGTTAGAAAATTGTTTAGGATTTAAATTTATTGAATATCTCAAAACTTGTGATCCATGTGTAAATGTAAGGAATCACAATCATCCTTTCCCTGAAACTCTACCATGAGGAAGTCATTTTCTTGAATATTTACACTGTGACCTGAGTGGTTTAATTATCCCACTGTCTGAAGGAGGCTCACATCATTATTTCAAAATCACAGATTCATTTAGTTCATATTTTTTTTATATATTATTAGAAAAAAATCTGATACTTTTGAAATGTTTCTGAAATTTAAATCTCAAATTGAAAATATAAGTATTCAAAAAGTTGCACATTTAGTTTGCAATAATGGGGCTGAATTTATTAAAAAACTTAATGACTTAAGTACAAAAGAAGGTTTCAAAATAATTACAACTTCCCCATACACTCCTCAACAAAACCCTATTTTTAAATGAGGCAATCATATGTCTACAGAAATGTCCAAGGCTCTTCTTTTTCATGCTAATATGCCAGAAGAATACTTGGGTGAGATGGTCAATACAGCTTTTTACATTGAGAATCTTCTTCTGTATGCTTCCATTGACTTCAAGACCCCATTCTAAAAGAGAATTAGTAAGAAGCCAAATCATTTGCATATGAAAACATTTGGCTGTACAGCTTATGCTCTTCTCAAAAAGGGTTTAAGAAAAGGAAATTTTTCAGCTAATTCAATTAAGTGTTGCTTTCTTGGGTACTCTGAAGACACCATCTCATAACAAATTTTATCACTTGATAATAAGAAAATTCTTTATTCACATAGTGTCATATTCAATGAATTAACATTTCATTTAAATCACAAAAGTTTGGAAAATGTCTCTCTAGTTGAATTTTTCACTGAAAATTCTGAACCTCCTAATGAATCATCAAGTCTTCCAATGGAAGATTTATCATCAACAACTGATAATCAACAAAATCACAAAAGCACAGATTCTGTTGAAGCTTTCAATGATGAAGATGTTTCCTAAAAGTCTACAAGATTCTGGGTGTACAAGCTTACTCAAAAAAAAGCTGAAAGTGATATTAATTCAAATATCAACATAAAAAACATTATAGAGGGTCCAAGAATAAGAAGTCTCTGTATACTCAATTCAGAAACGCTCATCAATGAATATTTCTGTTTCACCTCTACTCTATCTTTTCACTCTGAACATAACTCAATGTCTAACTCAGTCTTTACTGATCCCCTGATGTATTTTGTAGCAATAAATTGTCCTGATTCTGATCATTGGATTGATGCAATAAATAAAGAGCTTTGAATTATTGAGGAGCAAAATTTATGGTTGGTAGTTGAAAAACCTAATGACATTCCAGTCATTGGCTTAATTTGGGTATTTAAAATTAAGCGTGATGTAGATGGAAATGTTAGCAAATATAAGGCAAGATTATGTGTCAGAGAATTCTCTCAAAGGGCAGGAATCAATTATTTTGAGACTTTTGCTCCAACTGGGAGATTAACTACACTTATTGTCCTCATGAATATTGTAAATAGTGAAAATTGGGATTTTGTTCAGATGGCTGTCAAAGGAGCATTTCTTCATGGAAAACCAGATGAGGAAGTTTATATGAGTTTCCCACTTGGAATGAATAAACTTGCTAAATTTGAGAATCTGGTTCTCTTACTCAATAATTCTCTCTATGGCTTGAAACAAGCCTCTTGATGCTGGTATAATGAATTACTTATGTTTTTCTACTCAGTCAACTTTTATCCTTCTTCAGCTGATGCCTTTTTATTTATCCATGAAAGTGAGACTAATCCTTGTTATGTCCATGTTCATGTGGATGATATTTCTATATTTTGAAAAGACATTTCCTGGCTCAAGGAGGCAATAAGTGCTCATTTTGAAATGGAAGACTTGGGAGATGCATGTAATGAGAAATCAAGAAAATAAAACTTTCTTGTTATGTCAAGATCAAGAGATATGAGACTTACTGAATTCATATGAAATGAGTGATTTTAAACCAATTTCTACCCCAATGATGATGAATACTCGACTTGAAAAGGCTACGAATGAAGAAATTCAAGCCTTTAATATGCTGAACATTAATTATTGATGAGCTGTGGGGCATCTAAATTATATTTGTCAGGGTACCCAACCTGATATAGCATTTTCTAACATTCAATTAGTCCAACATTTAAATTCTCCAGGCATTAAAAACTGGATTGCTTTCAAAAGAGTTTTACAATATCTAAAAGGCACAATTAATGTCTCATTAAATTTTAGAAGTTTTAATGATTTCTCCAACAATGGAAACTTCAGTCACTCTTTACCAGATGGTTATACCAATGCTGGTTGGGCTGGTTGTTGAGAGACTTGTTGTTCAACCACTGGTTATGTACTTGCCATTAATGGAACAGCTATTAGTTGGCTTTGAAAAAAGCAACCCACTGTAGCTCTGAGCACATCTGAAGTTGAGAGAAAAGCTACTGTTGATGCTAGTCAAGAAGCAATTTGAATGCAAAATCTTCTTATTTATTTAGGATATGATTGTAAAACTTCATTACCGGTCTACTCCAATACTCAAGGTAGCATTGTGCTTTGCAAAAACCCTATTTTTCATGCAAGAACCAAGAACATTGAGATTCAATTCCATTGGATTAGAGAGCAAATACTAAGTGGCTGAATCAATCTTTGTTACATACCTACTACTGATATTGTAGAAGATATATTTACAAAATCTTTGAGTAAATAAAAGCTTCTAAAGTTCATGGAAAAAATTGGCTTGTTGGATACAATTGATAGCAAGGGGGGGAGTGTGAAAATACTTAACTCATACTATTAAACTGTTAGTTATTTTTATTATTTTAGCATGTCATAGATGTCATGTTTAGTTTACATTCTACCGATTGCATGCTTTTTCTATTTATGTCTCTCGCCATTGTATATTTTCTCTGCTGTACTATTCAATCATATCTAATGCATGATAGAGCAAACCTTTTTACCTTATATAGAGTTGATGTATCACTTTCTTTCCTCATCTCTGTTATTTTTGCTCACCAGTTAATTATTTACCTTTATAGTTTGGATTTGATTTCTCTTTTCTTTTCTTCTTTACATTCATAGTAATAGTTCTTTTGTGTGATTTGTGTTGATAGGTAAATTCAGCAGAGATCATCTTGTTTGAGAGATTTGAGCTTTTACTAATGAAACACTTATTATATTTTATAAAGGTTATTTGCTTTATTACTTATGAAATACATCTCTGTTATTTTCAATCATCAGTTATTAATTTACCCTTATAGGTACATTCAGCAGAGATCATTGTGTTTGAGAGATTGGAGCATTTACTAATAAAACACTTATTATATTTTATAAAGGGGTTTGAATTCTTTCACTTAAGAAATAATTGGATGTAAATATATAAATTACAGTCCCAGTTTTTGTTGGGGTGCTGACAGAGTAACACATTTGGAATCAGCCAATAATCAGTTTAAATAGTTAGCCAGCTAAAAACCCCAAGAAAAAGAAAATAATGAGTAGTTAGAGGGTGCAACTACAAATATATTAACTAGCCAACTAACAATTGACTTAAAGAAAAAGAAAAAGGGGTAAGGAAAAGCTATTAGAACGTTGAAGTGAAATGGCAACCAAGTTTGGAAGGGGACGACTGCTATCTACTTTTGTAAGGGTGAGAGTGAGATCTGTACCAACAAGTATGTATGTACAGTGGCCTGTAACAAGTCTGCGACCAGTATTTTTTAACACTACTCACTCAATAAATATCAGAATTTTTTTTTGCTTTGTATTCTGGTGTAAAAGCATGTTTCAGATTGATCTAACATATTATAAACACAGAAAAGCGATTGTAACATAAAAAAAAATTGAAATCCAAAAAGAAAATTTTTCAGTTACCAGTAATAATTTTTTTACCCAGATGAAATATGTACCATTAGATAGCTGAGACATTATAGAATGTCTCCCTGAAAGGAATTTGAAAAAAAAAATTAAAAAATAGTCCCCCTCCTCCACCCCTGCTACAAGTTATCAACAAGTTGATCTGCCATGGTTATCAATAACCATTTTTATCCTTGAGGGAATGGACGCAATTAGGTTTTCCAATTCATTGGCTGACTAGTCATTCCAAGCCTGTAGCAATGCTTCTTGCATCTCTTTGAGATTTTGAATTTGATATTTTTCTCGCACGTCACACTTGAGGCTTTTCCGAACATCTTCAGTACATCTATGTAGCAAGTGAAAGGTAATATGATTAATAATAATAGAAATAAGTACAGAAGACTTCAAAAGGTGAAAAGATACTTTACCATGAGAAAAAAATGAGATCGTTCCATGAAATGAAGATCACAATAGTCAAACCATCTACATACTATTCCAATTAATACACAATCTTTGCTCCTGGCACAATCCAATCACATTATTCAAGCCTTGTTGCAAACACATGAAAACACCTCAAAAATAGAGTTTTGTAATTTTATCACCCTATGACAGTTCCTGCTATTTTTAATGCCTTTAAATAGGCTTGGAATGGATTTTTCGACCATATTTCGGAAACTTGATTGCATCTTTTCTTTCAAAGGTGCAAGTTGCCAGTGAAGCAAACAGTAAAGCTACGTCTTGGTGATGATTTTTTTTTGCTCAATTTTGTCCACTTTTCAGCAATCTTTTTTGCTCAATGCTCATACCACCCCATCCCTTTTATTAAGGAAAAGGATAGACTTTTCAACTTGCTCGTTGTCAATTTCAAGAATGATGTTTTTTCAAAAAATGTAATCTTTCTACGAATTGGTGTCCGGCTAAGATTATTTTGTGACAGTCCTATTCTGCATGGTTGTGTGAGTTAGAAATTTACAAGCTCATGTCTGTAGAGTGAATATTAAGGGATTTATGAGGAAAAAAAAACAGGTGGAAATTATTGTCCGGCCAGTGTACACACATACTATGTCTCACCCCTCTGGGCCAAATAATGTTGCGCACCTAGCCTGCGCCTTCTTGATACTGATAAGATTCAATATAATAAGTTAGTTATGTAATGGACTTAGATGGACAATGGACTTGGAGTGGACAAGTGAGGAGGAGCGGATGAATGAGGACAGGACAGAGAAAAGAAAGGAACAAGATGTTACCTGATAAGATTCAATATAATAAGTTAGTTATGTAATGGACTTGGAGTGGACAAGTGAGGAGGAGCGGAAGAATGAGGACAGGACAGAGAAAAGAAAGGAACAAGCTGAGAGAGAGAAATAAGTAAATAATAAATTAAGAGAGATAAAATTTGGATTCATTGCAGTCGTAGAGCACATACATGTTACCTGATAAGATTCAATATAATAAGTTAGTTATGTAATGGACTTAGATGGACAATGGACTTGGAGTGGACAAGTGAGGAGGAGCGGATGAATGAGGACAGGACAGAGAAAAGAAAGGAACAAGCTGAGAGAGAGAAATAAGTAAATAATAAATTAAGAGAGATAAAAGTTTGGATGTCGACTAGGTAGTGAGTCAACATCCTTAAATATGCTTAGGTTAGGGTATGCAAATAGATGGTGATAAAGAGTCTGCTAACAACGGAAAGTATAGATATAGATATATGAAATAGTAACGCTTATAGAATATTAACACCCACCCGTGCTCAAGACGGCATTGGGCTCAAATTTAAGTTAGTAAGAAATTCATGATTTTTAAATCTAGGTAAGGGTTTTGTAAGAATATCTGCTATCATATAATTAGTAGAGACATATTTTATAGTGATTTGTTGAGTATTAACTAATTCACGCAACCAGCAAACTTTAGTGTTGATATGGCGAGTGCGATGTTGATACAAGGGGTTCAAGGCTCGATTTATTGCACCTTGATTGTCGCCGTTTAGCTGAGTCAAATTGAGAGGAATGGAAAAGTCATTGAACAATTCTTTTGCCCATAATAGATCTTGTCTGCACTCAGTCATCACATAATACTCAGATTTGGAGGTTGATAAGGATACTGACTGTTGTTTACAAGAGCGCCAGCTCAGTAACCCTAAGTGAAAGACTAATGAACCAGATATTGATTTTGAATCAGGTGATTTATTGTACTCGGGATAAGCAAATCCTGTTAAAGAGCCAAATTCAGAGTTTGATACCTTTCCAAGGGTAAGACCATAATCCTTAGTTAGCTGAAGATAACGCAGTATGTGGGAAAAGGCCACTATCTGTTCGTCTGTTGGGTGATTGAGGTGTTGGGATAGGGAACTGGCTGCAAAGGCTAAGTCCGGTCTAGTGCACAGGACTAAGTAATTCAGCAGGCCTATAGCTCTTCGGTAGTTGAAGAGATTGGTCAATTTGCGACTATCGTTCTGAGTAAATTGAGAGTTGGGAACAAGAGGAGTGGTGACTGTTCGACAATTAGAATGATTGAATTCGTTTAGTAACTTTTGAATGTAGAGTTGTTGAGTGAGAGAGATATTTCTTTCAGCTTGATTGCGAATAACCTTCATACCAAGTATCCAATTAAGATTGCCTTGGTCACCAATATCAAAGGCTTGACTTATCTTTTCCTTAAACATGTTGATTGACAAGCCACCAATGATTAGATTGTCAACAGGGATTCTTTTGATTGGTGTGAAGGAATAAACAAGGGTCAGCATTACTGGCCCTGAAGTTGATGCTGGTAAAGAAATTTGTTAGTTTATTGTACCAACATCGAGGACTCTGCTTCAAACCATATAATGACTTTTTGAGATGGAGACAAAAGTTTTCATTTTTGGGCACATATCCTTGTGGAAATCAAAGGTAGATGTCTTCATCAAGATTACCGTGGAGAAAAGCAGATTTCACATCCATTTGACATAGGTCCCAGTCTTTATAGGCAGCAAGTCCGAGAAGAAATCGAAGAGTGGCAAGACGGCCGGTAGGAGCGTAAGTTTCATTATATTCAATTCCTTCTAATTGTGAGAAACCTTGTGCACAAAGTCGAGCTTTATATTTGATGATGTTTCCATCTGAATCAGTTTTCTTTTTGAAAGTCCATGTGGTCCCAATTAGGTGATTGTTCAATGGTAAAGTAGATTCTTCCCAGACACCGTGATGATTTATACTATTTAATTCAGCATTAATTGCTTTTAACCATTCATCGCTTTCAGGTGAATTGACAGCTTCGTGGTAATTCTGAGGAGTATCGAATGGGGTGACAATCATACAAGCAACATTAGCCCTACGTTTAGTGGTTAGGATATTAGAGGGATCGATTTGAGAGGAAATTTCTTTAGTTGGTCTAGTGTTATATGGAATGTATTCATAGTGTTTTGACTGAGAGGCATTCAAATCTTCACTTTCTATATTCAATTCAGTAGCTTCGATTGGTTCAGGTATAGGAGTAGGCATGTCTTCGAAAGATTCGTTATTGTTGTTGTTGGAGGAGGATTGAGTAAAGCTAAAACTATGGTCGATGGAGATATCGGGGAATTGTAGAGTCTCTATAGTGCTTCCTTTTGAGATTTGTCTTGACAAATGAAAGGTATTCAGGAATTTAATGTCGTGAGTTGTGATAATAGAGTCGGTGGAAGGAGAGTATATTTGATAATTAATGTGTCCTTCACAATACCCTAAAAATATACCTTCTTCTCCTCCTTTTTCAAATTTACCGAGTTGCTTATGTTTTTGAAGGTTATAAACTACGTCTGAGCCAAAAGGATGTAACTTGGTTGGTAACTTTGTATTTTTATGCCATAATTCCCAAGGTGTTTTATTGTTGGGTAAGGCAGAAGATGGAAGAATATTAAGGAGAAAAGTGGCAGTATTCACTGCTTCGGCCCACCATTGGGCATCAAGACCAGATTCAATGAGTAGGCACTTGGCTTTCTCAACTATTGAGCAATTTCCTCTTTCTGCGATGGGATTCTGTTGCGGTGAGTAGGGAGCCGTGCGCAGATGAATAATTCCTTTATTTTTCAAGTGATTCTTCATGGTAAGGTTAACGAATTCTCCCCCGTTATCTGATACTATACACTTGACCCGTTTATCTAATTGATTCTCAACTAAGGTTTCAAATGTTTTGTAGTTTTCGAAGGTTTCTGATTTTAGTTGAAGAAATTGAACGTGTCGGTATCTTGAGTGACCATCAGCAATTTGGAAGAAGTAGGATTTCCCTCCTTTAGATTCAGGAGTAATCGGTCCGCATAAGTCCATGTGTATGACATCCAGAGGAGATTCGGGAGTAGGAAAAGTTCCCAAGAAAGATAAAACATGAGATTTAGCGAGTGCACAAGTCTTACATGAAAAACCAGTAAAGTTCAAACCTGGGAAAAGTTTTTCCATGGTTTGATTATTTGGATGTCCGTAGTTGTGATGTAATATCCGCAATTTCTCGTCCAGAGAATTGATATAGTTGATGGAATTGTGATAAGAGTTTGCAACTAACGGAAATGTCAGAATACGTCCTTTTGATGAGCATTCGATGAGAGGTGTGTCTCCATTTTTGATTATAAAACGTCCTTTTTTGTTGATGATGCTCCATCCGTCCAATAAGATGTCCACAAGTGAGATTAAGTTTGCCTTTACAGTAGGTGCATAGAGTGCATGATCGATGTTAAATTTGTGACCTAAGGTTGAAGAAAAGAGAGCTTTGCCTTGTCAAAGGGCAGTCAGCTCATCTCCGTTGGCCATTGATAAAGCAGTTTTTGAGTTGTGATATGTATCGAAATATTTTTGATTGTTAAAGATTGAGAACGAAGCACCACTGTCCAATATGGCGTGATTGTTAGGTAAGTTGTTAAATACTGACAATACTTTGTGAGTGTTGTCGGAACTGCGATTTTCCCTTTCTTTCTTTCTTTCTTTCTTTTGAGAAATTCGTCACGTTTCTCGGGATGAAGATGAAAGCAGGATGATTCTGAGTGAGGGGCGAGAGGATTATGCTTGCCCTTTGAGCATAAGTGTTTAACTCTGGTGTCCACGGCCAAAGCTGCACCTGATGAGGATAAATTAAGAACTTTTTGTCGAGTAACCTCGGTTTCGATATTGGAGAATATGTTTTCGATCGTAGGTCTTTGATTAGTAATATCGTATTTACTTAGAATTATAGTTGCTGAAGTTTGATACGATTCGGGAAGAAGGTTTAAGACATAGTTGCCCATGATATATGATAGAATATTGTCCTTGAATAAGTCAGGTGCTACTTCCCTCAACAGCCTCATTGTTCCTCTAAATTCATTCATGGCTTTGATGATATTGCTTTCAGTGAATTTGATTTTAAACAATTGGTTTACCACGTAAGAGCAATTTTGAGTGGATTTTGAGGCGTAATGGTCCTTGATACGTTTCCACAACTGAGCTGGTTCTACTACATCATCGTCCAGAATAAATTTGTGTTGATTAGGTTGATCCATAAACATCTTGATTATTGTATTAGTTTGTCTTTGTCGAATTTTGAAGATATTCATGAGATCAGAGTCGGTGGGTATTGCGCAGTCCTCTTCTAGAAATTGATCTAGGTTGCGAACAGTCAAGGCATATTTTATGTCCGTTTTCCAAGAGCTATAATTTTTATCATTAAGTTTCTCGATTCCTTTGATTTCTGAGAAGTTTGAGGAATCTTGGAGGTAGGAGAAGTTAGGTGAAGGAGCGGGAGTGGAAGTGGAAGCCATTCCAGCAGTAGCTGTATATGCAGAGGAAGATGAAGGGCTCGAAGGTGGTGAGGATGTATTAATTGATTGGGGAGTAGCCAGACTGAGTTAAATGCAGGGGCGCTAGGCCCATAACCCTGATAAGATTCAATATAATAAGTTAGTTATGTAATGGACTTAGATGGACAATGGACTTGGAGTGGACGAGTGAGGAGGAGTGGACAAATGAGGACAGGACAGAGAAAAGAAAGGAACAAGATGTTACCTGATAAGATTCAATATAATAAGTTAGTTATGTAATGGACTTAGATGGACAATGGACTTGGAGTGGACGAGTGAGGAGGAGCGGACAAATGAGGACAGGACTGAGAAAAGAAAGGAACAAGCTGAGAGAGAGAAATAAGTAAATAATAAATTAAGAGAGATAAAAGTTTGGATGTCGACTAGGTAGTGAGTCAACATCCTTAAATATGCTTAGGTTAGGGTATGCGAATAGATGGTGATAAAGAGTCTGCTAACAACGGAAAGTATAGATATAGATATATGAAATAGTAATGCTTATAGAATATTAACAGATACAGCTAAGTCATAAAAGCTTGCGGAATTTTTGACAAAAAAATAAAAGTTGTTATCAACAATAAATGATTTGCCTATTCAAAAGGGTTAGGGATAGGGCGGAGGTACTTCCTTTTGAATAGGCAAATCATTTTTTCGTGAACGAAACTTTTATTTTTTTTTTGTCGAAAATTCCGCAAGCTTTTATGACTTGGCTGTACAAAAACACAGCTGCGAGCTTAACTTTCACTATCATAAAAATGAGTTTTTTTGGTTCACAATAATTATGGCTGATTTGATGGGAAAAAAAAAAAAAGGCAATTTTTTAAACGGAGATTTCTAACCTTTGATACCCCTTAGTGTTTGGTTTTACAGTGTCATTCTAACCAACTGAGGGCGATAAAACCGAACAGGAAATCTTAAGACATTTTGTTTGTAGAAGCGGAGCGTCTTGATCAAGTTACAAAATAAATTATGTGATGATGGTATGTTTGATTGATGCTAGTATGGCTTGTATGTATGATGAGTTGATAGTAGCTTGCGATGATCATTGATATTGCTACTCATTGTTGATTCACACATTATTTCTATTTCATTAATCTGTCTTGGCACTCTACCTTGGTTACAGACCCAAATATCTTTTGTATGTTTTGCTTCACGATTGATGGGTTGTCAATCATATCTATTGCGCTACTTGGCTTCTTTTGATTATATCGAATCACTGTTACTGCATACTCGTGATGTTTGTATTACAATTAATTGTTATACAATAATAATTCATCGGCACGGGTAATAGCACCCCCACTCCGGGATTGCAGGGTGATGGCAGGCAGTAAATTGTAGAATGAGACGGAATTCGCAGTTGAGTACAAAGTTCTAGACACGCACTTTGCACATTTTATGCGGCGATTTCTTTTGCGCTATTGCGCCCCTTTTTCTTCTTTGTTCAATTGCTGCCTCTTTGCGAACCCATCTGGGATAGCTGCTTACTGCTCACTTAAAATTCATCCATTTAAATTTAATCCTTCATTGTCTTTCTTCTTCATCAATACAAATCAATAAATATTCTATCCAGCTTGGTCGTCATCATTGCGTACTAACACTAACACTGCCCATCCTCATGTCTTGCTTACATTCCCTTTCAAATCTACTTCTTCCTTTGACCACGCTCTCTTCTGATTCAGTTGATTCCTCAATGGTTCTTGCCTTGTTTGCTTTGCCCTCCCTTCGTTGCCTATAAAAACCCTTCCTGTTTTCTCCTTTTTCATCAGTCTTCAATCCTCCAACGATTTCCCTTCTTGAATTTTACTACCTTGATTTTCACTTGTTGCCAATGAATCCATTCTCCTTTGATTCCCGTGTTCATCATCAAGATGAAAATTTTAACTCTTTTAGCGCTCCTAGAGCGACTCGTCCATCATTATCTCCATTATCATCTTCTTCTTTACCTCCTGTTGCCTCTACTAGTATTGCTCCTCCAGTTGGGGCTCCTTTATCCCCCCAACTGTCTTTGCCCACTGACGCCGAGCCGCAAGGCAGCCTTATACTGTCTCCAGATGCTATTTATCGCATCGCTATGGCAGTACAAGACTCTCCTTCCCCTTCCCCCGCTCCAGTTACACCCAGCTTGGGTGTTCATTCTCCACTCCCTCTCTCCCCTCCCCCGCCATCTCTCCCATCTTCACCCTTGGCGGCTCCCCATTCTCAAATTTCCTCGCCTTGTCGTATTGCGTCGCTCCCTTCCCCCCGTCCTACTGTCGCATTGCGACATTCTTCACCGGTGTTTATCACTGGTGGTTCATGTTAGTATATACATAATATTCTAATTCATACTTATTATTATAATCTTTTTTGCATTACTTGTCCCGAAGTGGACTGATACTAACTGTATGTAGAAGAGAGAGAAGTGTATTGTGCTAGCGTGAGAAGTTGTAGTTATGGTATATATAGCTATCAAGTGTTCATCTATTACCATATCTTTTGTCTTCTTTTGCTCATCATCTCATCTCATCTCTCTACACGTACTCACTTGAATATACAGGTGTGTACCATTACTATCATAAGTTGATTTTTACATTTAATTGTTATTGTTATAGGTTAGCGCATTACTATCAGCGATTTCAGCTTCATCCACAGTGTTACTAGAGGAGAAGACTTACGCTAGATTAAAGGTGTGCTCTAACTGTAGTTTCCTATTGTTACTATTATATTCATACTCCACTATGTTTGTAGGTTAGCACAACACTGTTCTCTTGTGATCCATATTATTTACGAGTAGATCTCATATCATACAGGTGTGCTTATCTTTGCAATTAAATATCTTTTTTCTTCTTTTGCTCATCATCTCATCTCATCTCTCTACACGTACTCACTTGAATATACAGGTTAGCGCATTACTATCAGCGATTTCAGCTTCATCCACAGTGTTACTAGAGGAGAAGACTTACGCTAGATTAAAGGTTAGCACAACACTGTTCTCTTGTGATCCATATTATTTACGAGTAGATCTCATATCATACAGGTTAGCGCATTACTATCAGCGATTTCAGCTTCATCCACAGTGTTACTAGAGGAGAAGACTTACGCTAGATTAAAGGTTAGCGCATTACTATCAGCGATTTCAGCTTCATCCACAGTGTTACTAGAGGAGAAGACTTACGCTAGATTAAAGGCTTTTATTATTCTTTCACATTATCAGTACCGGCTCACGTACTTAAGCACAAACAACAACTAGTAACACTAGTAACATGGACAACAATAGCATCCGTGAATTAATCTCTGCACTTGAAAACAAAAATGACACAAAACTCGGAAGTGACAATTACTTTACCTGGGCTGCTCACATGGAAGGTCTTCTCTTCGAAAATGAACTGTGGGAAGTAACCGAAAACGAGTTTATAATAACAACTACTGAAAAAGAAGATGGGACAACAATCACGTCTCCAAGTGCAAATGAGATCAAGAAGCGCCTTAAGACAAACATGAAAGCGTATTCAATGATTCTTCGACATCTTGACCATGAAAACACGATGCTAATTTGCGACAGTCCAGAGCTAAAAGGAGATCCATACAAAACATGGATGAAACTGAAAGAGAAACATGCTGAAGTAAATCAATTCACTAAAGCCGCTGCCTACAAATCATTAAATGATCTGACTTACACTACGGATCTCAAAACCTTTATTAACGATATCCGAAAAGTCCTACGAAATTTGAGAAATGCTAAAATCAGCTATGAAGGCGACACTGTAGCTACTCAAATAATTATGAAATTACCTGATCAATATCAAACCACAGCTCAAAATATCCTGGCTTCTGGAAAGGTAACCATGATGAATGTCCTGGCAGTACTCGAACAGACTAGCAAATTTCACAATCTTCAGGACAACCAATCGAACGAATCTAAGACTAGCAAAGCCCTTATTGCCGACTCAAGTAAAACTGAAACGTCGAAGTCCAGAGAAAGAAAACCGCGAAAGAAATGCACGTACTGTAATAAAACAGGACATCTTGAAAGCGAATGCTGGGAGAAGGTTGGAAAACCAAGCTGGGTCGAACAACGCGATCAATGGAAGAAAGAGATGGCTGAGAAGAATAAAAAAACTAATGAGTCAGCTATGATGGCGTACAATCAGTATGTTCTTATCTCTTCTATCGACAACAACACCAACCTGAAACCAATCCTTGATTCAGGAGCCACGTCAACGATGATTAGAAACCGAAAGTACTTCTGGACATATCAGAGTACTAAGTTCGATATTGTGACTGGAAATGAAAACACAGAATGTGTTGGAAAGGGAACTGTTAAATTGGTTGAAGGGAAAAATGTTGTGACTCTTAATGCACTACATGTACCTAAATTACCGTATGATCTTGTGGCAACTATTGAGTTTTGGAGAAAAAATTATCAAGTTGAATTTGCTAAGAATCCCGAAAGATGCATCATCAGTAATAAAAATCTTAAATTCAATGCAGATATCGAGAACAATCTTTGCAAAATGCGTGGAAACTTCAAACCAGCTGAGTCCGCACTGATTTGCTCTGTAAAAATGTGGCATGATAGACTGGGACATCCAAACTCGAAGTATACAAAGTCAACTGTTGGTGAGACGTTGGACGACAGTCAGTTCTTCTGTGAAATCTGCGAAATGACAAAAGCGAAGAAACTACCATTTCAAGGACATTTTCCAACACCAAAGAAACCTCTGGAAGTGATCCACACCGATCTTAGTGGCAGAATCAATCCACCAACCAACAGTGGCTATGAGTACTATATGAAGATCACAGATGGATTAACTTCAACTCGTGCAGTATACCTGTTAAAAAACAAAGATGAGGCACTATCTAAATTAACGGAATTTAAGACAAAATATGAAAATATCTGTGAATCAAAAATTAAGACTATTGTAACAGATGGAGGAGGAGAATACTGCTCGAATAAATTTGAAACATACCTTAAAGACAATGGTATTTTCCATCAAATCACTGCGCCTTATACACCTGAGCAGAACCCAATCAGCGAGCGAGGAAATCGAATCACCACCGAGAAAGCTCGAGCGATGCTGTTCCAATCAGGGCTACCACTTAGCTATTGGGGAGAAGCAGTAATAACAGCAGTATATTTGGAAAATCTGATAGTTAGTAAGGCTGCAAATATGATATCACCATATGAAGCACTTACCGGCAGAAAACCAAAAATAACACATCTACACCCGTTTGGATGCCTAGCTATTGCCAATATTCCAAAACAACAGAGGAAAAATAAGTTTGCTCCGACAGGCACCAGATGTGTTCTACTTGGGTATTCTGAAGGAAACAACAACTATAAGTTGATGGAAATTCAAACAAAAAGAATAATCTTCACTCACAACGCCACATTCAATGAGTCAGTGTTTCCTATGAAAGATTGCAACAGCCCAAAAGAAATGTTCAATATCGTCACCATAAGTCACACAACAGAGACACCAACAAATCAAAATGTTGAAGATGATGAGGAATTTCATGATGCAGTAGAGGAACAAATAGAAGAACAGTCAGCAGATACTGAAAATCCAGTAACCAGACGACTAATCTTACGCCTTGGTCCACCGCCACCTGAAAATCAATCAGATCAGTATTCTGGACCCACCCTGAGATCTCATACCAGGAAGGTGATAAATGAACTTGAAGGTACCCACAATGCTTTAATAAACTTTGTCGAACAACAAAACACAGATCCTGACAATTACAGAAAGGCAATCAGTGGGTCTCAAAGGTCACACTGGATAAGTGCAATTAAAGAAGAACTTGACTCACTTCATGAAAATCACGTGTGGTGTATCGTCCCTGCTAATCATCAAAAAACAATACCTACCCGTTGGATCTTCAAAACAAAGTATGATGAAAATGGAGTCCTTAACAAATTTAAAGCAAGACTGGTTATCAAAGGCTATCTACAAAGACATGGAATAGACTTCAACGAAACGTTTGCACCTACCGGGAGACTGGCAACCCTTCGAACGATCTTTGCGCTTGCTGCTATTGAAGGATTACCGATGCATCAACTTGATATAAAGACTGCATTCCTAAACAGTAATCTTGACGAAGACATCTTTATTCAACCTCCAGAAGGTTTTACTGAGTGGTTGGATAGATCAAACTTGAACTGTAAAAAGGAGATAGAGCAATTAAATGGTGGTAGCAGAGTTTTAAAATTAAAAAAAGCACTCTACGGTTTAAAGCAGGCACCTAGAGCCTGGTATCAGGAGGTATCTAAGTGGTTCCATAAACATAAGTTTAAAACCAGCAATAGCGATCCCTGTTTATTTATTAGAAAAGATTCAAATGATGACTATTTATATGTGTTTATTTGGGTGGATGACATGGCTATCATTGGACACGGGGCTCATCAATTTCATGCTGAATTATCGAAGGATTTCAAGGTACATGACTTCACAAAAGCAACTTATCTACTGGGTATACAAATTACTCGACTAAATAGTACTTCTGTTCAACTACACCAAAGTCAGTACATAGCAGATCTATTAGAAACCTTCGGTATGACAGACTGCAAAATTAATCCTACTCCAATGCAATCAAATATCCAGCTGTTACCCTCTGATGATGACCAATACGCTCAGTTTCTGAAAACAGGAAATGACTATCGAAGTATCATTGGAAGTATTGGCTATCTAGCACAATGTACTCGACCGGATATCACCCATGCTGTCAACTATTTATCTCAGTTCCTCATAAAACCAAATCAGTCTCACTGGCAAGCGGCACTCCGAATTCTAAGATATCTCAAGGGTACAGCCAATGTTGGCCTACTGTACTCACGAGACTTCAAAACATTAATACCCACGAAAATCAATATTAGCAATCAAGCACCTACAGGTTTCAGTGATGCGGATTGGGCTGGATGTAATCTAACACGTAGATCAACTAATGGGTATGCCTTTCTGCTCGGTGGAGGTGCTATTTCTTGGAAGAGCAAAAAGCAAAACACTGTTTCCACATCAGCCACTGAATCTGAGTATAAGGGATATCTTGATGCAGGATTAGAAGGAGTATGGTTGCGAAAACTGCTAAGTGAACTAGGGTATGAAAACAATCAAGGAACGTTACTTTATGGAGATAATCAAGGAGCAATAGCATTGTCAAAGAATCCCGTAGCTCACAAACGAACAAAACATATTGAAGTACATTTCAACTGGGTCAGGGAAAAAGTACTTGATGGCGAATTAAATCTCAAATACTGCTCTACGCACGACATGGTTGCAGACATCATGACAAAAGCACTGGATCGTACAAAATTTGAAAAATTTAGAACAGATCTAGGCCTGAATGAATGTCGACGCACTATTGGTTCAAGTAATGAGGTGGAGTGTTAGTATATACATAATATTCTAATTCATACTTATTATTATAATCTTTTTTTGCATTACTTGTCCCGAAGTGGACTGATACTAACTGTATGTAGAAGAGAGAGAAGTGTATTGTGCTAGCGTGAGAAGTTGTAGTTATGGTATATATAGCTATCAAGTGTTCATCTATTACCATATCTTTTGTCTTCTTTTGCTCATCATCTCATCTCATCTCTCTACACGTACTCACTTGAATATACAGGTGTGTACCATTACTATCATAAGTTGATTTTTACATTTAATTGTTATTGTTATAGGTTAGCGCATTACTATCAGCGATTTCAGCTTCATCCACAGTGTTACTAGAGGAGAAGACTTACGCTAGATTAAAGGTGTGCTCTAACTGTAGTTTCCTATTGTTACTATTATATTCATACTCCACTATGTTTGTAGGTTAGCACAACACTGTTCTCTTGTGATCCATATTATTTACGAGTAGATCTCATATCATACAGGTGTGCTTATCTTTGCAATTAAATATCTTTTTTCTTCTTTTGCTCATCATCTCATCTCATCTCTCTACACGTACTCACTTGAATATACAGGTTAGCGCATTACTATCAGCGATTTCAGCTTCATCCACAGTGTTACTAGAGGAGAAGACTTACGCTAGATTAAAGGTTAGCACAACACTGTTCTCTTGTGATCCATATTATTTACGAGTAGATCTCATATCATACAGGTTAGCGCATTACTATCAGCGATTTCAGCTTCATCCACAGTGTTACTAGAGGAGAAGACTTACGCTAGATTAAAGGTTAGCGCATTACTATCAGCGATTTCAGCTTCATCCACAGTGTTACTAGAGGAGAAGACTTACGCTAGATTAAAGGCTTTTATTATTCTTTCAGTTCAGCACTTTCTCCGTTGGCCACTTCCCAAATTGGTAGGGGCCTTTCTCCTCCCCCATCAGGGATACCGGCCGAAGCCTCACGTAGCTCCACTGTAAGAAAATATTGTACTCCTTTCACTTACAAATACACTCTAAAGGCTTAATTGTATTGCTTTTTAAAGCCACGACAAAGAGATGAAGATAAAGGAGATGAAAGAATCTCAAAAAGGTCCTGTGTGGAGGCGGGTGCTCTCGGGAGCATCATTTACAATGAGGGCCAACGACGGTTCTCAGCCCGAATAGCGGCTCAAAAACCTAGTGAAAGTGAGCCCGTTGCATCGGCCCAAAAGCGTTCTTCCACCCGTGCAAAACGGGTGAAAAAGCCAGAAGTTACCTCACGTCTGGCATCCAAGGGGGTGGCTCATGAACATGAGCCACAGCCCCAAAGACGAAGGAGGAGGAAGAAATCCTTTCGTCTCCCTTGAAATAAATGTTTGTCTCAACTTACTTCTCTACATCAGTCCTGCTTGTTTTCTTCATTCAACTGACTTTTTTTTAAAAAAAAAATTGTCTGGAAACTAGTATTTTGGTCCTTTTCGACTCATTTTTGGACTATTTTGTATATATTATTATTTTGCGATTGTTTATTTTCTTTTTTTAATCCTCAATACACTGCTTCCTCCTTTTATTTATTTATTTCCATGTCTTTTTTTGTTATGGATTATTTGAAAAGATTGTGCGAAGGGGTAAACTTGGTGTTTCGTTGTATGTACTATTTTCCATATCTATGATTTTATCTTTATTCTCATTTGATATTTATTTTCGGTTTGAGTGGTCTCTTGTTTCTGTATCTTTGAACAAAAATATCACTAGTTATTTAAAGTCTGGGGTGATGAATTCCATTTCTATATACTTTTCTGTACAATTCATCACTTTTGATTTTGTGTGCATGACGTATACTTTCAAAGTACCATAGACCTTTTGCCTTATATTTAAACGTGAGGTGATGTTTCTAAAGTATGATCATGTTATTGTCCTACCGAGGTGAGGGCTTAGATGCCATAACTTGATCCAGAATTTGCAAGATCTCAAAATTTGCAAAATCAGTGATATTGTTGGAAATATTTATTAGGTGAAATTTATGATCATAATAACTTTAGAAGTGGGGGAATAAATGAAGAGTTTGGAACGATCAAATGATGAGGACACTCGGGATCAAGTTTGATAGGATATTGATAATTAATAGTGAACAACAAGGGTACTTATATAGTAAACGTGTAACAGTACAACTTGTGGTCTACCTGCATTGGATCAGACTACGGTGAACTAGTAAAATAGGTAATTAAGAATTATCATGTGTGTACAGCCATGTCAATAAAGCTTTTTATTTTTGTGAAAAAAATGGTACTTTTCTTAAATTTCAAAAACCAGAATATGGAAGAATGAAAAAAACAAATGCAATAGAAAAAAGGAAGCTGGACTGTGGCTGGCTGGATTTTTCACTTCAAAAAAAGGGGCAGCCAATGTTAAAGTAGCAATTGTCAATTCATTTCTTTTTTCATTATTTTTTTTTTTTTCACTATTTTATTTTTACCTTTTTTTTTCATTTTTTCACTTTTCATTTTTATTTTTATTTTTTCGATTGTATATTGCTACATTTATACAATTTTTAAATTTTTTAAATTTTTTAAATTTCTTTAAATTTTTTTAAATTTTTAATAAATTTTTTAAATTTTTTTACTAAATTTTTTAAATTTTTAATAAAATTTTTAAATTTTTAATTCAATTTTGAATAAGTTTATTAAATTTTTAATAAATTTTTTAAATTTTTTAAATTTTTTAAATTTTTTAAATTTTTAATGAATTTTTAATAAATTTTTTAAATTTTTAAATTTTTAATAAATTTTTTAAATTTTTAATATTTTTTAAATTTTTTAAATATTGTCACCAGACGACCTACACACAAGGTCAAGGGTGTTCCTGAAAGTGAGATGAGGGATAAAGTTTAGAGACTTCTTCGAAGCACAGAGGAATTGTTCGAGGAAGTGATTCGAAGGAAGAGCTACTGCTTCAAGAAGAATCTTAATATATTTTAATGTAATACTAATATTCTTACAATCTCACAAAGGGTTGTAACACTCAACAATCAAAGATTTAAATTTAGAAATGATTATTGAGAAAATAAGGAAATGTACAATAACAATGATTTAACTTGCAGTTTTACCACTATTAACTATAAATATGTTTTATAATTTAATTCTAAAGAAAATATCGAACCAAAATCCAACCCCTTTTATATCTATTACTCCTCCTTGCATTGACCTCATACCCATCCATCATTCCGCACACCACAGACCTCCAAAATTACACCCTTTATACCTTGAACCTCCTCACTAACATCCGTTAACCCTTTAATCCTCCACTAACCATCCTGTCCATGCTCACTACCCCTTTTAATAACCCACAGATACTTAATAAACCTTTTAGCGGAATATTGCATTGACTAGTGCGCTGTGCGTCACTTATTGAAGAAAAGACTAAAAACACTTTTGAGAAATTGACTAATTTAGATTTAAAGTTTAGATTAGCACAGTTGAATAGTGAGTACACAAAGGGAAGTGGCCGTTGCTATGTAGAATCACTTTCTGTGCTTCGAGTATGGATTTAGACCTCTGTTTTATTGATTTAATAAGCTGCTTTTGCCTTGAGTGTCACGTTGTAGACAGTTCTAAAGTTCTAAGCAGTAGACACAATGTGAGATGGGTTGGTTCTCCTTTTTAATTTATAAAAAGAAGCGCCTGCCACTCTTATTTTTTAAAGACAGTGTAATAATGTGTAACACTAATATTTGACTAGAAAGTTTATAAGTTGAGATGAGTTAAAGATAAGGAAACAAGCACTACTATCCAGATATTTCTATTCTTAACATGCACTATTATCCACAGCTACTCCCTCTTGAAGCGCTCTCTTTGAATTTGCCTTATTATAGTAATAAAATATCTCTAATAATAGTTAATCCCACTGAATCTATATATTCTCTCTATGTTGCACTCTTTCACTATACTATAGGAAATACACACACAGACGCACAAACTCTAAATACTCAGAAAATACCTTTTAATATTCTCTCAACAATTAATCACAAATGATCTAATATCTTATACTGGGTACTATGACTATAGCTACACGTATATCTCTATATTGATTTTCTTTATGATCTGCTTTTTTAAAATGACAACTAATGTGATTTTTCTTATTTTATTAACTAAATAGATAGATCAACCAGTTCTCTCCTTGTCCCTATCTAATAGTCCTCCTTTTATATTCTTCCGGAGCTCAAGACACAGCTCCCTAATGGATCTCCAGCGCTGACTCTAGCACCACATTAGTAGAACAATAACTAATTTATTAGTATGCTAGTTACACTGCTTGCAACAACTACAGCGCCTAAATCAGACCCTATAATTACTAACACTAGTATTAACTTGTTTCACTGATTCTCCACATATGCGCTTTTAACTATACCTTGTTTTGTTTCAGTCCTAGTTCCAGGTTTGACTTATCCTCATGCTGTGTCTAGTTGCCTTAACTCTTGGGTAGTTTTACGATTGAGTCCCCACTCTCTTTGCTTTAATACTAGGTTTGTAGTTCTGACAGCTCGCTTTACTAGTTAGCCTTCTTTATTACTTGTCTCGGTAAGTTTCCCAACTGGCCGCAGTACAGCATACCATGCACTTGAGTCGTCCTTAATTCATGACTTTCTTCTTAATGTGTAACACATACCTTTTGGAAAGCCCAAATCAATATTGTTTAGCGCTTTATGGTCCTAAATCAATAACACACAATTCCCCATTGTGTGGCACATTTCGCTACAAAATTCGAGCGCACAGACCCTCAATCTTTTTCCGCGCTTCCATTTCCTTTGTTCCTTGAAACACGCAAATACATATTATATTTTAACATTTCCTGCTGCGCTAGCTCCCCTATGTTCTTCCTGGACTAGGCGCGATGATTGGTCTAAAATCACGCTTCCTGCGAGGCCCGTACCACATCCTCCCTCTACTCGCGACTGTCCCCAGGAGCCCATAAATATTCTGCGTCTCGCAGCGTTTTCTTCCTTCACCTTCTATCCCTTTCCTTCATCTTCTATCCTTTTCTCTTTTCTTATTATCTTTATTATTTTTATTTTTCACAATGAATACCAGAAGAACCCCTACTAACGCTGAAAATACCACCAACGTCGTGGACGCTATTTGACAGTTCGTGCGCACTCAGCCCCCTACTGCTTCCCCAACAACGCCCATAACCACACTGATGGGTGGGACGAGATGCACTCGTTGCATCAAAAATGGCATAACACCATGTCATTTTAAAAAGCCCACCGTGGCAATACTTTCTTCACTGTAAGTTCTCTTCATTCTCCTTCCCATTTGTTTCTAACCTTTTCATTTTTCTTTTATTCCTAGTCATGCAATTACTTTAAGCAATGCAAGAAGAAATGCAGTTACAATGGGCCGCCCACCGTCGCGCGCCTGGACCCAAATGCTTCTACGACAAATATGATGAGTCAAATGACCATCAAGCGCCCGGCGCCTGCTCCTGTTACCCCACCTGGTAACAAACAAACCAAGGTTGGTTACCGCGAGCCTACTCCTAGTAGTGTTGCTTCTGTCCCTAAATCTCTTTTCTCGGAGGAAAGTACAGTAAGTTTCTTTTTCTTACTTCTTCCCTTTCTAATACTAACATTCTCTTTCCCCCCCCTTTTTTTTTTTTTTTTTTTTTACTATGTAGGATGCACCAGATACTCCTTACGCTGAAACGCCTCCGCCTCCTATCACTCCACTATTCCTTCCTACCTTGGAAGAAGATCCCACCTGGGATACGACGCCTACTCCCGAACCTACTCCTTGTTTGCCCACTCTTGACTGGTCTGATATGCAGCCGGTCTTCAATACCGTCACTCCGGTCAAATGGCCAACCGATAACTTTTCGGTAGTAGATGACAATGAGCCCACCATAGCTCAAAACTGGGAATTTGCAGAACAAATTGCCTGCGCTCCTTACGATGCGACCATGCGTCGTATGAATAACATGATTGGGGCTGTCAAAACATTCCTCGAGGAGGTTCCGGTTTATACTCGCGCTGAGTATAATAAGCGAAAACAACTAATAGCTGCCTTGCAACAAAACATGCAAGAAGCTGTTAACGATTGGGCTATCTGCGTCCCAATCTTTGATGAAGAAGAATACCACTAAAAAATATTTTCTTTTGTATTTATTCCTTGTAATGTATATAGCCTTGTAAAAAAAATGTAATATATATTTATTTATTTTTATTATTATTTTCACTTAACTTTCCTGTGAAAACTCTACAACCGCAAGATGAGTTGCCCCCAAAATATCATCCTTTTTCTAAGCAGCGCACCCTTCTACTAAGTGCCTATGAAAGATGAAACCAAAAATAACAACTTGAGATTGTTTCTACAGCAATTACTTCTCCTGCATCATTTGCATATGCGCTTTCTTTCAATCTTTAAACCTTTGAAATACATGCCTTTCCCTTGATTGTAACAATTCATCTTTCCTTGGGTTCTTCATTATGAGAAACGCTTCTTGCTAGCTTCTTAGAAACCATCCAGCGCTCAAGTCAGATGTGGCGCAACTGATGACTTTTTTATAATGCTATTGTTAACCTATAAATAGCCCTTCTAATAACCTGAATTTTTCTATTCTAACATTGTGACTCAATATTGCACAGTTCCCAGAGATCAAGCTTGCTCATTTTGCAAACGCCGTAACTTTAACTGTACATTTTCTAGACCTCGGGGTTATGCCTCTTTTAGACCTGCCTGTGATAATTGCTTTAGATACCACAAAACTTGCAATACCTCCCTTAACCAGAATACTCTTCAGCCTACTGGTTATATTCGCTTTCCACCTAGCTCTATTAGTAGCGCTCCCATAATTACCACCACTAGTCCCGCTATTTCCACTAATAATAATAATGTTCCTTATGAGTCGCCATCACTTCCTAGTTTTCCCAGGCGCAAAATATCCATACAGCCTAGCGCTACACTTTCTCCCCCTCCGAGTTCCAGTGCTTCCATGCGCTCAGGCTCCCCTACAGCTGCTCCTGACGCAGTTACTGTTACTTCACCATCAGCGCGCCCACAAAACTTATTAGCAAGTAAGCATCCTTCACAATACTTATGCTCTTCTTGCTTACTAAATTCCTGTCAGGTTTCAATGAATCCATCTCCTTGGGATGGGTTCCCATTCCTTTACCTTTTGTCCATTCCATGCGAATGTTTTCCAGACTTCGTCTTATATATGGCGCTATGTCCCTATCCTACAATAACGCACCAGCTTTTTCTGACGCTGAACTTGAAGCTCGCTATACTAATATAGAAATTATAGGTCAACTAATGAACAAAATCAGCTCAACGACTATTCTTGGATTCCCTGCCAATCCCCGTCATTTCGTCATGCCTGAAGACTGGAAAGGATATCCTATTAGCTTTCATCCTGATACTGAATAGACCACTAGCGCTTCTCCTTATGAGTCTCCTCTGTCCATCCTTCCTGTAAATAGTCTTCATATATTTTTCATGCTATGCCTTTAAATAATCTTTTTAGACATGGCGCTATTTTGTTACACCTGTCTTCCATACTTTTAGAGCGCCTAACTTTGCTCCTTCTACTTTCTTTAAAAGACTGTAAACCCAAAAAAATCATAAATAAACCTTCATATTGTAAAACTTTACGGCCTTTACTGCAATACAGCGATATACTACGTAATATAAGAATTGAACTGTAGAGCACCTCATCTATAAAGTGCTATTCCACTCCTAGTTAGTTAAACCATTAGCTAAATCCCCAGCGGCTTTTGCGTTTACATGATACACATCTCCTTTAATCCAATTACCTATTTTGTCATGTCCCCTCGAATGATGAAAATATAAGATTTCATTTTCTTCTGCACCCTCATCTAAGCGCTTGTGCCAGTTGCCTGTTCTGCCATAGTCCGCCTAACTTCCAGTTAGTGCCCTCTATCCGTCACAACTGTGTCAAAAGCCTCCTGTGAGTCCTCTAAAAAAAAACTTAACATAACTTGTTAGTTTAATCCTCTTCCCGGAGGTATTATTCTGGTAGTTTATCCTCATTCCGGAGGCTATCTTGTATCACTGGAACACCCCGTGGGTAGAATCTTTTGATCTGGTCTGCGGCCACACGCCGCTTCCACTCAGTACCATCTAGTTCCTCCAGTAAGTAAGACCCTCCAGTTATCTGCTTTCTTATCCTATAAGGACCATTTCATCTGTCAGAAAACATCTTCCCCCATTGGCTTTCTAAACTTCTATTATAAACCAAAACCAAATCTCCTGGGTTCAATGGCTTTCTTAACCTATGCGCCAAGCGCTCATCCCAATATTTAACTGACTTGTCCCGGATCTGCATCATTCTTTCATACGCTTTCTCCACAAACTCGTCTTTTCTTTCAAGTTGTGCTACCCTTGCTAGAATTAAATCTTTGGTTGAGCGCACTTGATCCCAATTACATCCTAGGAAAGATCCAGCCCCCAGATCAATAGGTAATACCGCCCTTTGACCAAAAATAAGCTTGAACGGCAAAAACCCTGTTGTCCTTTTAACTGAAATCCTGTCCGCAAACAAAACTAATGGCAAGTAGTTCTTCCACTTCGCCCCATTATTTCCACATAACTTAACTAGCGCATCTTTTATAACTTTATGCCCTCTTTCTACCATTCCCTCTGCTTCAGGATAATATGGTGTTGCAACTCGTAACTTTACGCCAATACCTTTTACTACTTCTTGGAATTCTCCCGCAAATTCAGCGCCACCATCTACGGTTACCATCTTCATTACCCCATACCTATAAATCCATTCTTTCTTCAAAAACTCGGCCACATTACTTGCCTTGAGGTTTATTAACGGCGCTGCTTCAACCCATCCTGATAGATCATCCCTGGCTACTACCAGGTATTTAAAGTGTCCTTCTTTTATATGGACTGCATCTAAACTGACCCTACCAAAAACAGTATCCTTGCCCGTCGCTCTCCCTTTTTCTTTTGGCTTTCTGTAACTTCTGCGCTGGCATTCAGGACAAGATTTAACCCAATCTCTTACTTCATTTTTCATGTTGGGCCACCAGAATCTTTCCCTAACTCTGCGATGAGTCTCATCTTGACCTCTATGTCCTAAATTCTCGTGTAACTCCCTGAGTATCTTCTCCTTCCCTTCCCTAGTTTGAATAACTAACTGAGGAGACAATGCTTGATTCTTCCATAACTTCCCATTTTTAATAAAATAGCCTTTAGAGCGCCTTTTAATATTGCGCCAAACCTTTTTATGGCAAAAATCCGGTTGACTATTACCCTCCAAATATAACTTTAACAACTCTACTCCCTCATCTGTAGATGCTTTGTCTTCTAAATACTCCCCCTCTTCGAGTTGAGTACTACTATCCTGACTTCCCTTTGAAGTATCTCCATCCTCTGACTCCTCCACTTCCTTGCCTTGCGCACTCCTTGTAGCTACATTAGCTTCAGTGTTCCCTAAATCCAGTTTCAGTTCAACCTTGCTACAAACATCTAGTTTATGGTCTTTGCAGACATTCTTGCTTGATAGTTTATCGTCGTTGCGGACGTTCTTGCCAAATTTTGTATAACATTAATCTATCCCGTTTACCCATCTCTTATCTTCTTCAAATTCTTCCGCTTCCAAGTCTTCTTCACACAACGGTCTTCTTGACAGCGCATCTGGCATAGTGAAAGATTTCCCTGGCTTATGGACTAAATCAAAAGAAAACAAATTAATCTGCGCTACCCACCTTGTCATGGGCGCATCTGGTAAACTCGGGCTACTAATCATTTGCACCAACGATAGCGCATCAACCTGCAGCTCGAAATGCTGCCCCCAAAGCATCCATTGTAGCTTTTTAAGGATCTTCGCTACTCCACTTAACTCCAGCTTGGACTGGGAGTACCCAGAATCCACTTTGGTAAAAGTCTTGGACTCGTAAAGGACAGGTCTATCATTACCTTCTTTGTCCTCCTGCATCAAAACTGCGCCCACCACGGACACACTAGAATCCACCGCTAGAGTAATTTTTCCAGCGCCTGGTCCATACTCCAATTTCTTCAAAAGAATATCTTTTCCTCCAATCCTCTTTAATAACTCAAATGACTCCTCACATTCCTCCGTCCAATCCCATACAACATCCTTTCTTGTTAAGCACCGTAAAGGCGAAGACATCAAAGCAAAATCTCAAATAAACATTCTTACATATGTACAAATGCCTAAAAACCCTCTAACTTCCTTAGTATTTCTTGGTCTTGGCCATGTAAGTACCTTATTCCTCTGTTTTTCAGTGATGATTCTCCCTTCCTTACATACCACATGTCCCACTATATCTAGCGCTGGAACACAACAGGCAAATTTAGACCCAGAAATCGTTAATCCTGCCTCCTCTATCCCAAATAGCACTCTTTCCAGGTTAATCGCATATTCCCAAATAAACTTTCTAATATACGGATTTTCTTTTAACACTTCCCCTTCATAATCACTGGCTGGTCCTTTTATACCGCCATCATCAATGAAGATTCCCACATGTTCTGGGATTTCATCCTGCAATATCCACATCATCTGTGCTTGATATACCGCCACAGAATTTGTTGCGCCTTGCAGTAACCTTGTCAACCTAAAGCGCCCCAGTGGTGTTTCAAATGTTGTCATGGGTCTGGACGATTTATCCACCTCGCGCTCATCGTATCCTCCCATAATATCACCTAATCCGTAACATGCACGCCCCGCAAAAGATTCCACAAATTCTTCTGGTGTTGGTGGCATCCCTGCATCCTTTACCGTAACCTTGTTCATCTCCCTAAGATCATGAACAACCCTTAATTTACCATTATGTTTGACCACACAAAACACTGGACTTGAATAACTAGACATAGACTGTTCATACAAGCCAGACTTTAACCTTCCCCTAATTAATTCCGTATACTCTTCTCTTATAGCCGCCGGTATTGGAAAAGCCTTCTTTTTCCACAGCGCATGAGGTATAACTGGAACAATATAAGGTTTACCATAAGAGTGTTTTAACAAACCTCTTTCCTCTTCTGAAAACGCAATAGCCTTTTCCCTAAGAGCCATAACATGTAATAATAACTTCTTTTCTTCCTGCGATAACCAGCCCTCTGGTCCAAAATCTACCATCTGAAGCCTTTCCATTGTGATCTTACTGGTGAACGCAAAATCAGTCGGAAACTTTGTTAAAGGTGTATCATAAGGATTTCTAGATAGTGCCGGCCTCTGCAAAGGAGGATTCAAATCAGGCATCGCTATATTCACTGGTTTATACTTAGATGCAAAACAGTCCTTACTGCTTCCTTCATTAATTAAAATAAAACCCTTTCTAATATAACTATGGGTTACACCTAAATCCTGTTTTTGTCTTTTCTTTTTAATATAAGTATAACAATATCCATAATTAAAGAAATTAAAAAGCTTAGGTATAATACATTCTACAGTAGTATCCCCAAGACACCTATGAAGTACTGCTTTACGTATCCCTCCTTGTTGGACTGACTGGTCACTATCCGGGTTCTTCTCATCCTGGGAGATAGTAACACCTAAAATGCCAGTCCCTAATGAAAATGTTGACGCCTTCCTGGCGGTCGCCCTATCTCCTCATCTGAGACTTCCTCATAAAACTCTCTTTCTTTCTCTAACCGCACAGCTCCAGAGTACTTAGTTTCCCAGCCACCATCCTTGGGCACTACTAAGACTGCTGTTACTGGAAAACCATCATCACCCATAATCCTGATTCCTATAGTCTTATTTAAACAATAATCTATAGTCGCCAAATAATCCATTAAAAATGGTGTGCCTAAAACTGGTTTAACTACACCCATTGGAACATAAAAATGTATATCTCTTGTTTCTCCCGCAACTCTAGTGCGTACATACTCTGCTACACCTATAACAGGTAACCTACCTCCCCCAATTCCTGCGACAGTGCCTTTGCCGTCTTTTACAGGAAGACCTAATTCCACTGCGTCATCCACTGATACCACATTGATTTGTGAGCCCGTATCCACTAACGCTTTAATTTGCTTACCATTTACCATAATAGTTAAATAACCTAAGGGTCCTGCGTAATGTGGCGCCCTAGGTAATCCAACAACTGGCTGAAATGAGTGTTCCGCCATATTGAACTCAGCGCAATTAGCAATCCTTTGCTTTCTGCACTTATCCACAATTCCATTTGCTACATCTGGCGCTACTGCAGTCAGCATCCCCAATGGAACAGAAACTGTAGTCTTCAAACATTCCGCAACTAAATCCTCGGCAGCTTTGGGAAAATCAGAATGAACTGGGAGCTGCATTCTCCATTTAGGCTGAGTTGCCTTGGCACCAGTTTTTGCTCTTCCGGGTGGGTTCTTTGGAGTATTATGCTTTGCTCCTGGCATTCCTTCAGCAGGTACCGCTCTTTGCTGTACTACCACTGGTTCTTCCAACATTGCTGTCTGTTCTATTTCCTGGTGATCCACGCTGTAACCTCCAGAGTCCATACCATCCATTTCAACATCCTCGATAGGTGCAGGTGTATTTTCTCTAGAAATATACCCTACTTCCTCCATATCCTCTGGATTTGCATACCTAGCGCCAGCCCTTCTTGGCCTATTAATTGTAGGTGGGGCCATTTTCTTATGCTTTGCCGCGAACATCTCCAGTCGTGCTGCGGTAAGTGGCGCTGCAACCGCTCCTTCTTTTACTTTAAAATCTAACACCGGGCAAGTAACTGCAAAATTAACCGACTTTGCATCCTTGCTTTTCTCCTTATTTTCCGGCTCTTTGCCCTTGCTTGACCTGCTTTCCATAGACTTTTTATTAATATGATCAATGACCATGGCTCGCATTCCTCGATCTTTGTCTTTAATCAACCTAGTACCATCTTCCAACATAAGCGTAGTCCCATCCTCGTAAACTACCTTTTCCTCTTTATCCTTTTGAAGCGCATTACACCTCATCCTTGTATGCCCTTCTTTATTACAATAATAGCACACCATAGCGGAAAAACGCGAAGTTTGAGGAGAACTCTTGGGCCTAAACGATTCTTTCGCTTTTGCCGCTTCAACTATCTTCTTCTCCAACTCATCAATTCTTGCCATGACTGAATCTGGATCTTTAGAGAGAATTTTATCTTTAGGAGACGAGATCTGAGAAGGCAATCGTACGCCTGGCGCATCTTCCCCCATATCCTCATTATCCAGAGCCACCCTTGCTGCACGTCTCTCAACTCGACGCAACTTCATTTCAGCTTCCACTGCCATTTCTACTTCCTCTAATCCAGGGTACTTATAATTTCCATCCCTCTTTTTAACCAACTTTCCTTTGTTATCTAAGCGCCTTTTTGCCCAGTCTTCAACTTCTGGCGCTAACGCTTCGCAAAACCAAGGTAACAATGCATTAACATCACTAAAATCTTTGTTACTAACTAAATATTCTACTATCCGATTGAAGTCTTCCCTAAAACTTTTAAATTCCCTGGGGTCTCGAACACCTCCTCTAGCCTTGACCCTATTTACCAAAATATCCAGGTCCTTCATTGTATACCTAGTTTCCTCGGTAACCTTTGGACATCTCTTGAGCATTTGTTCTTTTAGCGCTGACCAATTTCGCTCCTCATGCCCTTTTAAATCCTCTAAATCGTCTTTGCACTCATCAGATACAAAGAATAGTACTTGTCGTACCATATCATATTCGGTTGCTCCATGGACTTCTGCTGCTTGTTCAAACCTGCGTAAAAACTTTTCGGCATTAATTCCCGCAAAGCGCAAGCTTTTGTCTTTACACCTAATAACTGTGGTTACCGTTTTTGGAAACGATGTCGAAGAATTGGGCAATTTAACCCTCTCTTGACATCCCCTAGATGTAGTCGCAGTAGGATCCATTCCCGAAATATCAAATCCAAGCAAAGATCACAAAGGAAAAAACACACTCTTGGTTAATTAAACCTGAATTTTTTCACAATACAGCCCTACGCTATCCTCTGATAACGGCTATTGATCCACTTGTTGTAGATCCTACCACTCTTCCGCTGAAGCGCCGGCTTGATTACGTCCTCTTGACGAAACCCTAAAAAAAAAAAAACAATCTAATCAAAAACACTAGTTACAATTATGCCACTGTTGTGACACCAATTGTAGACAGTTCTAAAGTTCTAAGCAGTAGACACAATGGGAGATGGGTTGGTTCTCCTTTTTAATTTATAAAAAGAAGCGCCTACCACTCTTATTTTTTAAAGACAGTGTAATAATGTGTAACACTAATATTTGACTAGAAAGTTTATAAGTTGAGATGAGTTAAAGATAAGGAAACAAGCACTAATATCCGGATATTTCTATTCTTAACAAGCGCTATTATCCACAGCTACTCCCTCTTGAAGCGCTCTCTTTGAATTTGCCTTATTATAGTAATAAAATATCTCTAATAATAGTTAATCCCACTGAATCTATATATTCTCTCTATGTTGCGCTCTTTCACTATACTATAGGAAATACACACACAGACGCAAAAAACTCTAAAGACTCAGAAAATACCTTTTAATATTCTCTCAACAATTAATCACAAATGATCTAATATCTTATACTGGGTACTATGACTATAGCTACACATATATCTCTATATTGATTTTCTTTATGATCTGCTTTTTTAAAATGACAACTAATGTGATTTTTCTTAATTTATTAACTAAATAGATAGATCAACCAGTTCTCTCCTTGTCCCTATCTAATAGTCCTCCTTTTATATTCTTCCGGCGCTCAAGACACAGTTCCCTAATGGATCTCCAGCGCTGACTCTAGCGCCACATTAGTAAAACAATAACTAATTTATTAGTATGCTAGTTACACTGCTTGCAACAACTACAGCGCCTAAATCAGACCCTATAATTACTAACACTAGTATTAACTTGTTTCACTGATTCTCCACATATGCGCTTTTAACTATACCTTGTTTTGTTTCAGCGCTAGTTCCAGGTTTTACTTATCCTCATGCTGCGTCTAGTTGCCTTAACTCTTGGGTAGTTTCACGATTGAGTCCCCACTCTCTTTGCTTTAATACTAGGTTCGTAGTTCTGACAGCTGGCTTTACTAGTTAGCCTTCTTTATTACTTGTCTCGGTAAGTTTCCCAACTGGCTGCGGTACAGCATACCATGCACTTGAGTCGTCCTTAATCCATGACTTTCTTCTTAATGCGTAACACATACCTTTTGGAAAGCCCAAATCCATATTGTTTAGCGCTTTATGGTCCTAAATCAATAACACACAATTCCCCATTGTGCGGCACATTTCGCTACAAAATCCGAGCACACAGACCCTCAATCTTTTTCAGCGCTTCCATTTCCTTTGTTCCTTGAAACACGCAAATACATATTATATTTTAACATTTCCTGCTGCGCTAGCTCCCCTATGTTCTTCCTGGACTACGCGTGATGATTGGTCTAAGATCACGCTTCCTGCGAGGCGCGTACCACAACATGGCGCATGACAGATGCCCAGGTATAAAACGCGAGCTCTGTTGAGCGTGAGACATATACTTCCCACACCACTTTCCCTCAATTTATCTTTCGATTATTTTTTTATTTATTTATGATGTCAACTTTTCCTACTCCGACTCCCACGCCTCCACACCCCACAGCGGATGGTGGGCTCATTACCCAGAAATACTCCCAAGCCTGCACAGCCTGCGAGTCAATGGAGTACTTTTGCGTCGAGAGCACTCCCACACCAGGTCCTCGCCAGAAATGCGAGTTTTGCTGCTGGAGACGGGTGGCTTGCAATTCCTTATCGAAAAATGCTGACATCGAACAACGGTTTACTAAAACCAAATACTGGGTAATACCAAAGACCAAAGAGGTGATCAAAGATATCTGGGATGTGTCGGTCGGGGACAATCAGTCGGAAGGGGTTGAGGAGGAGGTCGAGGATACCGTGGCAACCTGGGTAACCCGGGCCACAGGTAAAAGACAAGGGGTGGAAGAGGAGGTGGATGAATTGGTGGAAGAAGATGAGGATGAAGTCCCCATCTCAAGGCAGACGCCAAAGAAGCGGCGGATGGTCATCGAAGATGATTAAGAGGAGAAGGAAGTGACAGTGGAGGTCGCCCCAAAGCTATTTTTAGAGGCTGACCCGGTTTTTGAAGTAAATCTGCTTTTCTTGTTTCAAAAGTTTGTTACTGATGACCATATGTTTTTAGAATTCAGATGTCATTGCAGAAGCCCCTATTGTGGAAGCGGCGCCATCATTTCCAGTTGAAGAAAATCAACCAGTGATTGATTCGAGGGAGGACAACAAGGAAACTCTTGACCAGGTATGGTAGAAGAAACCTTGGCAGGGTCGACGAGCTCGATTCATCAAAGATTTAAGTGGTGAGGTTGACAAGGTAATCGATGCTGCCTCCTTCAACGTGGCTGAAGAATTACTGGAGATTGGGGAAGTGGTACCAGTAGGAGAGAAGGAGGTATTTGAGAAATTCAGGAATGAAATTAGGGTGGTTTTGGAAAAAATGAAGAAATTGGTTTGGGAAAAAATACAGGAGAAAATTTGAAATGGAAAGAGAAAAAAGAAAGAAAAAGAAAAGTAGAAAGCAATTTGTATATTTATTTATTTATTGTATTTTGTTGTTTTAATTAAAATTTTAATATATATTTTTCAAGATTTTGAAAAGAAAAAGAAAAAGAAAGAAGAAAAAATATTTGAATGAAGTTTTTTTGTTTTACAATTTTGAAAGAAGAAAAGAAAAAATATTTAACTGAGAAAAATTTTTAGTTTTAAGTTTTTGAAAAAAAAGAAAAAATTTAAGTAAGAAGAAGAGAAAAAAAATAGTTGATTGAAACAATTTTGTTTGACATGAAAATTTAATGAGAGAAAAATTTGTTATTCATGAAATTTTATTTATCGAAGTTTTTGAGGAATTATGGTTATTTGAAAAGAAAGAAAAAAAAATAGTTTTGAAAAAAGAATTTAAAAGAAAGAAGTAATTTGTTTGAAGATTTTTAAAAGAAAGATTGAAAGGTTGAAGTGAATTTTGACAAAGATTGTTGTGTTTTGTGAAAAATTTTGATAGTTCAAAGAAAAAGAATTTGAGCAAAAAAAATTTGAAAGGAGAAAGAAAGAAATAATTTAAAGGAATTATTGATTTTTTAAGGTTTTTATTTTGATGAATTTTAAGACTTTATATAATTTTAATTTTTAATTTAATTTATTTTTAATTTAATTTATTTTATTTTATTTTGTTTTATTTTATTTTATTTTATTTTATTTTATTTTATTTTATTTTATTTTATATTATTTTATTTTATTTTATTTTATTTTATTTTATTTTATTTTATTTTATTTTATTTTATTTTATTTTATTTTATTTTATTTTATTTTATTTTATTTTATTTTATTTTATTTTATTTTATTTTATTTTATTTTATTTTATTTTATTTTATTTTATTTTATTTTATTTATTTATTTATTTTTAAAGAAGGTTGAAAAAACTTTTGAAAAGAAGAAAGAAGAAAGGAAAGTAAGGATTTTTTTAGATGTAAAGAAGTTTTAGATTTTTTAAGAAAATAAAGAAAAGAGAAAGAAAAGAAAAAAGAGAAGAGAAGCGAAAAATAAAAGAGAGTTCTAAGGTTTTGGTTTTAAAGGATATTTAAGATGAAAAGATTTTAGGAGTTCAGGGGTGTTAGAAACATTGATGTCTGGCTCCCAGGATGTTTTGTCTGAGTCATTGAGGAAGCCTTCTCATTCCACAAGGTATTGAAGATTCCCCTTGCGCATTCTTGAATCAAGGATATGGCTTACTTCCCACTCTAGATGGTCTTCTACTTCAACTGGTTCCGGAGGAGGTTGGTTCCTGCCTGGGTATGTTTCTCGAGCCAGTTCCAGGAGAGATACGTGGAAAACAGGGTGAATAGCCTGCCATTTAGGAGGTAGCTTGAGTCAAAATGCAGTTTTAGAGACTTCGGAGTCGATTTCAAATGGTCCCAAGCGCCTTTCGGCCAGTTTCTTCGATGGTGGAGTTGTTTGAATGTTTTGTGCGTCGAGCCATACTTTTTTGCCTGGTTTAAAGGGAGGATAAGGTTGTTGATGTTTGTTGGCCTGTTCCTTGTACCTTTGAATCACTAATTCCAAGTTTGATTTAAGTTCTTCTTGGAGTTGTGATATGGTTTGAAGATAATGTTCCACAGGATGACTAGTTCCTACATGGATTGAGTTGAATCGAGGGTGTCTTCCATAAACAGTTTCGAAATGAGATTTTCATGTCAAAGAATGAGTTGAGTTATTATAAGCAAATTCGGCCAATGGTAACCATGTGGTCCAATCGTCTTGTTGGTAACTGACATACATTCAAAGATATTGTTTGAGGATTTGGTTGACCCTTTCTGTTTGCCCATCGGTTTCAGGATGATAGGCCGTGGAGAGATTCCTCGTGATATTGAGTTGTCGACACAATTGAGTCCGGAATGTGGATACAAACAATGATCCTCTATCTGAAATAATATCATTAGGTAAGCCAGGTTTGGAAAATACATATTCTAGAAAAAATTTTGACAAATCTTCTGCTGTAGCAGTAGTAGTGGTTTTAATGAAAATAGACATTTTTGAAAATCTATCTACTATTAATAATATAGCATCAAAATTATTAGAAAGAGGAAGTTGAGAAATGAAATCCATTGATAAAGATTCCCAAGGTTTAGAGGGAATAGGAAGTGGTTGAAGCAACCCATGCTTCCGGTGACAGGGAACCTTATTCCTATTACATTCGTAACAAGATCTTATATAGGCCTTGATTTCTCTGGTCATTCCTGGCCAGAAGAAATCCCTCGCTATTAACTGGTAGGTTTTATTGACCCCAAAATGACCAGCTAATGGAGAATCATGTGGACTATTGAAAATCCATAATTTTATTTCATTGTTGTTGGGTATGACTACTCTACCTTTGAAAACTAATAGACCTGATTCAATACTAAATCTTTTGGCCCCTTGCTTCAAGAGTATTTTGTCTTTTAACCCTAAACAATAATTGTCCTTCGACTGAGCTTTGAGGATGTTGGATAGTAGATTTTGAAAAGATTGAATTGTCATCGAATTAAGTTGATGAGTCCTTAACATTAATTCGTTGAAAATTGATTTCACATTTTCTGGGTTCTTGTCAGCTAATGCATCCCCCCACTGTGGGTAAATGTTGTCCCGGAGTGACAAGATATCTGGGACAATGCAGTTCTTACCTGGGCAATAGGAAACAAAAAAAGGAAATTCAGACAGAAATTCAGCCCACCTGGCTTGACGCCTGGTTAACACTTTGGAAGACATAAAGTATTTCAAAGCATTATGGTCTGTTAGAATTTGAAAAAGACTATCTAGGCTGAGAAGAAAAGAGCGCCATTTTTTAAGACAATGAATAATAGCTAAAAGCTCTTTGTCATGAATTTCATAATTTAATTCTGCCACAATTAGTTTGTGTGACTCTAAAGCAACAGGATGAAACAATTTTGTTTCAGGATTTAATTGAGAAATGACCCCTGCGATAGCATAACTGCTCGCATCTGTCTCGACTATTGTCAAAGCAGAAGGATCAAAGTGTCAAAAAATTGGAGCTGTGGTGAACGCAGTCTTTAATGCTTCGAATTCCTTTTGTGCTGTAGAGTTAAAAACAAAAGGAATATCTTTTCTAAGAAGCGAAGTAAGATTGGAAATAGTTTTAGAGTAATCTTTAATAAATCTTCTATAGAAATTGGCAAAACACAAAAATCCTTGTAGGGATTTAACAGTTTTGGGCTCAGGCCATTCCAAGACTTTTTGGAACTTTTTGTTGTCCATGACCAAACCATCAGTGGACAATGTAAAACCTAAAAAATTGATTGACTTAAGATGGAATTCACATTTATTGTGCTTGGCGTAGAGACCGTGATCTTGAAGTCGATTTAAAACCTGTCAAACATGATGAATATGTTCATCTAGTGTCTTTGAGATAATTAAAATATCATCTAAATAGACGACAAAATCTTGAAAGATGTCATTAACAAAGGTTTGAAAAGTAGATGGTGCGTTACACAATCCAAAATGCCTGACTAAATATTCAAAACTACCAAATCTAGTGCGCATTGCAGTCAGTGGTTCATGACCTTCAGCAATGCAAATAAGATTATAAGCGCCTCTAAGATCAATTTTAGAAAAGAAATTAGCACCATTGAAAAGGGTAAGAAGAAATGACTTAGGAGGAACAGGATATGCATTCTTCTTAGTGACTGTGTTGAGCTTTCTATAGTCAACACACAACCTAAGGCCACCATCCTTTTTCTTTACAAAAAGAACAGTGGAGCCAGTTGGAGATTTACTGGCTCTGATGAAACCTTTGGCTACATTCTCTGAAATGTAGTCTCGAAGAACTTGAGATTCTTCCTTCGACAAAGAATAGACAGGACCTATTAACTCTATTTGATGGTAACTTATCGGCCTTGCGGATTGAGAAAACATTGAGGAAATAGTGATAGATTTCCGGTAGAGTTTATTTAATGGCTTCAACGTTGATTTGGTCGTCCTCATCATCTTCGAGAGAATCTGTCGAGGGAAAACCAGAATTCAGAGAGCATAATTTGATTACTTCGAGGCAATTTAAATCCTCTTCAAGTGAAGTCATCGAGCTAGAAGGGTTAGCCAATTGCTCATTTAGAGAAAAATCAGATGCTTGCAAGTCATCTGGCAGAGATTTGTCCTCTAGCAGGACATTGTCAGGTGGGTTGTTTAACTCCCTATTGACCTGCATTGAAGAATCAGAAATATACTTAGTGCGTGGGGTGATCAATCCCCGTGTCCAATAAATTTCAGGATTCCAATGTGTTAAAAAGTCATGGCCAAGAATGGTATTGTCCATCCTTGGGGCGTCCAAGACTGATAATTCCCACTCGAAGGAGGGAAAGTTTGGAAAGTTGAAAACCCATAAAACTTTCTTACTTACCCAATATTTGGGTTCCTCTGATTCGACCAAATAAATTGGAGTTAAATTGATATCTGTAAATGTCAGTTGTAACTTCTCGGCAAAAGATAAACTGACAAAAGAAATTAAAGCTCCAGAGTCTATAAGACAACTGAAGGGGATATCCTCCTTAAAAAGAATGAATCTCAAGCGGTTTAAGGCAACTCCAGTCCTTAAGACATGGAGGTTCTGTGCACTGGGAGAGATAAGATAGTTTGCTTTGCACACAAGTAAACTATCTACTAGTTTTTTGACTTTGAACTAGTACCTTCTCTTTCCTTCAACTTTACACAATCTTCTAGCTTGTGCTTACCCCCACAATACATACATAACCCACTATCTGCTTGTCTCTTCCTCTCAGCTTTTTTAAGTTCCCCTTTAGAATCCAGTACTTTACTGATATTGCCTGGGGTCGAGCTTTTCGGTCAAGGTTTGTCCTTTCCCTTATTCGGTTTGGATTGAATTGAGGAGGATTGAGTTGGCTGTGGGTGTGAAGAAGGTCCCAATTTAAAATTTAGGCCTTGAGATTTGTTGGTGTATCGATGATGTTGTATCCGTCCTTGGTAAACACCGTCGAGTTCAAGGGTTTGATCCATTAAATCTGTTAAAGTAGTCATCTTCTGACCATGAAGATTTAATTAATCCAGAATCCTCAAAGGAAGTCCCTTTTTGAAATGATACTTGAGGGCAGCATCATTCCAACCTACTCAAGTTTGAAGTGCTCCAAAGTTTGAGATGTATTCAGAAGCTTTACCATTCTCACTCATGCAAAGGAAGTCCAGTTCAATTTCTGTGTTGTCAGTTTCATTAGGGTCACCAAACAACGTAAAAAGTTGGTCTTCCAACTTTTCCCAGTTATTGATGAGTAAGTGGGTCTCTGTCGAAGAGAGCATGAGAAGATAAGGTTCGAACCACCTTGCTGCCTTTCCTGCTAGGAATGAAGAAGCGTAAACAACCTTTGACCAGTCTTTATTAAAGGTTCAAGGGTCATTATGGAACAGTAGCTTTCATGTTTGCAAGAATGGTCACAATCTGTCTGGATGTTCTCAATTGAATTTATCAGGAGATTTTATGGAAGGCATTTTAAATTTTGATCCCTACAAAGACTTTGGATTTGAAAGGGTCTTCATGAAAAGCCTCATGAAGTCTTCCAGTGAATTAGATGATCCAGGTTCTGAAGGTTGACCAGAAGGGTGTGTAGCAGGGTCAGATGTTGCCTCATGCACTGTATCCTCTCCTTCTTCATCATCACTAGAATCATCAAAATCTTGTGGGATGTCTTCTACAGATTGGACTGAATGTTGCCATTCCCTAAGGTCGAGAGGTTTCAGGGAGTGAGTGCGGGAAACAGGCTGTGTGGCTTTTGGCCTGCCTCTGGCACGAGCCCTGGTATTAGCGCCCGTAGGAGGAGTGCATTGAACAGGTGCCATTTTAAGAATTTAGAAACACCTGGAAAAGGACTTAGTAGTGCAAAGAATGAGAACTACGGAGAATTAAATTATACTGTCACCAGATGACCTACACACAAGGTCAAGGGTGTTCCTGAAAGTGAGATGAGGGATAAAGTTTAGAGACTTCTTCAAGGAAGTGATTCAAAGATGACTCAAAGGAAGAGCTACTGCTTCAAGTTATATTCGAGAAGAATCTTAATATATTTTAAGGTAATACTAATATTCTTAGAATCTCACAAAGGGTTGTAACACTCAACAATCAAAGATTTAAATTTAGAAATGACTATTGAGGGAAAAAGGAAATGTACAATAACAATGATTTAACTTGCAGTTTTACCACTATTAGCTATAAATACATTTTATAATTTAGTTCTAAAGAAACATCAACCCAAACTCCAACCCTTTTTATATCTATTACTCCTCCTTGCATTGACCTCATACCCATCCATAATTCCGCACACCACAGACCACCAAAATTACACCCGTTACACATGGACCCTCCTCACTAACATCCATTAACCCCTTAATCCTCCACTACTCATTCCATCCATGCTCACTACCCCCTTTTTAATAATTCACAGATATTTAATAAAAACTTTTAGCGGAATATTTCATTGACTATTGCACTGTGCATCGCTTATCGAAGAAAAGCCTAAACAAACTTTTGAGAATTGACTAATTTAGATTTAAAGTTTAGATTAGCGCAGCTAAATAGTGAGTACACAAAGGGAAGTCGCCGTGGCGAGGTAGAAACACTTTCTGTGCTTCGAGTATGGATTTAGGCCTCTGTTTTATTGATTTAATGAGCTGCTTTTGCCTTGAGTGTCACATGGCGCATGACGATTGCGGTAAGGGAGAAGGGAGAGAAGGATAAATTTGGAGGTAGAAAAGGAAGATGGGGGTTTATAAAGATTAACACAGAGAAAGGGAGAAGTAGGGAGGTTGAGGAGGAGGAGGGAAAAGTCAAGGGAAGGACTGGGTAAAGAGGAGAAAAGATGAATTGGTAGTTTCTTATTGACGTAGAAGCAGCATTGGGTAGGAGAAGGGGGGAGTGAAGGGGGATGACAAGATTCCATCCTTTGGAAGGGGCTGGGGAAAAGGTATTGTGGGAGAGGAAGGGTTCTTGTAAGGCTAAGATGTCAAAGGAGTTAGTATAAGGGTCATTAAAAATAGAGTGAAAAACATTAAAGGAGCAATGGCAGTTGAGCTGAAAAATCAAAAAGGGGAGGGAGGGAGACACTGGTAGATCTGAGTTGGATGTCATCAGGATCTATTGAGTGGAAAGGCCAGAAGATGAGGTAATTGAAAAATAGGAGGGGGAGGTGATAACACAAGGAGGGCAGACAGGGAAGTGCCCAAGTTTTTTAGGGGATTGTCATGAGGAAGGGCATCAATGCAACAGAAGAAAACTGGGGCTGAAAGCTTAGGAGCTTTGCACAACTTGGTGTTGTGATGGCCAGAGAAGTATGAAAAATGGGGGGGGAGAGTAGTGAATAGACAAATTTTCCTTACCCCAGAATTGGAAACAGGTACTCTTTTGGTGGTTGATAGCCTCAGTGCATCTTACTTGGCATTTTACAAAGAGATTGTGAGAGTGAGAGTAAAAAAGTAAATCAACATCTGTTTTATTGTGTAGATTTAAGACCACAGAGGAGTGATTTTTCCCCTCTCTAGCTTCTGGGCTTTTGAGCCAGGTGACTTTTAAAGTGATTTGAGAGTATGGGAATAGTCCTCAATGAGGGTGCCCATGCATGCTTGATTGTTGAGGTCAAAATATGTGGGGATCCCATGGGCCACCACTGGGAATGAGGGAGGTTTGATGATCATCCCCTGGGGGTCCACTCTTGCCACAAATTGGTGAGGAGGAGGAGTTCAGCTTCAGATGAGGAAATTATTTTTAGGTCATTAGACTTGTGCCTAATGACGCCTTTGACTTGGATTATAGTTTGTGTGGTTGGGTTCATGATTTTCTTTGAAGCAATACAATTATTAATGAAATCCAAAATTTTTGAGTTAGGGTGATCTTTGAGTACTGGGGCTGCAGGGTCAGTCTGCTTTATTGTGAATAAGGGGAAGCTTGGGTGCATTTGTGGTGGAGGGGAAGGGGTATCTTTGGGGAGGCCTGAGGCAGAAACTTGGGCAAAAGAAGAGCACATATTTTGAGGGTGGGGAGGTTTGTATTTTTTTTTATTTTTTTTATTTTATTTCTTACAATTTCACCCAGCTAGGGGCATGAAGGCATGGTTAACTAATTGGCTAGGTACAAGTGGGGAGTAATGAATGTAATGAGTTAGGTAACAACAGGGAAATTGAAAGGATGACATGGGGGCAGCCAGGTGGCTTGAGAACACAGATGGGGATGCCAAGGGGGGGAGGGTAATCCTTGAGGGGTTATGGTTTGATGGGCAGGGTTTTCAATAATGTAAGGGGAGTGGAATTCCGCAGCTGACCCAAGTGAATGACCAAGAACAATTGTCCAGATAATGGGGGATGGCAAAGTGGGGGGGCTCTCCAGCCTTCACGCACATGTCTATCCACTGTAGGTCACTGAGGGAGAATAGAGACATTGTGGGGATAACAAGACATTGACACCAACATGAAAACAAGTGTGCCAACCATGGACGAATGGGTGTGGTTAAAAAGGGGGGGAGGCGGCAGGGATTTGAACCCGCAACACACAAGTCAATGTAACAAGCGGCCATCCAGGCGATGATCTAACCACATAGACCATCTCGCCCACTGGGAGGTTTGTGTTGGTTTGTTGGGTTGCTTTTGGGAGGGAGTCTGGCAAGGATGACATTAAGTTTGGTTTCTATGGCAGACATTTGGGGTTGTGGTTGGGGTGGACTATGGGTGTCTGGTGAAAGGTTTTTTGGGTGATGAGAGTGTGTATATCTGACATAGTAGCAGTGTGGACAGTTGTGTGAGAGCCTTTCCTTGGGGGTTCCCTGATGGTACCTAAGAGGTTGTTTAGGCACAAGGAGAGGGCAGCAGGGTCATTTGCATTGTTTAGTCCTACCAGGCGGATAATGCAGGCAGCTGGGGAGTTGGGATCCACAGATGAGGGGAGAGGAGCTTGAGGGGCCAAGAAAAGGCTGTGACTAGCAAACGGATTGTTAGGATTATGGATGGAGTTCTCTAAAGAGGCAGAGGTCTGTCTTAGAGAGAGCAGGATAGGATGGATTCTGGGGAAAGGAGTGGGGGTGGAGCTGCCTTCTGACATTGGAGCAATGGGTTCATCTTGGGTGAGCTTTCCTTGCTTCTTCTATGGTGGAGAAGGAGCATGACCAAACAGAAGGTAAAGACTATTGGTGTTTATTGAGGGCAGGGTATTTGGGGGGGCAAGCAATTTTGGAGATGTAGGGTGAATATGGCCAAGTTGGGAGAAAAGAGGAGGAGGGAGAGGTTTGAGGGGAGATAAGGGAGGTGATTGGGGAGGATCAGGCAAAGGAGGGGATTCCAGTACCAGAGGGGGAGGAGGAGGAGGAGGATTGGGTGGAGCAGGGAGCGGCACATCAATCAACATGCCATGGTGGTTCTGGTCAGAATCCATGATGAAAGTGATGTTTTGGACACTTTGTATGAGATTCAATACGCATGAAGAGTAGATATTGCATGACAGTAGGCAAAAGAGCATGAGACATAAGGAGTTAATGTTGCACAGCTGCAGAACTTCACATTTAGTGCCAATTAGCAAAGGCAAAATGAATACTAATTTGCGTGACTGTGGAAAAAGGCCAATTAGCCTAAGTTATTAATGTCGCACTGTCACCGGACGACCTACGCACAAGGTCGAGGATGTTCCTGAAAGTGAGATGAGGGATTTAGAAACTTCTTCGAAGCACAGAGGAATGATTTGAGGAAGTGGTTCGAAGGTCACTCGAAGTAAGAGCTACAGGTTCGAGGTTTGTTCAAGAAGAATTATAAAATAGTTTCAAAGGTAATAGGAATTCTTAAGATCTCACGAAGGGTTGGAAACTCAATAATCAAAGATTTAGGATTTAGAAATGAATATTGAGAAAATAAAAGAAAGATACAATAACAATGATTTAACTTTAAAGATTTACCACTATTAATGTAAATATGATTTTTATAATTTAATTCTAAGGAATATCAAACCAAATACCCAACCCCTTTTATATCCTTTGTTCCTCCTCGCATTGACCTCCCTTCCATCGCACCATTCCCATTCCATGGACCATTACTAACATACACTTAGACCCTCTTCGCTAAATATCCGTCCATGCTCAATTTACCCCTTTTTAATTAATTAACAAAACTTTAATGAAAAACTACTACTGTACTATTTCGTTGAAACTAGCGCTGTGCGTCGCTTATTGAAAAGGAGACTAAGGCACCCTATTGGGAGATTGACTAATTTAGATTTAGAGTTTAGGCTAGCGCAGTTAAATAGGAAGTACACAAAGGAAAATCGCAGTTGTTATGTAGAATTGCTTTCTGCGCTTCGAGTATAGATTTAGGACTCGATATTATTGATTTAATGAGCTTATTTCGCCTCGAGTGTCACGTGGCGCGTGACAGATGCCTGGGTATAAGAATCGCAAACTCCATTGAGCTTGAGCCATCTTCCCACAATAGTTTCCCTTCTTCTATAACTTTTTCCTCCCTTATTAATTTCTCTTTTTATAAAGAACTGCACTACTCCTACACCTACGCCTCCACACCCTAAAGCGGATGGGGGAATGATTACGGGACAATTTTCACAAACTTGCACGGCTTGTGAAAGCATGGAATATTTTTGTGTCGAAAGTACGGCGACTCAAGGCCCTCGCCAGAAATGCGAGTTTTGCCGTTGGCCACAAGTGGCGTGCAATGCGTTGACGAAGAACGCAGAGATCGAACAACGGTTCACCAAGACCAAGTTTTGGGTAATCCCTAAAACAAAAGAGGTGGTCGAAGACATTTGGGATGTCTCTATTGAAGATGAACAATCGGTGGGGGAAAATGATAAGGAGCTAATTAACGAGATCACTACCTGGGTAACCCAGGCCACAAGTTCGAAGCAAGGTGTCAAGGAAGAGGTCGACGAGTTGGTGGAGGAAGATGAAGATGAAGTCCCTGTTCCAGGGTGGGCACCCAAGAAATGACGGGTGGTCATTGAAGAGGACAAGGAGGAAAGAGAGGCAGAGGTAGAGGTGGTGCCAAGGTTATTCTTAGAGCCTGACCCCATCTTCGAGGTAAGTTTTCAATTGTTATTTTTTAAGGATGAAGTTACTGATGAGTTTTGTTTAGACATCGAATACCCTTGAAGACCCAATTGGGGAGCCTGTGCCGGTTTTACCAACTGAGGCAAAACCTCCGGCCACAGATGTAGTTGAAGAACCTGAAGACACACTGGACCAGGTGTGGTCAAAGAGACCTCGTCAAGGTCGAAGAGTAAGGTTTGTGGAAGAGTTATGTGGGGAGGTCGACACAATTATCGACACTGCTTCCTTCGACGTGGAAGAGGAACTCTTGGAGATTGGAGAGGAGGAGGTATTTGAGAAATGCAGGAAGGAGATAAGGGTAGTTTTGGAGAAAATGAAAAGATTGGTTCGAGAAAAATTAAAAGAAAAAATTTGAAATGAAAAGGAGATGTAAAGAAGTAGAAAAATTTGTATTTTAGTTTTATTTTATTTTATTTTTTTATTGTAGGTGAATATTATTAATTTTATAAGATTTGGGAGAGAGAGAAAAAGGAAAAGAAAAAAGAAGTTTTAAATAAAAATTTTAGAATTTTGAAAGGAGAAATTTAAAGAAAGAAAAAAAGTTGTTTAATTTGAAGGAAGTTTTAAGGTTTTAAAAGGAAAATTTTATGTAAGAAAAGAGAGAGAAAAAATAAACGGTTGGTGATTGAGATGAGTTTGTTAAATTGAGAATTTAATGAAAGAAGAATTTTTTTTTTTTTTTTTTTTAGGAAATTTTAGTTTGAAAAGAGAGGAAGAAGAAAGAAAGGAAAAAAAACAGAATTTAGAATCTAAAGAGAATTTGAAAAAGAAGAATCATTTGTTCCAAGAATTATTATAGGGAGATTTAGAGGTTGAAGTTAAGTTCGAGGAAATGGTCGTACCATACAAGATTTGATGGTTTGAAGAAAAGAAAATTTTTAAAGAGAGAATAAATTTTAGAGAAGAAAATTTTTAAAGAGAATTTTAAATTTAGGAAAAGAATGTATTTTAGAGAATTGAAAAAGAGAAAAGAAAGAAAATATTTAGAGAGATTTAAGAGTTTTTTTATTTTATTTTATTATTTATGTTTATTCTATTTATTTTATTTTATTGTTTAAGTTTATTCTATTTATTTTATTTTATTTAATTTTACTTTTGATTTTACTTTTAGTTGGTTTTTAGAGAAAAATTATATAGGAGTAGAAGAAAGAAAAAGAAGAGAGAGAAAAGAGAAAACAAGGCTAAGAAATTTAAGAGGTGTTTAGATTTTAAAGAAAGAAAGAAAAAGAAAAGAAAATTTGAATAAAAGAAATTTTAAGGTTTTGGTTTTAAAGGATATTTCAAATGAAAAGATTTTAGGAGTTCAGGGGCGTTAGAAACATTGATGGCTGGTTCCCAGGATGTTTTGTCTGAGTCATTGAGGAAGCCTTCCCATTCCACGAGGTATTGAAGTTTCCCCTTGCGCATTCTTGAATCAAGGATACGACTTACTTCCCACTCTAGATGATCTTCTACTTCGACCGGTTCCGGAGGGGGTTGGTTCTTGCCCGGGTATATTTCTCGAGCCAGTTCCAGGAGAGATACATGGAAAACAGGGTGACTTGCCTGCCATTTAGGAGGTAACTTGAGTCAAAATGCAGTTTTAGAGACTTCAGAATCGATTTTGAATGGTCCCAAGCGCTTTTCAGCCAGTTTCTTTGATGGTCGTGTTGTTCGAATGTTTCGTGCGTCAAGCCATACTTTGTCGCCTAGTTTAAAGGAAGGAGCAGATTGTCGATGTTTGTCGGCCTGTTCCTTGTATCTTCGAATCGCTGATTCCAAATTTGTTTTAAGTTCTTCTTGAAGTTGTGATATAGTTCGAAGATAATGTTCCGCAGGATGATTAGTTCCTACATGGATTGAGTTGAATCAAGGATGTCGTCCATAAATGGTTTTGAAGGGAGATTGTTGTGTCGAAGAATGAGTTGAGTTATTATAAGCAAATTCGGCCAGTGGTAACCATGTGGTCCAATTGTCTTGTTGGTAACTGACATACATTTGAAGATATTGTTCGAGGATTTGGTTAACTCTTTCTGTTTGACCGTCGGTTTCAGGGTGATAGGCCGTGGAGAGGTTCCTCGTGATATTGAGTTGTCAACACAGTTGGGTCCAGAATGTGGATACAAACAATGAGCCTCTATCTGAAATAATATCATTTGGTAAGCCGTGTTTAGAAAATACATATTCTAGAAACAATTTTGACAAATTTTCTGCAGTAGCAGTAGTAGTGGTTTTAATGAAAATAGACATTTTTGAAAATCTATCTACTATTACTAATATAGCATCAAAATCATTAGAAAAAGGAAGTTGAGAAATGAAATCCATCGATAAAGATTCACAAGGTTTAGAGGGAATAGGAAGTGGTTGAAGCAACCCATGCTTCCGGTGACAGGGAGCCTTATTCCTATTACATTCGTAACAAGATTTTATATAGGCCTTGATTTCCCTGGTCATACCTGGCCAGAAGAAATCCCTCGCTATTAACTGGTAGGTTTTATCAACCCCAAAATGACCAGCTAATGGAGAATCATGTCGACTGTTGAAAATCCATAATTTTATCTCATTGTTGTCGGGTATGACTACTCTACCTTCAAAGACTAATAGGCCTGATTCAATACTAAATCTTTTAGCCCCTTGCTTCGAGAGTATTTTGTCTTTTAACCCTAAACAATATTCGTCCTTCGACTGAGCTTCGAGGATGTTGGATAGCGGATTTCGAAAAGATTGAATTGTCATCGAATTAAGTTGATGAGTTGTTAACATTGATTCATTGAAGATTGATTGCACATTTTCTGGGTTCTTGTCAGCAAATGCATCCCCCCGCTGTGGGTAAACGTCGTCCCGATGTGACAAGATATCTGGGACAATGCAGTTTTTTCCTGGGCAATAGGAAATAGAGAAAGAAAATTCAGACAAAAATTCAGCCCACCTGGCTTGACGCCTGGTTAACACTTTAGAAGACATGAAGTATTTCAAAGCATTATGATCTGTTAAGATTTGAAAAGGACTATCTAGGCTGAGAAGAAAAGAACACCATTTTTTAAGACAATGCATAATAGCTAAAAGCTCTTTGTCATGAATTTCATAATTTAATTCTGCAGCTATGAGTTTGCGCGACTCAAAAGCAACAGGGTGAAACAAATTTGTTTCAGGATTTAATTGGGAGATGACCCCTGCAATAGCATAATCGCTCGCATCTGTCTCAACTATTGTCGATGCAGAAGGATCAAAATGTCGAAGAATTGGGGCTGTGGTGAACGCCGTTTTTAGTGCTTTGAATTCCTTTTGTGCTGTAGAAGTAAAAACAAAAGTAATGTCTTTTCTAAGAAGAGAAGTAAGATTGGAAATAGTTTTAGAGTAATCTTTAATAAATCTTCTATAGAAGTTTGCAAAACCCAAAAATCCTTGGAGCGATTTAATGTTTTTGGGCTCAGGCCATTCCAGGATTTTCTGGACTTTTTTGTCATCCAAGACTAAACCGTCAGTGGACAACGTAAAACCCAAAAAATCAATTGATTTGAGGTGGAATTCGCATTTATTATGCTTGGTGTAGAGACCATGATCTCGAAGACGATTTAGGACCTGTTGAACATGATGAATATGTTCATCCAGCTTTGCACACAAGTAAACTATCTACTAGTTTTTTGACTTCGAACTAGTACCTTCTCTTTCCTTCAACTTTACACAGTCTTCCAACTTGTGCTTACCCCCACAATACATACATAACCCATTATCTGCTCGTCTCTTCCTCTCAGCTTCTTTAAGTTCCCCTTTAGGATCCAGTACTTTGCTGATATCGCCTGGGGTCGAGCCTTTTGGTCAAGGTTTATCCTTCCCCTTATTGGGTTTGGATTGAGTCGAGGAGGATTGATTTGGTCATGGGTGTGAAGAAGGTCCTGATTTAAAATTTAGGCCTTGAGATTTGTTGGCATATCGACGATGTTGAAGTTGTCCTTGATAAACGCCGTCAAGTTTGAGGGTTCGATCCATTAAATCCGTTAAAGTAGTCATCTTCTGACTGTGAAGATTTAATTGATCCAGAATTCTCGAAGGAAGTCCTTTCTTGAAATGATACTTAAGGGCAGCATCATTCCAACCTACTCGAGTTTGAAGTGCTCTGAAGTTCGAGATATATTCAGAGGCTTTACCATTATCACTCATGCGAAGAAAATCAAGTTCAATTTCTGCATTGTCCGTTTCATTAGGGTCCCCAAACAACGTAAAAAGTTGGTCTTCGAACTTTTCCCAATTATTGATAAGTAAGTGGGTTTCTGTTGAAGAAAGCATGAGCAGATAAGGTTTGAACCATCTTGCTGCTTTCCCGGCTAGGAATGAAGAAGCGTAAACAACCTTTGATCGGTCGCTGTTAAAGGTTCGAGGGTCATTATGGAACAGTAGCTTGCAGGTTTGCAAGAAGGGTCGCAATCTGTCAGGGTGATCTCCGTCGAATTTGTCAGGAGATTTCATAGAAGGAGTTTTGAACTTAGATCCCTCTGAAGACGTTGGATTTGAAAGGGTTTTCATGAAAAGTCTCATGAAATCTTCCAGAGAGTTAGATGGTCCAGGTTCTGAGGATTGACCAGAAGGGTGATTGGCTGGGGCGGATGGTGCCTCGTGCATTGTATCCTCTCCTTCTTTTTCATCACTAGAATCCTCAAAATCTTGTGGGATGTCTTCTACAGATTGAACTGAATGTTGCCGTTCCCTAAGGTCGAGTGGTTCCAAAGAGTGAGTGCGGGAAACAGACCTTGTGGCTGTTGGCCTGCCCCTAGCGCGAGCTCTAGTAGTAGCGCCCGGAGGAGGAGTGCGTTGAACAGGTGCCATTTTTAAAACTTTAAAAACACCTAAAAGGACGTAGTAGTGCAAAGAATGAGAACTACGGAGAATTAAATTATACTGTCACCGGACGACCTACGCACAAGGTCGAGGATGTTCCTGAAAGTGAGATGAGGGATTTAGAAACTTCTTCGAAGCACAGAGGAATGATTCGAGGAAGTGGTTCGAAGGTCACTTGAAGTAAGAGCTACAGGTTCGAGGTTTGTTCGAGAAGAATTATAAAATAGTTTCAAAGATAATAGGAATTCTTAAGATCTCAGGAAGGGTTGGAAACTCAATAATCAAAGATTTATGATTTAGAAATGAATATTGAGAAAATAAAAGAAAGATACAATAACAATGATTTAACTTTAAAGATTTACCACTATTAATGTAAATACGATTTTTATAATTTAATTCTAAGGAATATCAAACCAAATACCCAACCCCTTTTATATCCTTTGTTCCTCCTCGCATTGACCTCCCTTCCATCGCACCATTCCCATTCCATGGACCATTACTAACATACACTTAGACCCTCTTCGCTAAATATCCGTCCATGCTCAATTTACCCCTTTTTAATTAATTAACAAAACTTTAATGAAAAACTACTACTGTACTATTTCGTTGAACCTAGCGCTGTGTGTCGCTTATTGAAAAGGAGACTAAGGCACCCTATTGAGAGATTGACTAATTTAGATTTAGAGTTTAGGCTAGCGCAGTTAAATAGTAAGTACACAAAGGAAAATCGCAGTTGCTATGGAGAATTGCTTTCTGCGCTTCGAGTATAGATTTAGGACTCGATATTATTGATTTAATGAGCTGCTTTCGCCTCGAGTGTCACGTGGCGCGTGACACGCGCAAAATTTGCTAATGTAATTTTTAATGCATGATTGTACATGCTATGATAGCAACGTCAGTGCTGTCTCCGGAGTGAACCAATAATATTTCATTCTAACATACCTATGATAGCAACGTCAGTGCTGTCTCCGGAGTGAACCGGAGATAATACGACGAAGTATCATAGGTTTATATACTTCTCTATGTACATAACACATAATATCGCTAAGTCTATGTCTGCCTAGTCATAACACCCCCCCTCTTAGCGATTTTCCCACTACCTAGTAAACTCCCAATAGATGCCTTTTATCTCTCCATACATTTGCCCCCAGGTTCTTGGTTAGAAGGTCCGCTATTTGATGTTGGGAGGATACCCACTCAATATCAATTTCACGACGGTGTAGTTGCTCGTTTACAAAATAGAAATCACGATCCACATGGCGGCATCGTTTATCAGAGGGGTTGTCAGTTGCCGCTACAATAGCACCTTTATTATCGCAGAATAATTTGGTTGGCCCATGACATAAGTCAAGTTCGCGTAGCAAATTCCTCATCCATAAAGCTTGACGCGTAGCATTTGACATTGCCATGAGTTCTGAGTGCATGGAAGCAGTAGCAACTCGAGATTGACGTTTTGATTGCCATAGTATCAGGCAATTATTAAGTCGGAGAATATGACCACCAGTTGCCCGGGCAAATTCTCCACCCCATGTAGCATCACAGTAGACGTCCGTGAGAGGTTTATGGACAACTGTCGGAAATAAATGAAATTTTTTATCCTTGGTGAATTCGAGATATCGGAGTAACTGATTCAGTGCAACCCATTCCTCTTTACCTGGTCTTGATGCAAAACGTGCCAGGAAGTTGACTGGGTATGCCAGATCAGGTCGAGATCCCGCTACAAGATAGGACAAAGAACCAATGATGGATAAAAATTTAGTTGAGTCAAGAGGGGTGTTTGTTTTTTCTTGTAGTGAAGTCAATACTAGACCAGTGGGAAGAGGCGCATGTGAGGTCAGGTGTGCCGCATTATGCTCATTCAGGATTTTATTGACAAGAGCTGGTTGGTGTATTGTAAATCCTTTTTCGCATCTAGAAATTGCCAAACCCACAATGGAAGAAATACAATCAGACCATTTAACCTTTAAATACTTTCCCATATCCTTTTCTAACTCATCTAACACCGCTTTACTACTACCCATTACCACTCCATCATCAACATGAATCCAAAGCATAGCTTTGGATCCCTGTTTAACAAGAACATAAACACTGGCATCTTGATTACTTGATCGGTAACCAATTTGCGATAGCAAAGAGCTCAGATGTTTCCACCAACATCGTGCTGCTTGTTTGGTGCCATATAAGGCCTTTTTCAGTTTACATACATGCAATGGATTATCAGTTTCAAAACCTTCAGGTTGTTTGACGTATATTTCTTCATTCATGTCGCTATGAAGATATGCCGCGGTAACATCAAATGTCTTGACTGGCCAGTTGTATGTTGCTGCTAGGGTAAGAAGGAGACGAAGTGATGCAAAAGTGGCAGTGGGAGCAAAAGTAGCATCAAAATCAACACCTTTTACCTGTTTAAAACCCTGCGCAACATATCTTGCCTTGTGCTTGACAATTTCACCTAATTCGTTCCTTTTAAGAGCAAATACCCATCTGGCGCCAGTGACAGTCTTTCCTTCTGGAAGAGGAACAATGTCCCATACCTTCATGTCAGTAAGATTGTGAATTTCATTGCTACATGCATTTCTCCATGCCTCTGCATCAGGTCGATTCATGGCTTGTTTAAAGGTACGTGGTATTCTGTCAGAAAGATCAATAGCATTATTGTTAATGAACTCTACCAATGAATCTTGTGCAGAAATTGTCTCTTCAGCGGTGAAGTCGCCAAAACGTAGTGAATTGAGAACAAAAGATAGGTCCCCTTTTGATTGGTGTTGCACAGATGAAGAGTTTGGGTATGGGTTGGTGAGGGCAGAGGTAGATTTCTCTTCACCATCTGGGATAAAATTTGCCATTGCCGATTGGACAAAAGTGTTAGTCTCTGGGTGCCAGAACATCCACCCTTTTCCACCATCTAGGAAACCGACGACACGACACCTCATTGCACGGGGTTCCATACGGGTTCGTTTTTCGGATGGTATATGAACGTATGCCCATTGGCCAAAAATCTTAATCGGCGACAAATCGGATACTCTATTAAATATAAGCTGATAAGGTGTTGAGTCAGTCACCCGTACATTAGGGATTCTATTGTGAACATACGATGCCCAACAGTAGGCCAGGGGCCAGAAAGTAGCAGGCAGATTTGTGGCGAGTAAGATTGTTCTTGAAATTTCGCCAATTGTCTCATTGAATCTTTCCGCCATGCCATTCTGTTCGTGGTGGTATGGCATTGAGTGCTCATGAAGAATTCCTTTATCAGACAGAAAATCCGAAAATTTTTTGTTCATATACTCTTTGCCATTGTCCGTACGAAGAATTTTCATGCGCTTGTTGGTGACATTCTCTAGGCGGTTTTTAAAATTGATGAAGGCATTAAAAACATCGGATTTCTTTTGAAGGATAAACACCTCACCATACGTGGAGAAAGATTCTCTAAACGTAGCTACATAAATTTCACCATGATCAGTTACATCAACCATAGGTCCCACAAGGTCAGACACAACCAACTCCATCAAGCCATGTTCACGCTTTATAGATTTGCATGTGTTTTTCCGTTTGCTTTTTGAAACTGCACATATATCACAGTGCAATTTACACGAAGGGACATGGTCAGGTGCACCTTCACAAAGACCCATTTTAACAATGCGCTGTAGGATTCGGGTGCTTGTATGTCCTAGGCGTCGATGCCAATCCATGATTGAATTGGGGACCGCTTTCGGATAAGGTATATTTGAAGGTGGGTTAGATACAAATGGCGCTGGTAAGGTTGCTGATGATAAAGAGTTAAAATAATTAATTGCAAAAAGACTAGTGTCTAGACTACATGGATATACTAGATCAACAGTCCATCTGCGTTCAGAAGGAGAAAGGCAAGCAACAAATAATGTTTTATTGTTTTTTGAAATAACATAATCATGGCAATCATTAAAACGTAGAGAGACACCATTTTGTAGAAGATCAAAAGGTGATAAGAGAGTTGATTTTGCCTTGTCACAGTAGAAAACGCCTTTAATCGTGATCAGCTCTTCATTGGTGCCTTTAACTAGAATGTTACCATAGCCCGTAATAAAAGCAGCCATGGAGTCAGTTGCTGTTTTCACTGATATTGGAGTGGGGAGTGATTTAAAATCAGATAGAAGACGTACGTCACCGGTTACATGATGCGTTGCCCCAGAGTCAAATACTCCTTTTACACTATCACTCTCCAGTTCCGCCAACCAGTCCTCACTTCCTAGATCAAGCTCATTGAGGGCAGAGGTGAGTACATTCAAAGCTGATGAGTCAATTTCGTTTAATCGTACTTTAGATGAAGTTGAAGGGTGTTTTCCTCTTTTGTCGGTTAAAGAACGACGGATTTGACCGACCGCATTTTGTGCTTGTTGAAGACGTGCTTCTCGTTGTCCCCATACTTCAACATTAAAAGCTGAGCCATTTCCATTGTATGGACATGTTTTCCAGAAATGTTCAGTTGAACGACAAAAACGGCATGAAGCGTCGTCTTTGTTGTATGCGGGTCGATAGCTATCTGTTTTACCTTTGCGGAAAGCTAGAGTAGAGACTTCATCATCCGACGGGTTCAAAGCTGTGGTCAGGGCAGTGGACATGGTTGGACCAGCAGACAGAGCATTTGAGGATGAATTCGAGTATGAGTTTTGTAGGACGTCCATCATTTCGTCAAAAGATGGTTGGACAATGTCTTTTCGAAGTTCAAAATGACAATTCGCCTCCGTGTAGAGATTATTAGCAGATGCTGGAAGGAGCAACTGTGTGAACGTCGCAGCCATCTCGTCAAATCCAAAGGTAAACCCCGAACGTTGTATCGCTTCCAAAATCGACTTGACGTTTTTTCCATGCGTCATTACATTTTCGAAAGGGAGATTCTTAACTTTTAGTAAGTCATTGAACAGGGACATGCGAGCTGTGTGTGACGCTTTATCAAATTTTTTACTAAGTATAGTAAAAGCCTTTTTACATGATGTGCCAAAATCAATAAACGATTGGAGTTCCTCATCTAGGGTGTAGTATAGAATATGCCAACTCATTTCATCTTCAAACCGTGCGATCGAAGTATTTAGATCAATTGATTCAGTAGCATATTTCGTAGTCCTGATCCGTCGATTCAGAAACAGATTTAGATTTTTAACCCAGACATGCCAATTCGAACCATCGACTTTTAATTTGGCCATATGTTTTGTTTTTGAAATAATGTCTTCGATAATGTCGGCACAGTCCTTCCCTTTGTACTCCGATAGTGGTGCCAGTTCAGATTGGTCAGGCATATTGTGACGTGGAGGGGAACAGTGGGCAAAGGGATTGGGCAAATTATCAGTTGGGGAACGCGTGGAAGTTGAAGTATTATTTAGAGGTGATTCTGGGGGAGAGTCCGCTGGGAAGAAAGGTCGGGCAGTGTTGCCACTAGAAGACGAGATGGGAGATGCAGTATGGGAGAAAGATTTTGAACGCCGTCGATCACGTGTTGTGATTTTTGCGTTGTCGGTGTTAGAGAGGTGAGGAGGAAGATCCAAGTTACGGATTTCGCGTTGTAGTTTTGGTTTGGATTTGAATGGGTTAGGGTTATTGACGTCGAATGCTGGCATGAATTAAATGCCGGCGTGGTTAGGATGAATAGTAGAATTCTGTGGCAAGGATTAGTTGACCACGACGAGATTAAAGGGAGATGGAGTATGCGCCAAGAGTTAGTTGAACACAAAAAAAAAAATTGTTGAATTGTGAATGCCGATGATTAGTGGGCACCACTTCAGGCACGTTTAACGTGGGACAAACACGGGATTCACACTTGCTTCCGAGAGAATAATACAAGAACTTCAATTGTTCAGGGACGGCCCATAACCTATGATAGCAACGTCAGTGCTGTCTCCGGAGTGAACCAATAATATTTCATTCTAACATACCTATGATAGCAACGTCAGTGCTGTCTCCGGAGTGAACCGGAGATAATACGACGAAGTATCATAGGTTTATATACTTCTCTATGTACATAACACATAATATCGCTAAGTCTATGTCTGCCTAGTCATAACACATGCTCTAAGTTTATTTGAGTGATTATTTTGAGATTAACAAAAAGTTTGAAAATTAAGGAAAATATATTGCCGCTTACAGCAAAGTAAGGACGGCTAAACTAAAACTTAAACAGCCTTATATCCCATAAAATCCAAATTTTCTTCAACCTTTTTATTGTGGACGAAACTTTCTTGCCTCTCTCATAACTTTTTTGACTATAAACCAATGAATGATTGGGAGGTGGTAAGGGAAAAAAATTAAAATGGGGTAGAGGTCAGAAAAATTGTCAATAATTGGATGATCTACATTTATTTTCTTTAGTCAACAAGTTTCGAGAGAAACAAAAATCTTTTAGGAAAGAATTGGAGATTCGGGATCGACCTTCAAGTTTTAGCGTTACATATCTAGATGCAGTTGTTATGACTACCTGGTTCTCTTTTAGTTCGGGGATCAGGAAAGTGAATGACGGTAACCAGAATTAGAATTAAAAGAGAGGGAGAGTCAACGTATGCGGTGTTAGACCTTTATCAATAGCAGTGAGTGAATGATGAAATTTTCTCTCTAATGCTAAGTAGATGTTTGGGTAGTGTGTGATGGCAAGATGAGGGTGAGCTGGAGGCGGGACAAGATGAGCCAAGATTGTCTTGAGACACCTGAGGGATTGAGCGCCCAAACCAGCCACATAAATAGACGGAGAGAATTTTGAACATCATCCAAACCCTACAGGTCATCGCCTAAGCGTATTAAGCATACATAGCACATAAATCTTGTTTCGCATTTACCGCTTGTCCGGTTGATTTCAGACGAGACTTTGTCAAATTTTGCATATCCAAACTCAACAAAATTTAAAACCAAGGCATGTCAAGATACCGATCACTGTTTCGCTCATTTCACTGTTCGTCATCCGATAATATGTCTTCAGCAACAATCATCGATGGTACCAGGGTAGCCGCGTTAGTTTCCGTGCTTCTCTCTATTTTACTATGCAGTAGACTCAATTTTCAAGGTTAATTATGCCCTGTGCGTTTATTGTATACTTGGCATTGGGATCTTCTATTCGTTAATACTTTATTGTTATTATTATTATTATTATTATTATTATTATTATTACTATTATTATTATTATTATTATTATTATTATTATTATTATTATCATTATTATTATTATTATTATTATTATTATTATTATTATTATTATTATTATTATTATAATTATTATTATTATTATTATTATTATTATTATTATTATTATTATCATTATTATTATTATTATTATTATTATTATTATTATTATTATTATTATTATTATTATTATTATTATTATTATTATTATTATTATTATTATTATTATTATTATTATTATTATTATTATTATTATTATTATTATTATTATTATTATTATTATTATTATTATTATTATTATTATTATTATTATTATTATTATTATTATTATTATTATTATTATCATTATTATTATTATTATTATTATTATTATTATCATTATTATTATTATTATTATTATTATTATTATTATTATTATTATTATTATTATTATTATTATTATTATTATTATTATTATTATTATTATTATTATTATTATTATTATTCTTATCATGACTTGTAAATAGCGATTTATACTAATCTTTTTCCTTTTGGAATGCCAGTCAAATCCGCTCAGATGTCCATAATAGAATTCTCGCTATTCGAAAGTCTTATCCTCATTTCAGTCCTTCTCTCGTCATCCTTCAGCAAGGAGCTCGTCCTGATTCCACTACTTATGTCCGAATGAAGGAGAAGGCCGCCCAAGAAGCCGGCATCTCTTTTCAACATATCAAAGTTGATGAATCTGCTGATGAGCAAGCCGTCACTTCTCAAGTAGCAAAAATCAATAATGATATATCTGTCCATGGACTTCTCGTCCAACTTCCCCTTGCTCCTCAAATTGGCTCAGATGGTGAACGTCGTATAACAGAATCTGTTTCGCCTCACAAGGATGTAGATGGCTTCCATGCGTACAACATTGGTCTTCTCAGCTCTCGTGCTTCTGATCCTCTCTTCAATCCTTGCACCCCAGCTGGCATCATGAAGCTTATTCTGCAACACCAACCTTCTATTTCTGGTCTACATGCCGTTGTTTTGGGTAGAAGTGATATAGTGGGAAGTCCGGTTTGTGCCATGCTTCGTAGAAAGGACGCCACAGTCACTCAATGCCATCGTCATACCCGTGATTTACCTAATATTGTATGATGTCAATTTTTAAACTGTGACACTTTCATAAAAGTACTAATTCCTTTTTTTTGGTGCTTTTTTATTCTTTTCCTGCAGTTGAAAACTGCCGACATAGTTGTTGTAGCTATCGGGAAAGCATTGTTTGTTAAGGGAGAATGGCTCAAACCAGGCTGCATCGTCATTGATGTAGGCACAAATTTCATCCCAGATGACTCTAAAAAATCTGGTCAAAGGCTCGTAGGTGACGTTGACTTTGAGTCAGCTTCAAAAGTTGCTTCTCTTATTACTCCTGTTCCTGGTGGTGTTGGTCCTATGACTGTTGCAATGTTAATGGAAAATACGTTAAAAAGTGCAGAAAGATTCCTTGAACTTGGCACCCAGCGCGCTATCAAGCCCCTCAAGCTTGTTACCCAGCCAAACGTTCCCAGGTTGGTCTTTATTCACCTATCTCGTGAAAATGTCACTAAATTGAATTTTTATTTATCCCAAGTGATATTGAAATCGCCATGGCACAAACTCCTAAGAGTATCACCACGTTGGCCAAAGAAGTTGGGATTTTCGATAGCGAATTGGAGCTATACGGCCAGTCTAAGGCAAAAGTTAACTTGGATATTTTGAAAAGACTCGCACACCGTAAAGATGGAAAATATGTTGTGGTAGCAGGGTAACTATTAAATTTTAATCCAACCTAAATGTTACTTTCCTAAATTATTTTGTCTCTTTATTTATTGTTCTCAGTATTACTCCTACACCTTTAGGAGAAGGTAAATCTACAACGACCATTGGACTGGTTCAGGCTTTGAGCGCTCATTTAAACAAGATAAGTTTTGCTACGGTCCGTCAACCATCTCAGGGTCCCACTTTTGGTATCAAAGGAGGTGCTGCTGGTGGGGGTTATAGCCAAGTCATTCCTATGGATGAATTTAATCTTCATTTGACGGGCGATATACACGCGACTACTGCCGCAAACAATTTGCTAGGTGCGTGTAAATATTATTATCATTATTTGTATCCATGTAATGTATTGATTGATTAGCCTGCTTGTTTTTATAACAATTATTTCATGATGTCGATCATTTAAATTGATCACAGCTGCTGCTATTGATGCGCGCTATTTCCATGAATCTACTCAAAGTGATGTGGCGTTGTTCAACAGATTATGTCCTCTTATTAAAGGGAAAAGAAAATTTGCGCCCAACATGTTTCGGAGACTCAAGAAACTAGGAATTGATAAGACTAACCCAGATGACTTGACTCCTGAAGAAAGATCGAAATTTGTGAGGCTTGATATTGATCCCGAAAAAATTACATGGTATGTAGCTTTTTTTTTTCTGGCGACGGAAAGAGAGAATATAATCACCCATATGGTTGAGTCTCCAGGCATCGAGTAGTTGATACCAATGATCGATTTTTGCGGAAAATAACCACTGGCCAAGGGCCTGCTGAACAAGGTCGAGAATTGAAAACAGGTTTTGATATTGCAGTGGCAAGTGAATGTATGGCAGTTTTAGCTCTCAGTAATGATTTAGAAGATATGCGCGAACGGTTTGTATTTCTACCATTATGTTGTTTTCCATTTTCTTTTTTTTTCCAATTTGCTTGCATTGTTTGACACATTTTGTTGCTGCCTTTTACTTTTCTCCTTCCTTATGATGGACACCAATTATAATATTGTGTGTTAAATCATCAGTCTTGGTAGGATGGTTGTTGCAGATAGTAAAAGCGGCATTCCGATCACTGCAGATGATATTGGATGTGCCGGTGCGATGGCGGTTTTGATGAAAGATGCTATCAAGCCCAATTTGATGCAAACATTAGAGGTGAATATAATACATATTGATTGTAACGATTTTCATTTACCCTTTTTGACTCTTGTTTTTGTAAAATTTTATTTTCTCAGGGAACGCCAGTTTTCGTTCATGCTGGACCTTTTGCTAACATCGCTCATGGGAACTCATCGATTCTTGCCGATAAAATAGCACTGAAGTTAGCGGGGACTGAACCCAATGAGAGTGATGAGCGAAGTGGGTATGTGGTCACGGAAGCTGGATTTGGTGCAGACATTGGGTGAGTCGTTTTTTGAAAAAGAGTCAAGACAAGTAATTATATTTGATAAACATATCTACATATATTGATTGATTTGTTGTGGAAATCCCACAGGATGGAGAAGTTTTGCAATATCAAATGTCGGATTTCGGGACTCAAACCAGATGCGGTAGTTTTAGTAGCGACGATCCGAGCGCTGAAAATGCACGGTGGTGGACCTGAGGTGACGCCAGGCAAGCCTCTGGCCGATGTATATTTGGAAGAGAATCTAGAAATTTTGGAGAAGGGATGTTCCAACTTACAAAAGCATATTGAGAATTCGCGCAAGATGGGACTCAAAGTAGTCGTTGCTGTCAATAGGTTTACGTAAGGCTGGATTTTATTTAATCTTACTTTCTGGCTGATTTACATTATGATTAATATTAAAACTGGTGTTTTATTTTATTTTCTAAACAATCATTAGAAATGATACTGAAGCAGAAATCCAACTAGTTGAAAAGATAGCCAGGGAAGCAGGAGCTGATGCAGCAGTAGCTTGTAATCATTGGGCAGAAGGAGGAGCAGGAGCAATTGATTTAGCGAGAGCGTTGATAAAAACATGCTCTGCTCCGCTCCATCAAGAACAAGACAGTAGCTCTTCAGGCTTTCAATTCTTATATGAACTCAACCTCTCCATAAAAGACAAGATACTCAAGATTTCACAAGAGATGTATGGAGCTAAGGACGTGAGCTATAGTGAGGAAGCTGAAAAAATGATTGAAAGCTATGAAAAGCAAGGATTTGGAGGCTTTCCGATTTGTATGGCCAAAACTCATCTCAGTTTATCTCACGATCCTCATTTGAAAGGAAGACCAGAGGGTAAGTGGGAATAAATAATAATAATAATAATAATTTGAAACATTTATGAGATGATGACTGAGAGTTTTTGTGAACGATTAGGATTTACGATACCGATTCGAACGATTAAGATGTCAGCAGGAGCAGGGTTTCTATATCCCATAGTGGGAGACATGTGAGTAGAGCTCTTAATTTCGCTGTTTTTATGTAAGAAAAGAAAGCTAGGAAGCTGATGAGGATGATGGGTATGTGTGAATGATATTATTGTAATAGGCAAACCATGCCAGGACTAAGTACGCGACCAGGATTCTATGAACAAGACATTGATTTAAGCACAGGGAAGATCATAGGGCTGTCATGATGGGAGAATAGTGAAATAGAGGTTGAGAAGTAAATATATATATAGTGATGATAATGTGCAGAGAGAGTGGAGTAGAGTGTATATAGGCTAAGCTAGTGGTAGATCGATATGGAAGAGAAGAAAAGGATGCATGTATTTGCATGGAGAGTATAATGCATAGGGTGAATATGAGTGTCGACACCTGAAAGAGAGTGGGAGATGCCATGTCTGGCCCACCACCGACGCCGAGTCCCAGCCATGTTGGCCATCCCACTCCACCCAGGCAGATGCGCCACAAACGACTTTCGTATCTGATCCCTCTGCCCTCGGTCCAGCCGTCGATTTTGCATATCCCCCCACTCCATGCCGCCCGCCATGCAAACCGTGATGGCGATCCCCGTCCGCTAGTCTCCTACCGCGCATTCACGCCCTCTCTCTCTCCTGCGCATCATTCGCCCCACTCAGCTGTCAATCTTCACCCCAAAAACTATCATGACCATCCACGTCATTGTCTTGGCGTCAATGCGCTTGCCCTGGATTTCACCACCCGCATTGCTCCTCACCCCACCACTCCCTCGGGCATCCTCTACACTGCTGGCAAAGACGGACTCATCATTGCCTGGGACCTCGGTCTTCCCACAACCCGCAGGCGGTCCGCTCCTTCTCCGTCGCATGATGAACCTTATGTGGGGTTTGCAGAGACATATGAGGTGGATTGGCAGGATAGTTGGGCAGTAAGTCCCCGGGTCGATGGGGTGATGTGCAGTGTTGTTGACGTGATGTCATTTAACTTTGTCTATCTCTCTCTCTCTCTTTGCCAAGAACCCCAACGATCTTCCCCCAACGACTTTCAGACAGTGCATCCAAAGTCACACAGACTGGTGCAATGACATCATCCTCGCCAACTACAACCAATCCAGTCAGTCTTCTTAACTCGTGCGCTCTCTCTTTCTTTCCCTTCTTTCCTCCTTCTTTATCTTTATCTTTATCTTTATCCTCATCCTTGTTTTTTCTTTCTTTTTCTTTACTTTTTTACTTTTTTACTTTTTTTTTTTTCTGCTTTTCTCTTCTGCTTAGTTATCTCCGCTTCTTCTGATCGAACCATCAAAGCTTGGTCCCCCCATCTCGCCCCTTACTCCCTCACCCCCTTCACCATTGGCTCTCATCGCGATTTTGTCAAGTGTTTGGCTTATAGCAATCAGTCTTCTAATTGGATTGCTTCCGCTGGCTTCGATCGCACAATCAAGTTATGGGATCTGGCTGAAACTAGATCAAAACCTACTGGTCAGTCTATGGCTCCTCATTTGCTTTCATCGTCTTGTTTCTCATTTATGCTTTCTCCCTTATAGTCGATTTCCCTGAAAAGGTGGTTCAATCTTCGGTTTATTCATTGGCCACCAATCGACAGGGTTCTATCCTAGCTGCTGGCTCTCCTGATGCCGTCATTCGACTCTGGGACATTCGTCAAAATCCTCTCTCACATACCGCTTCAAAGTTGGTCGGTCACACCGATAATGTGAGGTCTATTTTGCTTTCGCATGATGGCCGTTATCTTCTCTCAGCATCTGCGGATCAAACTGTCAAATTGTGGTCTCTCCGCATGCCCTCCAAGACTTGTCTATATACTTTTAATCATCACAACTCATCGGTTTGGTCCCTCTTCTCTCAACATCCTTCTCTGGAAATCTTTTATTCAGGTAGCAAAGACGGCTTGGTTTGTAAGGTTGACGCCGAAGGATGTGGTGATTTGGGTGAAGGAGAATGTGTGGTCCTGTGCAAGGAACCAGATGAGGGTGTCTGTAAAATTGTTGCTGTGGATGATGCGTATGTTTGGACAGCAACTGCAAGCTCTAATGTGCGTCGGTGGAAAGATATTCGGCCCCATCGGGAACGTCGGGTTAATTTACCTATCAATCAGTCATCAATGCCCGATCATCATCATCATCCTTCTCCTGATCATAGTTTCTCTTCGGAGATCAAATCAGCTATTCAGCTGCCAAATGACCAAAATACTCGTTCTTCAAGCCCCGTCGGAATTGAACATCCAATTGAAGGCAGGGGCCAAAGATTGAAAAAACCTTTTTCTCTTGATTCTTCTCTAGAGTATAAGATTGATGACCTTACGCCTTCTGCAAATGTATTTGATGTGCCTAAAACTCCTCATTCTGGTGCGACAACGGTTGCTTTTGCTGATTCCCTTACTATTTTGAATTCGTCACCAAATAATCAACACTCCTTCTCTTCTAGTCTATCTTCTCGAGGTTATTCTCATCAACTCGAATTGTCACCCAACGAACTTGCAAGTAATCATCATCATCATCACCCTTCTTTGAGCATAGACGCCATCAACCGAATACAATCTGTCCATCATAGTTATGACGAACAATTGAATCTTCTGCAAGATTCATTACCTGTCAACTCACTTGTCCCTCTTAGCTCTCCATGTGATTTTGGTAGCAACAATCTTCTACATTTGTCTCCTGATGATTTCAATCATCCTCTTGCTAGCTCAAACTCTCTCTTGGCGAGTGCTTCTCGATCTCAAAACTTTCGGTCATCTTTAGTTCCAATCAACCCTCTCAATTTTCATTCTCGTCGTTCTTTGATTGTTCCGTCTCAATCTATGCCAACCAATTCTATCATCGATCGATTATTCTCAGCCTCTTCTGATAATGATAAATTTAAATCTGCAATCAAGTTGGATGAAAGATGGCTCGCTTATTGCTCCAGAGATTCAACTACAGGCTCTGTTCCTTTGAGGGATAGACCAGACAATATTATTCTCGGGCGAGCTGGCTTGGTTAGAGCTGAACTACTCAATGATAGACGTCATTCCATCTCTGTAGACACAGTCGGGCAATTGGCCCTCTGGGATATTGTCGCTGGCGTCTGTGTGGGCGTCTTTACGTGTGATGATGTAGATCGTGAAATTTCGAATGACCCGTCATTTGCTGACAATGGTGATAAGACGCCCGATAAATTGATTGAGTTTATTCGCGATAGAGTTGAGGGCCAAGGATCGGTGACGACTTGGTGTTCAGTTGAAACTCAAACTGGTGTTTTGACTGTCCATTTAGAAGAGTCAAAATGCTTTGATGCAGAAGTTTTCGCTGATGAATCTGATATAGATGATGGTTTGTTGGATTCAATGAAAGAAGATCATCGAATTTGTCTTGGCAGATGGGTGTTGAGGAACTTGTTTGACAAATTTATTAATCGACATTCCATTTTAGTTTCGCAGCTCCTCCATGGTGGCACCCCTGGCGAATCCCCAGCTCTGCATATTATCAAGTCAATGATTTCCAATCAACCAAATCTAGATGATCCATCATCTCGTCACATGGTCCCCTCTCCAGAGCATCAGCAACGTCTTAGAGCTGGTTCGGAGCCCTTTAACAACCCTCCTAACCAAAATCAAAAACCTCTCAGTTTATCTGGGCAATTCACCCGTTCTTTATCTTCTTCACAAGTCCCAAACACTTCTAACATACAAAGTCTCTCCCTCCCTTTCGCTCAAACTCATCCGTTAAAATCAAAAACACAACCCCCCTTTTCTCGGTTCCCTGGCATGACAGTCAATCTGGCTACGCCTGCTCAAACGCCAGCAATACCTCTATCTTTATCATCAGAAGAGACGTATCAAGATAGTAAAACTTTATCCAATCACACCCTGCAATCAAACCAAGGTGCATCATCATCTGCCGCGACAACTTTGTGGAGCCCAAAATTTAATGAGTTTGTTTGGACAAATGACTTCAACAATGTAGTGGCGAATACGCCCACCAATCGTAACACTAATGGCCAGTATCATGATGTCAATAAAGAAAAGAAAAACGATGATGGTCAAAACAATAATGGCAACCATGGGAGTGGAGATAATAATACTAATAGCAATAATAATAACAGTAGTAGTAGTAGTAGTAGCAGTAGTCAAAGTAAAAGTAACAAAAATAATAATAACAAGAATGATAATAATGATAATAATAGTAGTAGTAGTAATAATAATAATAATAATAATAATAATAATAATGAAAATGACAACAATTATGATGGTAACTGTATCCTTAATGGTATGGTGATCATAATTATACTCATTCTTTTTATAACAATTTATGAAAGCGATAATCTGATTTTTCCCATCTCTGTGCGATCTTATTCTTTAGATTATTTTTCTGTGCCACTAGTCACTGAAGATACCGATAACAAGTTTCATAAAGCTTCATTTCCTGGCGACGCTGGGAACTCCAAAAGTGAAGCCAGTGATTCGCAGGTCTCCTTCAAAACGGGTAATTCTGCTTCTGGGCAAGTCAACAAGTCAGGTAGCAGCCCAAAAGATGAAGATGTTCCTTCAGCTAATAATCCGACTTCTTTCCCAATGACGCCAGAAATTAATCAGTCATCTGCAGCTAGTGTGGTCTCCAATTTATCAAGCTCAACTGGCTTATTGGGACGTTTCAAAGTTTTTAACCGAAGCTCAAAACGAAGACCAAGTGCTGATGTTCCAAATGGTGCTGCATCGCACGGGCTTGGTGCTACCTCCACTATTGCTCCAACTTCCTCTACATCTGAACGAAGTGGGATCACAGCGACCAAGACTAATGACCAACATCAAGTGTCCATGGTTTCACCCCCTGAAATGGGTCTTGGGCCGAGTCATGTCATTCAACTACCTCTTCTTGAAAATATTGAATACGATCCTGTTCATCTGCAACATCTTGAGGCGATCTATTCTAAACCTTTTGCACCTTTTTTAGATGTTGATGCGCCACCCATCACCTTAGCACCTGATATTGCTATCATTATATCTGAAGAAGCTGCGGAATCGAGTGGGATGGAAGTTGTTTATCGAGGTTTAGTACGGACAACGGATGATGATCAAGAAGCTCTTTTGTTACATGCTCCTCTTTGGCTTCTTGATCTATTATGGACGGGTCGGTTTATGCCTCGAGAAATTGAAAAAGTGACATTTGTTTTAGAGCCTGATGGAGATAAGGAAAATGCTGGATTAGATGAATTACCTAACGGGCAAGGGTTTATTATTATATATATATATATATATACTCTCTCGATATACATATATTGATTTTCTCTTTTATTTTCTGTTAATGATTATTAGAAATGCGAGATTGACAGCTTCAAGAGTACTCAGGATGCGAAAAGTCGCTGCATACGTTGTTCAAAAACTTGAACTCGACCTTTCAAAACTGGCAGCTGAATCGTATATGCTACCACCGACGATACATAATCATCATCAAACCCAAAGTGGTCAATCAAGTCTTTCTCTATCTTCTTTATCATCACAAGTGATGACTGGCTCTCCAACATTTCAGTCAGTTGGCGTGGCCCAGGATAATATAAAACCCCAAGTGATAGACGTGGGTAAAAATACAATCAAGCCAGAAGACTATATTGAACTGGTTTGTAATGATATATGTGTTCCTTGGCGGATGAGCTTAGGTGCTGTCAAGAAGTGGGTGTGGGGGAAAGGAGGGGATGTGATTATTGGATATCGGGTAAGGAAGGAATTTAGTTTTGGCAGTTAGGAAGTTTGTTAGGTTGTTAGAATTCTCTTCTAGGGGCTTAGGATTAGGGGAAGGGGGAGAAAGGTGTGTAGTTATTAACTAGACAAATTGTATATTGTATTATGATGACAATAATTGTGCGGATTAGGATAATAAGTTGCAAAAAAAAAAAAAAAAAAAAAAAAAAAAAAAAAAAAAAAAAGAGCGAACTTATCAAGTGAAAGATTGATCGAGAGACTGAGATAAATTCCTGGGGGTGTCAATGATGCAGGAATTAGGTGCTAGTATGGTTCCATGCATGTGACATCTAGGATATCTTTGGTTGGAAAATGAGAGAGGGAGGTTGTTGGATGAGCATTGTAAACAATCCTATAGTACTAGCTATAGGCCTTGACCAAGGGAGTTGGAGAAAAACTTGAGAGAAAAACCCCTGTCCCTTTGAGAAATATCAGATGAGATTAATTTGCTACAGCAAATTGAAAACTGTTGCAATATGCCTTCCAACAACACTCTTGACTTCTCAACAAGCAAAGACAGTAGCCCAGATGAGTCCAAACAAAACAAAACCTGAAATGCAGAAAGAGTCCACACCAGAGACCAAAAAACTAGTGCACTTGTTGCACAGAAAAATAGCAATTATACTTGATTCAAGTTTCAAAGCTACACCAGAGAGACCAGTTACAAGAGTTGGAGTTGAATGAAGAACTAACTTTGCAACAAACACAGCCATTTGTGTGACCAAAAAAAAAAAAAAAAAAAAAAAAAAAAAAAAAAACAGTGAACACAGTGAAAACTGAGTGAGAAACAGTGATCTAATAATTACCAGATGGTTGTATGATAAATACAGTTGCCCCAAACTGTCTTTATTCAAAATCTATACACAGACATATATTTATTGGTGGACAACAATGTGTATAGTGGGTTTAATGATATTTTCCAATACTTTTCATTAATTCAAGTCTCAACTTATATATATATATATATATATATATGTGCTGCGGCATAGTTGAGACCTAACACCTGGCCCCTCAACAAGATGCTCAGCTCTGATACTAACAGAGATAATAACTATGTACATAAGATTTGGAACATTAAAAAGGGAAGGAAAAAGGATGAGAAAAGGAGTGTAAATAAGATATCAGTTGTAAACACCCAGTGAAATGCATGCCCTTTCATGAGCTACTTTATGAAGTGATTTAATCATAATGTCTGCTATCTGTTCACTTGTTGGTACCCATTCAATGGTTGCCCCCTTTTTTTTTGTGTGTGTGTGTGTGTAGCTGTTTGTTGACAAAGTGGAGTTCTTTATTGCTATGTCTTATTTATTTCTTTGATGCTTTGTCATTTGATACCTTGATGAATGTCTGATTATCAAAAATTAATTTGAAAGGCCCTGAGAAGTTGATTAGATTGTCCAGAAGATTTTTAATCCATAATCCCATGGTTGTTGCTGATCCTAATGCCATGTACTCTGCATGACAAGTGGGAAGTTGTGACTGATGGCATTTGTTTGGAAGACCAGAAGATTAGGGGGTATCAATGTTCAGGGATCCGCAATTAGGGATCAGACATTATTAATTGTGGAAGATTCTTATCCAGTAGCCCCAGGGCTAGTGGATAAGGAATCCATCATAATGCATTATCCTGCCTCTTATACCCCAATTTCCATTCCTACTTCCTGATCCCAAACTCATCACATCCATGATGGAATTTTAAGAAAGTCACATGACTTATAATTGCTGATGCCATCCTTAAGTCTCTCCTCACTCTATGCTACTTAATGTTGGTGGCAAACACTTAAGTTTTTTTTCTATCTACACACCCCAACTGCACATTTGGCAGTGAATTCCCACTTCCCACTCATCACCTAAACCTTCTACCAACACCTATACTACCGACAAGAATGAAGCACCTCTCTACTAGACGGCTGATTCACTCCATTATGAATGCTATCACTTTACTTTTAGTTCTCTATTATAAATCTGACTCTGATTTGGAAGATGCTTTACCATATTTTTTGTTTCCTTTCCAAAAAGTGTTACCTCATTTCCAGGGGGCCAAATCTTTATCATGATCCCCGATATGATCTCTGCTCCATTCTCAACATTCCTCAACTAAACTTCACTCAGCTTTTAAGAACTTCACCCAATTCTTTCTTCAAACTTTATCAACTCATCTCTGAACATCCTATCTTTCATAACAATTCCCATAACAAACAGTGTAATCCTGCCACTCAACTTGCTGTTGCACTATGTCGCTTTGGCTCAAATGGAAATGGTGCTGCTGTAAGACATTTGGATAATCTATTTAACATAGGATATGGTATGGTGATATTATACATAAAGAGCTGTATGATTGCTATCCTTTCCCTCAAGTCTCAAACACTTGCTTGGCCAACTCCAGAACAACGGCTTGAATCCTCTCAAGTAATGCAAGCCAAAGGTTTCCCTGGCTGTGTAGGTTTTGTTGATGGCACAACTATACCTTTGAGTCAAAAGCCTGCTCATGATGGGAACCATTATTTTGATTGCAAAAAAAGGTTTAATCAAAATCTTCTCCAATTTCTCATCATTCATGAACTAACTTTTTATCTTCCTTCTAGATACTCTATTGCCATTCAACTTATATGCAATTTCAATAAAAAATTTATTGCTTTTAACAGTGGCTTCCTGGGATCATGTCATGACTCTTCTGTCTTTCAAAAAATTAGGATTTCTCAAACCCCAGACTCATACTTTGACAAACCTCAGTACCTCTTTGCAGACTCAGCATATGCAAGTGGGAAGTACATTATACCTGCTTTCCGTGGTGCAACCTTAGAAAATGACCCCAAAACTAAATTTAATTATCACCTTGCCCAATCAAGAGTATGGATTGAACATTCTATAGGTATTTTAAAGGGACAATTTTCTAGTCTTTGGGAGCTCAGAATCCAATTTCAAAAAAAATTGGAGATCAAAACTGTGAATCATTGGATCATGACTTGCGTTATACTCCACAATATCCTAGCTGATTTAAAGGATGAGTGGAATGATCTTTATGAAGAAGAGGATTTTGAACCTGAACCGGCTCTCCCCTCCCTTGAATCACAAAACATTCAATCAACTGGCATACAATCCATTATAATGCCAATTACTCTCCAACATTTCACTTCACAACACTTTTAAAATTTTATTTTGGTGCTCTCCACATTTCCACTTTGTGTACTTTATTCACTTGGTTTGGCATTTTTGTTTGATGAAATTAATTTTTTTTTTGAATTTATGGTGTGGTCTTCCAACATTGGCAGACACCTTTTTTGCTCTGTTTGGCTTTGTTTTGTTATGTCTTAATTGTCATTGGTTGAATAATTGAGTGTTTTTCTGGTTTTATTCAGTAAATATTGGGACTACAGGTATGTGGGTACTACCATTAGATAGTCCTGGTTTTTCTCTATATTTGATGTCTTGTTGATATTTCTCATATTCCAAGTTTTAAGGGGTCATTTACTCATTTTTCATTTCTAAAAGATAGCTGTTTAATTTTGTTTTTTGTGTTTTAAGGGCTAACCTTTAGTCTTAGGGTTAAGTTCTTAGTACCGTTAAGTAGAGCTATTTTGGCTCTATATTTTATGTCTCAATGTTGTCATAGCTTAATTTTGTGTTTTAAGGGTTTTAGTAGTTGCGGTGGATTTTTCTAAGTATTTTGGGCTTTATTGGAGGTTTTTGGTGGTTTTCTGGCTTCAGGGTGTTCCAGCCACCTCTAGGCAGGCCTCCTGACATTGGGAAGACCCCCCGCCTTGGTGCTAGAAGGCTGGGAAGTGCTTCTCTTTTTTTTGGATGGCTCATTGGTTTTCTTTCACCAGCTCAACATGAAATCACATATTTTGTAAGTTTTTATTTTCATTCATCACTCATATCCTTTTCAACCTCTCCTCAAACATCAGTCAAATATTTTCAATTCCTCTATTTCATTCCTCTATTTCTCATCTCATCTCTCCAGGTAAGTCATTTTTTTTCTTATTTTTGGTTTTTTTTTCTTGCTAATAATTTATTTTTTCTCTTTTTTTTTCTGTCCTTTATATATATATATATTTTTTTTTGTCTTGAAAGTGCTTTTTTTTTGGTTTTCAAGGTTAGACTAATTTTGTTTTTTTGTTTTATCTTTTTTATCTTTTTTTTATCTTTTTTTTCACCCTCCATCATCCCCCTTTCCCCCCTCCTTGTCTTCCTCCATACCCTCCTTTCTCCCCTTCTTGGCCACCTCAAGTCCCCCCCCTTTCCCCCCTCCTTGTCTTCCTCCATACCCCCCTTTCTCCCCTTCTTGGCCACCTCACTGTAAGAATTTAGGATGATTTATGATTTAAAAAATAATAAAAGTTTTGGCGACAAAAAGGACCAGTAAAATAATGAATATAAAATTGATAAAATGATATTAAATGACGGGGACAATGGCCCAGATGAGATGATGAGATGATGAAAATAGATTGCCGGGGAAAATGGCCCGAACTTGAAGATGCGAGGACAACGTCTTAACGCAAGGGGGAGCAGGGACAACGGCCTGACTCACGCGGGGACAAAGGCCCAACTTAAAATACGACGCGGACAATGGTGCAAAGGAACTCAAGTGCTAATCAATCTGGCGACGGAGATGGAGCAAACAGGGATAGCGAAAATGGATGAATGTCACTATCCTTATAAGATCAATCTCTATCACCAGGTTACAGGAAAACAAACTAGGGTATGGACTAAAATATTAATGTGGTGAATCAATGAACATTTAACAGATCTGAATTGAAATATATATATATATGTATGTATTTATATGTAACTTTGTGTGAATTTATATCCCGAGGGAAATAGCAATAAACGAGTGTCATGAAATGTTCAGTATATTATAATGACTGGTAAAACATAAGAAATTAATAAAAATATAAGAAACAGGCAGATAGCAAAGTGAGCAAAGGAGCCCAATAACCCTCAAATTCTGACACACCCCCCGGCTCCAAGGTTCACTTGCTTGATAATCAGTACAAGTGGTGTACTTCCTCCAGGGCATAAGCAAAACTGGCTTGTTTGGTAGCTTCCTCCTTGCTCTTTGTTTGTCGTTTGTTTCTAAGGTGAGGATGCAATTGCCAACAGTTGTCCCTTGAATGTCACACTTTTGGATTATGCTTGCCATCAGTGCAATATTCACCTTGTTGTCGAGTTGATGATGAGGCCATAAGGGCAGTTTCTGAATTAGAATCATCAGTACTATGTTTGTGATCATATTGAATGAGGCGATCAATGACTTTTTCAAGTTTTAAGGGTTTGTTTCTTTAGTCAGAATTATCAGATAGAGTGTCGCTAAGTGAAGCAAACTGTTCTGGGAGACAAAAAATAAAGTAGGTGCAGAGTAGATCCTCGGCGAGGTCGATTCCAACACTTTTGAGATCACCTTCACTAGTTTTCATATGTTCAATGTATTCCATGACATTGCCGTTGAAAAAAATATTGAGGAAGTGTTTGAAAACACGCATTTTGTTTTCACGTTGGGAAGACGTGTAATGCTTTGCTATTTTGGTCCACAAAAGATGAGGGTTTTGTTTGGTGTCCTTGTCAAAGAAAAGTTTGAGATGGTATGAATCAAGTTTGTTCAACAAAATTCCAGAGGCTTTAAGAAGGTGGATATTATATGATTCAAGTGGTGCCTTTTCAGCTGGGGCAGCTTCAGTGTTTTCAATTATAGAAATGAGATTATGTTCAAGGAATAATCCTTCCATACAAAGAGACCAGATTGAATAATTGGTTTTCTCCAGAAGGGGAACAGATGCGGCAATTGAATCATTCACTTGGGACATAATTAAAAATTTGATGAGAGTCCTCAGACTTTTAATCTGTAAGAATTTAGGATAATTTATGATTTAAAAAATAATAAAAGTTTTGGCGACAAAAAGGGCCAGTAAAATAATGAATATAAAATTGATAAAATGATATTAAATGACGGGGACAATGGCCCGGATGAGATGATGAGATGATGAAAATTGATTGCCGGGGACAATGGCCCGAACTTGAAGATGCAAGGACAACAGCTTGAATTGATGATGCGGGGACAACGGCCCGACTTGAGGACGCAAGGACGACGGCTTGACTTGAAGATGCAACGGGGACGACGGCCCGAAGAATAAGGTTGAGGCAAATGGGGACAATGGCCCAGTGCCAAATGGCCGGAGACAAAGGTCCAGGACAAAAGACTTACAGTGGAGGAAAACGTCTCAACGCAAGGGGGAGCAGGGACAACGGCCTGACTCAGGTGGGGACAAAGGCCCGACTTAAAATACAACGCGGACAATTGTGCGAAGGAACTCAAGTGCTAATCAATCTGGCAACGGAGATGGAGCAAACAGGGATAGCGAAAATGGATGAATGTCACTATCCTTATAAGCTCAATCTCTATCATTAGGTTACAGGAGAACAAACTAGGGTATGGAATAAAATATTAATGTGTGAATCAATGAACATTTAACAGATCTGAATTGAAATATATATATATGTATGTATTTATATGTAACTTTGTGTGAATTTATATCCCGAGGGAAATAGCAATAAATGAGTGTCATGAAATGTTCAGTATATTATAATGACTGGTAAAACATAAGAAATTAATAAAAATATAAGAAACAGGCAGATAGCAAAGTGAGCAAAGGAGCCCAATAACCCTCAAATTCTGACACTCAACTCCCCCCTTTAATCCCTCCTTGCCCACCCCAACCCTTTCTTTACCCCCTCAATCCCCCCTCAAATCCCCCTTCAAATCCCCACACCATCTACTTATCAAATCGGTAACAATTCAATAACTTAATGATCAATTATCAGCAATTTTTCACTAACTTATCAATTTGTTACTGATTTGATAAGTTAGGTGTAGGGGGGGGGGGTTTGGAGGGGTTCAAGGGGGTTTTTGAGGTCTGAGGGGGTAAAGGGGGGCTTAAGGAGGTCAAGGAAGGGGTGAAGGGGGGGCTTGTAAAGGGGGGTTAAAGGAGGGGTAAAGAAGGGGTAAAGGGGGGGTAAAGGGAGGGTAAAGAAGGGGTAAAGGGGGGGGTAAAGGGAGGGTAAAGGGGGGGGGGTTTGAGGCGGCTAAGGAGAGGTTAAAAGAGGGGTAAAGAAGGGGTAAAGGGAGGGTAAAGGGGGACTAAAGGGGGGGGGTTTGAGGCAGGTATGGAGGGGTTGAAGGGGGGGGGTTGAGGTGGACAAGGAGGGCATTTTGAAGAAAAAAAAAGACTAATATCTGCTTTTTAAATTTTTTTACAGAATTTTTTTCTCTTTCCCTTAGTTTATGGACATTCTCCCCTGTTTCCAAAATAAATCAGGTAATTTAATTTTTTTTATTTGTGTTTGTTTTTTCAAATAATTAATTATTATGAAATTTACTGAAATAATTTTTTTTAATTATATTTTAATAAATTGGATTGAATGATATCAAGAAGTATTTCCAATAGCAGGTAAGTAATTTTTATTTATTTATTTATTTTTTTTTTGAATTTAAATTTACTGAATTTATTTAAAATTTTTTTTTTATTTACTCTTTTTTTTTGAGTGATTTTGTTTTACCTTGTATTTTAATTATAATTCAGGTTTTGATTTTGAAAGTTTATTTTTTTTAAAAATTTTTTACTGATTTTTTTGCAACAATTTTTTTTTTTTTTTTTTACCAAAATTTTTTTTTCTTTTCAATTATTTTACTGATAATTTTTTATTGTTGGGGTTTTTTTTTAATAAATTTATTTTTTATTTTTATTTTTTTTGTTATATAATTTTTTTTTACCAGGAAGTTACTATGGAAAATTTAACTTGCTCATCTTCATTATCATCAATTTCTTCTGAATCATCTTTATCATCACTTTCTTCCTTGTCTTCAAATCTTGAAAGCTCCAAGAATAATCATCAAATATATTCAAATTATTATTCTTTATCTTTACTTTCTTCTATCTCTTCAATTTCCTTCTATTCAATTCCTTCAATATATTCAAATTCTTCTTCTTTATCTTTACTTTCTTCTATCTCTTCAATGTCTTTCAATTCTATTCCTTCTCCCAATCAATCTGAGCTTTCCTTACCAGAAAATAAAACCCAGAAAATCATGGAACCAGCTAAAGAATCAAGCAATTCAAAGACAAAATTTTATCAAAATAGAAAATTGATTAGGATGAAGATATTTTGCAAAACATTCTTTGGATATTTGGACAATCTCAAATTTTATAAGACTTCAATATCAAATGTTAAGAAAATTTTTTTTTACAAAAACATCAAAAACCTTAAAGAAGGTGGTATAGATCTCATTGTTGCAGTTGTTACTAATGGATACAAACTTCAATTCATATTAGAAGTTCATTAATTTAATGGGAAAAAGGATGAAGTTTTTTGCCAGCTTTCTGATTTAATTTCTACTCTCTATCAAATGGCTTTGGTTTGACAGTCCTTATCAAATAAAAATCTGATTTCTGGTATGATGAAAGGTTTTTATTGGCGACCAGGATATGATCAAGGAGTTTCTTTTGGTATGTAAAAATTTTTTTTATTATAAGTTATTTCTAATTTTTTCATATATTTCAGGAATTTATTCTTTATTGAAAAATTTGAAACCAGAGCAAATGGAAGAAGATCTGAAACAATGGAACTCTTTGGGATCATTTAATACTTTCTTGGCAAATCATTTTAAAAAATTATGTTTTCAAGCTTTTCAAAAAAACCATCAACTTGCTTTAGAATCTGGTTTACCAAATTGGTCTGATCCTGAATGGGAAGAAGCAATAAATGATTATATTTTTTGTTCAAATGTTATCATCACTTATAATGGATTTTACAATCATGTTCATCTAGATAAACATGATAAGAATTCTCTAACATTTGGAATTTTCTTTTATATTAATCCAGAGACTTGTGTTCTTATTCCATTACCCTCTTCTGATGAGGGACATGGCCTTTATTTTCATGGCCATAAATGTAATGTTTTTTTTGGTAGTGCCAATGGAATAGTTGAGGCTATATGGAAATCTTCTAAACATCAGCATCAAACAACTAAAGCACCTCCAAATTTAGTTTCTTGTAAAGAATTTGCCCATTTTGGCTGTTCATTCCAAATAAATGAAGGTCTTATAAATTGTATTAATAATCAAAAAAAAAATTAGATAAAAAAATTGATTTTAGTAAATCTGTCAAGTATTGCAAATAAAATATTATATTTTTTCTATCATTAAATATTTTCTTCCAAATTTTTTTTCCTTTTTTTTCTCTTTTATTAATTTTTATTAATTTTTTTTAAATTTCCCTTTTTATTTATCCTTTTTAATTTTTTTCATTTAATTTTGGATTTGTCTCTTCCAATTATTTTTTAAAGTTACATCAATATAGATTACTATTTTTATATAATGGTGCATCTGGCCTTAGTTCATTCTAATGGCTATTATATAAAATAGGAAAACTTGATTGGGACTGGTGAAATTAATTAGTTGTAGAAATTTTCAATTTTAATTTTTTTCATTTAATTTTGGATTTGTCTCTTCCAATTATTTTTTGAAGTTACATCAAGATAGATTACTTTTTTTATATAATGGTTCATATGGCCTTAGGTTGTTCTAATGGCTATTATATAAAATAGGAAAAATTGATTGGGACTGGTGAAAATAATTGGTTGTAGAAATTGTCAACTTTAATTTTTTTCATTTAATTTTGGATTTGTATCTTCCAATTATTGTTTAAAGTTACATCAAGATAGATTACAGTTTTTATATAATGGTGCATCTGGCCTTAGGTTGTTCTAATGGCTATTATATAAAATAGGAAAACTTGATTCGGACTTGTGAAAATAATTGGTTGTAGAAATTTTCAATTTTCAATTTTTTTTCCATTTGATTTCTTTGATTCAATAAATTGCAGGGGGGGTATTGCCAAATTTTAATATCAGACTTTAAAAAAAAATTTGACTTGAAAATTTGATGATACCCTTTCCTTAATTCAATAAAATACAGGGGGGGGGGGGGTATTTCCAAATTTTTATATCAGACTTTAAAAAAAATTTTGACTTGAAAATTTGGTGATACCCATCCGTTACTTCAATAAATTGTAGGGGGGAGTATTACCAAAATTTCATATAAGACTTGCAAAATTCTTTACTTGAAAGAATTTTGGTGATACCCACCCCTTAGTATAATCAAATGCAGGAGTGGGATTGGGAAATTTTCAAATGTGACTTGAAAATTTAAACTAAAAAAGAACTTTGAACATTAAAAATTCTTGAAAATTTTATTCAAAAGAGAATTTATAACATTAAAATATGAAAATTCAACTAATGATGGATAGAGGTAAAAAATACAGGAAATTAAGATAAAATTTTATGTAAAAATTATGAACAGTTGAAGTGTGAGATAAATAAAACAAACTAGTCATCAAAAAATTTCATTAAACATTCAATTTCAACAACAGATTTATTAGCTTTAACACATTCTATCAAGAAATATTTCTTTTTGGAATTTTCTTCACAATCAAGCTTATATTTCATCTTTTCCATGATATTTTGATGCTCGAGTGTTTTCTCCTCTTTATTTAATTTTTCAATACTTAAAGATAACTCAAATCTCTTCTCCTCCAAGTCTAGTGCCCTATCATCCTTCCATAAAGAAAGTCCTTAATTCCTCTCCTCCAAGTCTTGTGCCCTATCATTCTTCCGTAAAGAAAGTTTGTACTTCCTCTCCTCCAAGATCTGTGTCCTATCATCATTCCGTGAAGAGAGTTCAAACTTCTTCCCTTCCAAATCATATACCCTGTCATCCCTCCTTAAAGAGAGCTCGTATTTTTTCTTTTCAAACTTTAGAGTCTCTTTAGCAACTTCCACTTTTTCTAGAGTGATAAGAAATATTAACAAAAAGTAGAAGAAAAGCAGAGTAAAGTATTAAGAGGTTTGGTATCACCTACAAGCATCACGTTTCTCCAAAAATTCTTTGATAGAAGAAAAAGGGGTTTGAGATGAAGTATCAATTTTTCTTCTTCTTTGAGAGTGGAAATTCAGACTACTTGAAGCCCTTTGCTTTTTGTTCAAGGTCACATTTTCCTCCTCTTAATTTTCACTGGCTTCTGACTCAGTTGATTGTGGCTCCTGCGTTAGTTCTTCAGCCTATTTATAAATATGAAAATTTAAATAAAAAAAAGAATTGGTAAGATAAAAGAAAAAAACATACTTGAGTTAGATCAGGTTGGTTTATATTTCCATAAGGATCTATTGAAAAGATATTTTGATTTGTGGAAGTTAAATGAGGGGAGGCTTGAGTAGAAGAAGAAGGAAAAAGATTTCTTTCGACATCATGTTTGGAGATAGCATCTTCACCATCCAACATGTTTTCAGGATTAACATCAGCTCGCTCTCCAAAAATAGAATCCATCTCTTTAAATTAAGGACATAAAGAATCAAGTTTATCATCTATGGATTTGATGCCCTTACTGATATCAAGGTCAGTAATACCAAAACTAGTAGAAGATGAAAGAGTCTTTGTCTTCTTGTACTTCGCTCAATAATTCTTGAAGCATTCAGACATCTGTTTTGGTAAAAGATTTATCCTTTCCTTAGTCTTATTCCATAATTTTTTGGCCATTAGAAGATAACCATTAACTTTTGATGTGGGGGGCCGTCCTACTTTAGTTGCATACTTAGTACCAAAACAAGAATCATAGTTAGATTTAATTTTTAGCCAGTTGATAAGAATAGGGGGTATCAAAGTTATAAATCTTCCATTTCAAAATACCTCTTCCTTCCACCAAATCAACCATGATTATTTTTTAAAATATGCCATAACGTACCCCTAAAATACATTTTTACTGAGAAATAATCATAAGTTTGTGGCTTTCTTTTTGTGGTGTGAAATACCTTTTAAATTATTACAAACTTCTAACATTGATACCCCCTAATGAGATGATCATCTTTCTTTAGTTGAACAATTTTGGATTCCTCAGCAGAGCAGGGGAAAGAGGGAGTAGTGGGATTTGAAGAACAACTGGGTGATGGCTGCCTTTGAGAAGATCTATGATGACAAGGAATGTTAGGATAATTAAAGATGAAAAGGAGCAGAAACAAGCAGATGAGATAGCAACATGAAAAGGAGCAGAAACAAGCAGATGAGATAGCAAGATGAAAAGGAGCAGAAACAAGCAGATGAGATAGTGAGATTAAAAGGAGCAGAAACAAGAAGATGAGAGAGTGAGATGAAAAGGGGCAGAATAAAATAGATGAAATGGGGAGAAATTCTGAGTGGATAGAATGAAAAGGATGGGATGAGAATGGGAGTGCACAGCAAGGTAGAAGGCATATCCAGAGAGTAATCCCAGATGTGGTTATGGCAGAAAGTTGTGCAACATGTGGTTATGACAGAAAGTTGTCCAAGATGTGGTTATGAAAAATTGAGTAGAAAAATGTAGGATAAGAGGTGAACATTGACACATAAAGTGTCTAATAACCCAATTATTAGCAAAAATAATTGTGGAAGATAATTGGGGTATAAAGATTTTTATCCACAATTAATTTAATTGCAGATCCCTGAACATTGATACCCCCTATTATAGATGTCAGCATGGCTATGACCATCCCTCCTGTTGAGTATGAAAATTCCCCACCCAAATGGGAGTTCAAAAAAACAACAACATCCAATTCACCTTCCCTCAGTGTCTTTTTTGGGTAGATGTGTAGTTTTTGTCTTTTGTTTTTTTGAGATAACCCAGAAGGTGTCTTAATACTTACCAATGCTCCTCCCAATGGGCATTTGGTGTGTCTTGCTAATTTATTGACAGTGAAACTTAGATCTGGTTTGGTTGAAGAAGTCAGGTAGCTGAGTGGTCTGACAATAGAAAAGTATGTTGTTGGGTTTATTGGGTCCTTGTCAGTTGTAGTTGAGAGATTTATGTTCGATGAAAGTGGCTGCATATGAGTAATTTTGGTGGGATGATGCTTTGATAAGATTTTGTGAATTAGTTCTGGCTGACCTAGTTGAAAACCTGTTGAGTCTCTTTCTATCTTTATACGCACTATTTCCTCTAAACCATCTTGCCACTTAATTATCAGAGTTTGTTGAAGATCATTTTCTAGCTTCATCAAAGTGCTGAAACTGTTTCCTGTAATTAGTCCATCATCAACATGAACCCATAACAATGCATGGTGTTTGTTGTTCTTGAGAAAATAGATGCTGTTGTCATATAATGAAATTTTGTATCATAAGGAATTTAGTTGTTTTTGAAATTGTTACCACCAGTACCTATTTTCCTGGAAGGTTCAGTTAAATATAGGGAAGCCTGAGAAATTAATAGAACAAGAGTAAGATAAATAGAACAGAGTGGAAAGAGCAGAGAAAGGGTAGAGCAAATAGAGCAGGAGGAAAAAGAAGAGAAACTGATGATGATCAAATAAAAGTAAGTAAACAGTAGATTTGATGGGGAAAATAACTAGTATTACCATTTAATTAAATATACAATCAGAAGTCAATGAGTGAGAAAACAGAATTTGAAAGTATAATGAATGACAATGAAATTTGGGATGAACATAGGACTAATCTGGTTTTTTATATTTAATAATTAAATATTACTCAAGCTACTGGTTCTGACAGTCCTCCATGCTTGATACTTCCATATCAATTAAATTAAGAAGATTTGAAAAGTAAATATGCTTAATTTGACAAAGATATTTGGTGAATATGTTGGCAATCATGTCTTTAGTAGGAATGTATTCAAGGAGAAAGTTGTGATTTTCAATTTTTTCTCTAAGCCAATGAGTTTTGATTTCAATGTGATGTGTTCAATGTTGATATAATGGGTTCTTGAGTAAGGAGAGGGCACCTTGATTGTTGTTTTGAAATATAGGAGTGGAGAAGTTAAAGTGGAGGCTCAAGGCCAATTTTTGGAACCACATGATATCTTGGGAAACATCACCAATAGCTCTATATTCAGCTTCAGATGTGGACAATGCAGTTACTGATTGTTTAACTGAACACCAGAAAATTAAGCCATTGAAGTAAATCTCACACCAATTTTGAGCCCATATGATTGAGTACCATGCAAGTATTGTAAGATGTGATAAAAGCTATTGATATTTTCTTGAGTGAACGGGTTAAGGAATTGAGATAAGGAGCTCACAGCAAAAGAAATTTCAGGTCTTGTGTTTGTTGATAGGTAATTCAACAGGTCTATTGCTTGTCTGTAATTAAATCTAGGGTCTTTTGGAGGAGTAGAGGTTTAGGTGGAATCAATTTTGAGGTCAGGAATGTTAAATTTGATAAATATAATACTTATAATTTCAATATAAACAATAAACAATATAATATATAATTATTTACAACTAACTAAAATATGTTACTCAAGTGCGTGCTTATTTATATTCTTGTTTTCTGAAATGCACATGATAGTTACAGGCTTTTCTCTTATAGCATTTCAAACTACATGCTATTACTATTCTTTCTTTTCTATACCACACTTTATATTCTCCTTTTATCTTTTTAACATTTGCTTTTCTATAATCCATAGCCTTTCGCTTATTACTTTTCTTACCTTTGAATGTGTATACGGTTGTTACCTTTTCTTTATGTGTTTCATTATTAATTAGTCTTCTACCTTTTGATTTATAGTAATCTCTAATTGCACGCCTTAAGTTAAAATGTTTATCTCTTATCTTTCCATGCCACCTTATAACTTTTACCTTTTTGTCAATTAATTTATTTATTCTTTTAACCAATATTTCTTGTCTTTCATTTATTTGTTGCAAAGCATTATGTTCGTCATTATTATTGATGTTTATTGCATCTGTTGATTGCGCCTCATTATTGTGAGATGTTGAATGGAGATGTGCTAAGTTTGCCATGGCCACATTAACACACCCCCTTCCATTCATCATCTCATAATTCTCTAATCCCATTTTTCTCATAAATTTGAAATGTTTTATTCGGTCTAGAGGTTTAGTAAATATATCTGCTACCATTTCGTTAGTGGGGATATATTCAATGAATATTTCTTTGTTTTTAATTAAGTCCATTACATAGTTGTAATGCGTTTCTATGTGTTTAGTTCTGGAGTGAAAAGCTGGGTTTTTTCCTTTCTTTATTGCGCTTTGGTTATCAGATTCTATTACTGTTGGTCTAGAGCATTCTTTTCCTATTTCCGTTAATATTTTCCTCCACCATACTGCCTCTTGTCCTGCCGCTAGATATGCTCGGTATTCTGCTTCGGATGATGACGTACTTACAGCCCCAAGCTTTTTACTTCGCCAAGAGACTGCACTGTTGTTTATCATGAATACATGCCCGCTAACTGATTTCCGATTTTCATTCTCGGCCCATCCTGAATCTACAAACCCTCTGAGAATTTCATTTTCTTGCTTATAATATATTCCCCACATTTGTGTTCCTTTCAAGTATCTTAGAACCCTTTTAAATGCTGCCCAATGTGAGTGATTCGGTTTATCTAAGAATTGAGACAAGATTCCTACGCTATAAGCTATGTCAGGTCTCGTGCATTGTGACAGATAGTTGAGTGATCCGATAGCCGATCTATAGTCCTTGTTTTCCGTTTTAAATACTTCATGTTCCTCGCTAGTAGATGCTTCTAGTTTTTCATTTGATTTCATTGGGGTTCCATTAATATTTGCCTCTTCTAAGTCATATGCTTGTATTAAGTTTTTAATATAGTGTTCTTGTGATAGGAAAATGCTGCCGTCATTTTCTATTATTACTTTGATTCCAAGTACATGCTGCACTATGCCTAAATCTTTAATTTTGAATGTTTCTTTAAGCCTTTTAATTAATTCCTCACTATTTTCGCCCACTAAAATTAAATCGTCCACCCACGCAAAGGCTAGATCACCACCTGTATGGATGAAGAGGCAGGGATCTGCATCACTAATGCGATAGCCATTTTTGATGAACCATGCTGTCATGGTTAAATACCACCCCCTCGCTGCCTGCTTCAATCCATACAATGTTTTCTTTAGTTTTATAATAAATTTATCTGGGTGCTCTATTAGTTCCTCTTTGTAATGATTATTGTAACTCTCTTGCTTAGTCTCTCGTAGCCATTCAGTGAAACCTTCAGGAATCTTAATGAATACAGCCTCCTCTTCCTCAAGTTTTGTGTTTAGATATGCTGTGACAAAGTCTGCTTGTCGCGGTTTTTGGTTTGTTGATGCTGCGTAATTTAACAAAAATCTCATTGTACTGAGTCGTCCTGTAGGCGAAAATGTTTCTTCAAAGTCTATTCCTTCTTTTTGCTTGAAGCCTCTGGCTACACATCTTGCCTTGTACCTTTGTAACTGTCCTTCTGCATTAAATTTCTTATTGAGTACCCATCTTGTCGTGATCACTGTTTTGCTTTTATCTCTGTTTTCTATTGGTATTATCTCAAACACTCCATTTTCAATTATTGAATCGTACTCATCAAAGATTGCCTTCTTCCAATTCATCCATTCTCCTGATCTTTTTGCTTCATGATAGCTGTCTGGAATAATCAGATTCTCTCTTACAAAAGTTTCTGTAAACATTGCTTCCAGGGTGTTCTCTTCTTTAATTTGTTCTGTCGTTCTGTCTTGATCAGCTACATATGTTTCTAGGTTCCCATATCTCTCCGGCACTTTTCTTTCTCTTGTCGACTTTCTGATCTCCGGTTTAGTTGGTTCTTGTATTTCTTCTTCAATTGCCTCGATTGTATTCATGGGTGTAAGATATGTTTCTTCATCATTCTTTCTTAATGTTACATCTCGGGATCTAACAATTATTCCTTTTTCTTTATCCCATATTCGGTAAATGCTCCTTTCTCCTTCATCCATCCCGACTATTATACCCTTTTCGCACCTTGCATCTAATTTACCTATCTTTTGATAGTGGTGAATGCTATAATACACTTCTCGTCCGAACTCTATAATGTTATCAGTTCTCGGATTCTCCCCCATTAAACTTTTAAGTGGCTCATTTTTACTAGTTCTATTGTACAAAAATGCAGCCATAGTTATAGTTTCTGCCCATAAAAATTTTGGTAGTTGGTACTCTAGTATCATTGTTCTAGCCTTCTCCACTATTGTTCGATTCATTCTTTCGGCGGTTCCGTTGTTCTGTGGGGTGTTCGGGGTTGTGATTAGGTGAGTAATTCCTTGTTCCCTAAGCCATTGTGTAAATTTGTTACTAGTAAATTCTCCCCCGCCGTCACTAACAATTCTTTTTACTTTAATTCCTTTCTGTCTATCTAGTGCACTGATTATACCTTTTATTTCACATTCGGCTTGACTCTTATACTTTAGACATCTTATCCAGACAAATCTTGTGGCTGTGTCTACCACTGTTAACGCAAACTTAGATTTTCCCAAAGATTCGGGTGTAATAGGCCCCATAATATCCACTGATATCTCTTCTCCTGGCACTTCTGTCCGATTTCTTTCTTTCTTAAATGGTTTTCTGGTTAGTTTTCCTTTCTTACAGGTGTCACACTCAACTCCTTCTCCCATATGCCCGAGTCTCTTATGGTCCTCAATTGTGACCTGCGCGCTAAACTTATTTCGTTCGAGTTTTAATACTGGGAGATTGTTCTTAATTGATCCTCCCATTATCACCTTACTGTTCACGACAACTTGAAACTTTTCATCTCTCATTTTAACTACCTGGGCTCCTTTTCTCCACAAGAGGACTTGCGAGATTAAACTATAAGGTAAGTCAGGAATATAGTATGCATTACTGAAGACAATTTTCTTATTATTCTCAGGATTGTATAACTCTACTTCTCCCTTTCCTTTAATCTCAACAGTTCTACCTACTTCCCCAATATTTACCTTACCTTTGAAATCTTGAAACTTTGAGAAATCCTCTCGCTTGTTGAACATATACTCCGAGGCACCTGAATCTAGCAATATTTCATTACTGGAATCAAGACATAGGTTAGCTTCCATAGCTCCAAAATATGTGAATATCGGAAGCTCTTGGTCACCAACCAATATTTCAACGTCACTGTCTTCGCCGTCATCGTTCTTTCCATACAAGAACTCTTCCTCTTCTTTATCACCGAAGATCTCCAACTCCCAGTCAATGATCTTTCTTTTATTCGGGGGCTGACTACCTCTCTCTTCGCTGCTTTGAATCCTCTTTCCTAGGAATGCAACTGCGGTCCCCTCCTTTTCTTCACTTGTTTCGGCAACTGAAGCATTCTTAGGAGGAGCATACTTGTATTTTGTCCAAGCTTTTCTGCACTCTTTAGCTGCATGACCCATAATGCCGCAATTATAACATTTGATGTTTCTCTTTTGGTTCGGGGCTGCTACCATGGCGACATTATCTTCTTTTTTAAGGGCAAATTGTTTGCTGTCCTTCTCAAGGCGTTTCAAAACTTCCTCTAAACCGAGTACTTCGTCCCCTTGGATCAAGATACGGATGAACGACTCGTACTCCCTTGGCAACTTGTGCAAAACTTGGAGCGAAAGAACTTCGTCATCTACTTTTAGTCCGGTGAGTTTAATCTTGCTATTGATGGCTCTGACATCCTTGACAAATTGACTGGCATTGGTGTATTCAATGGTTAATAATTCATTGAATGCTAATCTTCTTCCCTGAGCGTCTCCGCCAGCATACTTGTCTTTGAGGAGCTCCCAGGCCTTCAATCCGTTTCCTTTATTTTCGCCAAACAATTCACTCGCAATGACAGCTACATGATCGTCGTTGAGGTGACGGATGATTAGATTGTACGATTTTCTTTTCCTTTCTTCTACTTTGTCGCAAGCTTTTCCATTGACGTAGTCTAAACAGTTAATGTTATCCAACTCTGCCTCCAAAATTGTAGACCAAACGAAATAGTTGTTCTCATTGAGTAGACAACGCGGATGAGTATTATGAGTGACATTTCCAGGTTCCGACATTCTGTTTTATTAACGAACGAGTTTGTACTATACCAGATCGGTACTGATAATGTGTTAAATTTGATAAATATAATACTTATAATTTCAATATAAACAATAAACAATATAATATATAATTATTTACAACTAACTAAAATATGTTACTCAAGTGCGTGCTTATTTATATTCTTGTTTTCTGAAATGCACATGATAGTTACAGGCTTTTCTCTTATAGCATTTCAAACTACATGCTATTACTATTCTTTCTTTTCTATACCACACTTTATATTCTCCTTTTATCTTTTTAACATTTGCTTTTCTATAATCCATAGCCTTTCGCTTATTACTTTTCTTACCTTTGAATGTGTATACGGTTGTTACCTTTTCTTTATGTGTTTCATTATTAATTAGTCTTCTACCTTTTGATTTATAGTAATCTCTAATTGCACGCCTTAAGTTAAAATGTTTATCTCTTATCTTTCCATGCCACCTTATAACTTTTACCTTTTTGTCAATTAATTTATTTATTCTTTTAACCAATATTTCTTGTCTTTCATTTATTTGTTGCAAAGCATTATGTTCGTCATTATTATTGATGTTTATTGCATCTGTTGATTGCGCCTCATTATTGTGAGATGTTGAATGGAGATGTGCTAAGTTTGCCATGGCCACATTAACAAGGAACTAGTAGAGTACAGACATATTGACAGTCCATCATGTTGTATTCTTTAAGTAAGTTAATAATGTAAAGCGGTTGAGAGAGAATTGTTTCATTAGTTGAACAATGTCTGGTGATTTTCATGCCAAGAACCCATTTAGATTCATCTTGGTCATCCATAGTAAATACATATTTGATTTGTTTTTTGAAACACTTGACAGAAGGTCCACACACAATAATATCATCTACATGGATGTATAAAAACATGGTTTAGTTTTGTCATTGTTATAGAATAAACAAGGATCAGCCCCCAATGGCTTAAAATTTATACTGAGGAAAAATTCTTTAATCTTTTGGTACCAAAAATGAGGACGTTGTTTAAGTCCATAGAGAGCCTTTTTTAGTTTTAAACAATAATTATTTCTTTTCTTGTACAGGTACCCATCAGCAAATTTAATTTAGATATCTTCTTTGGGCACACCATAGAGGAAGGCTATTTTGACGTCAATTTTATGTATCTGTCAGCTGAGAGAAGCACTGATACTGAGTATGAATTGTAAGGAGGCAATTATTCCTGTGGGGGGAAAGGTGTCAGTTTAGTCAATTCCTTCAAATTGAAATTACCCCTGCACACACAATTGAGCTTTGGATCTAGTAAGACACTACGCAATATAGGGGGTGGACTTGCTAGCAAGTCCTCAACCTGAACTCAGATGGAACTCAGATGGAACTCAGACTGAACTCAGACTGAACCCATACTGAACTCTACTTGAACACCCACCTAAAACTGTTCTGCTGAGTGGGGTTCATCCCTGATTGTATGGTTCCTTTATCAATAGCTCAATGTGTGTTCAATCTATGGTGAGTTTGGGTCCAAGGTTGCGGACTTGCTAGCAAGTCCGCCCCCCATATTGTGTGGTGAGATTACCTTTGGAGTTAGTTTTCTTTTTGAACGTCCAAGTAGTACCCAGTAGTTGATTGCTGGTTTGAGGTACCTCTTCCCAAACTTCATGAGAGATAATTCTGTTTATTGACTTTATAAGCACTTTCATTTTTCCAGATAGACATAGGTGGGATTCCTTGGCTTGAGTCATTGGGAGTGAGATTAAGGAGAAAGCATGCAGTATTCACAGCTTCAGCCCACCATGTGGCATCCAGACCGCTGGTTAGTAATAAAGCTCTTGACTTTTCTACTAGAGTTCTGTTGCCTTGTTCAGAAACAGGATTTTTTCGCAGAGTATAGGGAGAAGTGGTGAGAAGTTTAATACCTTTAGCAGATATGAATTGTTTGAAGGCATGATTAATGGATTCGGCCCCATTATCTGAGACTATAGTCTTGAAATGCTTACCTGTTTGTGTTTTGGCAAACAGTACAAAATCTTTGAGGTTCATAGTCAATTGACTTTTAGCATTTTGAAAGTATACTTTTATGTACTTTGAATGACCATCAATTATTTGAAGAAAATACACCACAAAATATGGGAGGCGGAATTTCTAGCAAGTCTGCGACCTTGAACCCAAATACATATCTAATTGAGCACCCATTGAGGTGGTGTTGAAACAATCATGATGAAATATTGATTTTAATTTGAACAAAACTTGAAATTAATTCAAACATTTAGTGAAGCACAGTTTATCATTAGAAAAACAAATCTTGATGCTTGACTTACTAGAATTTTTGTAGGAATATTGAAGTAAGTGAACCCCACTACCAAAAAAAAGTGGGCACATCAATAAGATTCTGAAAAATCATGTTTTTTGTTTAAAAATATAAAAATTGTTGTATAAATTGAACTGAATCCCCTTTGCATGCTTTTAGGAGATTTTTTACTAATCAATTTATAAAGGAATCTTTCAATACTATAAAAAGTTATTCAAGAAAAAAAATTATTAAAATGATACTTTTCATCAAAATTTTATTAGTAAATATTTTCTGAAGTATATATTTGCTCTCATTGTATGAGTATATATTCTTAAGTATTTATCAAGCTTTAAAGTATTAGCAGAAGCTACATAAAGTTAAAAATTGATGGTAAAAATAGTTTAGTTAATTTTACAATTCAAAAAATTAATATTTATACCATAACTTTAGATTTAAAATTTTATTGTCACTATTTTTTCAAAAAAAAAATTTACCATTATCTTCATTATAGAAAAAAAATATGTGTCAAATTTCAGCAAGAATAATATATATGGCTAAAAAGTTTTGCACAATAGTTATAAGTTGTTTTTTGTTTTGTGCCATTTCATTTTAAAATCTCTATAATTTATTATATATGTATATTATTTATTCTCTTTAAAAATTATCCTTCCTAATACTTCCCTCCCCTCTTTTGTGCTTCACATATGGTTCCCCTCACACATCCTCTCACTCTCTTAAATTAAGTACTACTCTCCCCAGTCCTCTCCCCTCACCACCCCTTGTATCCCCCTTCTCCACCCCTCTCCCTACCACCTCACCTCACCTAAATAAATTTTTTACAAATATCACCCCTTTTGATCCCATATCTTTATGAATAACATTAACTGATCACCTACTCACCCCTCTTCCTCTATATGGAAAAAAGGGGTAAATTGACAAGCCAAAGAGGTTGGGTGAGCAGCAAAAGGATCAAGATGATTTCAAGGTTAAAAGGTTGGGATGGGGAAGAAGAAGGTTGGATTTGGAAGTGAGATGTTTAGGATATCTTAAAAAGGGCTTGGTGGCCTAAAGGGTGGAATAGAAAGTTCAAGGTGGGAGGTGAAAGAGGTGGGGTGGGGTATGGAGGAGTGAGAAAGGGGTGAGTATAAATGAGGAGGGAAGCGAGAGTAGTGTTGTGGGGTGAAAAGTAAAAGAGGAGGGGAGGGAAGTGGTGAGGAGTTTGGAAACTTACTCATGAATGTTTGATACTACAGTAAATGCCTTGGGATTTTTATCAAAAGAAGAGATATGGGAATGAAGTCAGAAGGAATACAAAGGCAGAGAAAGGAAGGTATGGAGCTCAAAAGGATGTGAAACAAGGTGGAAAAAAACTGATTGTGGACTCTATCTTTCAGCCAAAGAACAGAGTTCACCCTGTCTGATTTCAGCACTCATTTTCCACAATCAAAAACAACATGTAAAAGTGGTTTATTACTATTCATACCTCTCAACACATACAAATTTGGTTTATTCAATGTTTGTAGTAAGTACCGAAAATTGAGACTGAAGATCTACGGGAGTGTAAAAACTAGCCATTAAATACTATTTCAATTTTTTACAAAGTCTTTTACAGAATGTTTATTAAGAATTTAAATATGATAGAAAACCAATAAAATGAGTAAAGCTTTGAAACAAGTTGGAAAAAGTAGAAAAGCCCATATTTAAATTTTGAGCTAATGAATTTTTTTCTTTTATTAGATGAATGTATAGAGCTTTTAATTTAGTTTGGAACAATTTTAGTGAGATGTATAATATTTTTAAATTCAAAAATAAAATTTAAATAAATATTTAAAATGAAACACATTGATATATATAGTAAACCTGTTTCTTTATTTTATGTTCTATGATTACTGTACATGAAATAATAATTAGTCATGATAACCAAAAATCTAATAAAATGAGAATTTTAGCTTCCTCAATATCTTTTTTATCATATATTAAATAAAAGAAATAACTTTTTGAGTCCTTTTTTTACAAAAGTTTTTTCATTTCAATGACTATCTACATTTTCCAAAAATAATATATCATAATTTTGGTGGAAATTAAATTGAACTCACAATGAAATCCTGTTTTGGACTGCGGTTCAAGCTAAGTAAAACTGTGAGAAAATTTATAATTTTTTAAAAATTTTTATCAAATATATTTAAATGTAAACATAAGTATATTCTTATCTCAAAATGATTTATATTAATACTTTAAATTTCTGGAAACAAATACAAATGATGAATCATTTTGGAGAAATGTTTTATTAAAAATATTTCATTTTGATTTTCTAATATTATTAAATTATTCTTTTTTCTTCATTAAAGATTAAGAATATAACTAAAAATTACTTTAATACAACTATAACATATAAAAAATGTATCAGAACTTCTTTTTAGATCCATACTAACTCAAAAAAACAATTTTTTTCATTTTAAGTACAAATTATATAGATCCTTCAAAGCCTCCCATTTTTTTTTTCTTGATTTTCATGTGTAAATTAAAGGGAAATATCATAGGGTAAAAATGGTATCTTTTTAAAAATTTAAATTAATATATTTCAAATAAATATATATTGTTGTAAAAACTCAAAGTTTAACCTTAAGTTTCTGTTTTAAATGTGTACTGATGAGTTGAAATATTCTCAATCCAGATTCATTTTTTTTAAATATATTCATTCTAGTATTTCTAATTTATAAGGAAAATTACAAGAAGATTTATAAAATCTTTTGTTTACATATAATTTCAAAGGGATTTTACTTTAAAGAAATAGAAATTTAATAGCAGAATAATATAATTTTTACCTATCAGTGTGAATATCATTTTTTTAATAAATTAATGATAAATTGATAACTCATATATTCTATTTAAGAAGTATGTGTAAATTTTCAGTTGTGAATTAATTCTGTCAAAACCTTTTTTCCAAAGACTAAAAAAGCAAATCTGAAACTTTTTACTTAATTTTTTCATCAGCAACATAGAATTGAAATATTCTATCTATTCATTTAAAATATGCATCATTATTTATTTTAATTAAAATATAATCTTTTTAAAACTAGCTTTTTTATTTGAGTATAACTCAAAATACTTATTGTGTCTTTTTTACATGATAGTTATAATATGGTAGTTATTCAATGAGAAACTGATATAATGATGAAAAATTACCACTTCTACCTATTAAGTTCAGTTCTTGCACAATAAATTACTCTGAAATTTGACCTGAACCACATTTTTTGACATGAGACCACTTTTGAAAATCTATGGTGCTTATTCCTAGGTGGACATAGCAATTATCCCACCATATAGCATGGAAGAAAAATTAAGCATTAATATTAAATTTAAAGAATTTTATTCTTTTTTGTTGTATTTTATCTTTAAAATTTTACTTCTAGTTTGAATTTCAGTTTTTCATATGGAAAATTCATTGAGTAGTGATTAATTATTTTAACTCATGAAATCACTCACCAACTGAAAATATTTCATAGAATTTTAATGAACTAAATCATGAGAAGTTCTGGAAGCTCATATATTTATTATGTTAACTAAATGCTGATTGCAAAACTACTTAATATTTGAAGAATAAACACAACAAATAAAAGTTCAAAAATGAATTTCCTTTCGATTTTAATCATTGAATTGCATTTGAAAATTTCAAAAGCAGAATTAAAATCTACTATTATAAGAGATATAATTTTTTACAGAATTATAATCAAATAATTTCTCAAATATTAGTGTTGAGTATAAGGAATTTATTAGAGTACTTCATTTAGTCAGAGATTGAGAAAACACATTGATAATTCTTTTTGTTTAGTTATATGTGGTTTAATGATATTCTAGAAGTAAAAATATAAGAGATTTGGTGGTTCAATATTTTTTTTGATAACTCAACTGAATTGAAAATAATTATATTAAATGAACAAAAAAATATAAAAATACATGAAATAAAGAATCAGGACATATGGATTAAAATTAAAAACCAAATCTTCAAATTCTGGGTTAAAAAGAGTTTTCAAAAAAAAGAGCCACATATATAATTTTATATTTTTTCTCAAAAAGTTAATTAACTCATTAGAAAGCCTAGAAGTAATAACTTTTTAATAAGTACTATGATTTTCAGTCATTTTACTGATAAAATGAGACTCAAAATTAGAATTAAATTGTGTTTTATTGAAAAATACTGTGGATTTATCAGATTCTTAAGCTCCCCAACTTTGTATTTCTATTAATTTTTCATTAAACTCTCAATATTATTTCAGCAAAGTATCATTCATCCTTGTTTAAGAGCTCAATATGAGTTCAACATAAAGTTCAGTATCAGTTCATTATAGGTTCATTCAGAGTTCCATCTGTGTTCCATCTATATTCAAGTTGAGGAATTGCTAGCGATTCCCCCCAAATATTGCGTGGTGATATCTGCTTCCCCCAGCTGAAGGTGGGTTGATTGGCCTGCATATGTCAATGTGGATGACATTGAGTAAGTCCTTTGGAGTGGGGATGATACCTGGGAAAGGTAGTCAATGTGATTTATAAAGATTACAGGCATCACAATCAAGGTTAGAGAAATCAACATCTGGTCTCATTTTTTTGGCTGCCTTGTTGTTGAGATGACCAAGTGATTGATGAATGGTTGTTACTGAATTTGAAATTTGATAGATAGTTTTATTAAGAGGTGTAATCTCTGTTTCCAGAACATTATTTTATAGTGAAAGTAACAAATTATGTCATTATTCTTGTCTTGGAGAGTAATGGTAGGTTTTCTGATGATGGAGTTATTGCTGTTTAGAAAGTGGGAGGCATATATAAGGTTTACTTGTACACTCAGAATAAATAACAAATTGGAAATTTTGACTTTCACCTTATTGTTGGTAATAAAACACACAGTGCCCATTCCTTTGGCCATGATAGTTTTTCCATTGGCCAAAGATAGGGTTTTGGAACAGAGGATGATGTCAATTAAGTAGTTTTTGTCTTTGAAAATAGTATTTGATGCTCCACTGTCAAACACAGAGCTGTTCTCCTTGATAGAGTTTATAACTGAATACACTCTATTTTCTTTTTCACACCTTTTTCTGAGAAATTCCTCCTTTTTCTCAGGGTGAAGTTGGAAACATACACTTTCAAAGTGATTAGCTGCTGGATTATCATGCCCATTAGAAAAATAGGCTCTGCTCCTGGTAATCTCTAGGGCATGACTGATAGAGGAAGGCTCCAACTTCCTACATTGTAACTCCAGTTCAATCTCCTCTAGAACTTCTTCAAGAGTAGGCATTTCTTTTGTAACTTTGTTACTGTGAAGGATGATGTGAGAGATGGTTTGAAAAAATTTGGTAGGGCCTTGAGAAGATAACAGGCCAGAATATTAGAGAGAATGTTTTCCACAAATAATTTAGGTGCAACCTCCTCCAAAAGGTTGGTATTTGAATGGAAGGTACTTATGGCTTCATTTAGGCCATTCTCCATAAATTGAATGGAAAATATTTTAGTGATTATTGTTGCACAGTTTTCTGAAGAAGTGGACGCATAATGTTGATTTATTTTTTTCCAAAAAGAAAGAGGATCAATCTCTTCAGGTTTTTTGACAAATCAGCTCAGATTCTTTTTGTCTAGGTGCATACAAATGATAAACTCATCTTTTTTTTGCTTGATGTTGAATTTTTCTAATTCAGTGATGTCCGTAGGCTTTACTAGGCTAGGATTTAAGAATTTTTTGAGGTCTCATATTCCTAGTGCATGATACACATCATTCTCCCAGGTAGAATAGTTATTTTCAGTGAGTTTTTCAATCCCTTTAAGTTTGGTGACATGAGGAGTTTACTCCATATTGCCCTGATAGATAGGTTGAAGGATTGAGGGGAGAAAGGTTGATTGGGAGGTAGAGAAACTGGAAGAAGAGGCTTCTTCATAGAGTGATTTGATAGGAAAAGCCAGTGCAGTGATGTGTTGTATTTAGTGGAGCGCTGAGCCCATAAGCACTTAAATATAGGGAAGTCTGAGAAATTAATACAACAAGAGTAAGATAAATAGAACAGAGCAGAAAGAGTGGAGCAAGGGCGGAGAAAATGGAGCAGGAGGAAAAAGAAGAGAAACTGATGATGATCAAATATAAGTAAGTAAATTGTAGATTTGATTGCTAGGCAGTTAAGAGCATACATACAATAACTGAGAAATTAGTAAAACAAGAGTAAGATAAACAGAATAGAGCGGAAAGAGCGGAGAAAGGGTGGAGAAAATGGAGCTGGAGGAAAAATAAGAGAAAATGATGATGATAAAATAAGAGTAAGTAAACGGTAGATTTGATGGGGAAAATAAATAGTAGTAACATTTACTTATATATACAATCAGAAGTCAATGGGTGAGAAAACAGAATTTGAAAGTATAATGAATAAAAATGAAATTCGGGATGAACATAGGAATAATATGGTTCTTTATATTAAATAATTAACTATTAATTAAGCTACAGATTCTAATAGGTTCCATATAGCTCTTTCTTTAATTTTTAAACTTTTCCATAATTTTTAGAAAAACCTTGTGGATATTTGATCCAGACATCTTCTTCAATAGGACTGTGTAGATAAGCAGCAGATACATCAAAAGTATGAATTAGCAAGTCATACATTGCCATAACTTTTAACATTATCTGATGAGAAGTGAAAGAAGCTTTAGGAACAAAAGTTGAAAAGTAGTCCACACCTGTTACCTTCTTAAGTCCCTTGGCAAGATTTCTTGCCTTAAACTTAGCCCTTCCTGTTTGTAAGTCATTTTTATCTGTAAAAACACACTAATCATCTAGTATGCATGCATTTTATGGTGCAACTTCACAGTGCCATATGAGCATGTTGCTTAGCTTATTGATGTCTCTTTTACACACTTATTTTGATTCAGATGCTTTTCTTGATTTCAGTGCATCACTGTAAGATTTGGGGATATCAGACACAAAGAACTGACAATTTAATTCAATATCCTTGACTTGCCTTTCTTGATCTAACATTTTTTCTTCTTCAACAAAATTTCCAAGCTCTCTGCAAGTGTTGTAAGCAGTTAATTCATATTGATTTGTAATTTAGTCTATTGAAATTTTGTTCTTGTTTATGGAAGCACTCTTGAAGTCTTCCCCAGGTGGATCTTTGCAAAGATTTTTGATTCAGATTCCCCAAAAAATCCATCCTTTCATGCCTAGAGGGAAACTGACAAGAAAACATTTTCTTACCTGATTGAACAGCTTTTGGTGTTTATCTTAGGGAATGTGAATGTAGGCAGGTTCACTAAATGTTTTTAGAATGTAAGGTTGGGTTTGATTTGGAAGAGAGCTTAAAAAGGTTTTTATTTTTTCTAGTTTATTTTGGGAGTCTTTTGAAAAAAGAAGATTCCCACTTGAAAGCAAAACTCCAGAAAGATTTAGAAAGTTTTTTTTCAAATAAGACTGTTTGTCCCATTTCTATTAATGTCTAATTGTGTCATTCAATCTTACCATTTTGTTGATGGTAGTAAGGTAGTAATTTTTCATGAATAATGTCTTTTCTAGACAGGAAGTGTTCAAAAGCAGTACCTCTGAGCTTGCTGCCATTGTCTGTCCTGAAAATTTATACATTTCAATTGCTCTGTAATTCTAGTTAATTGATCACATTGTAGAAATAGAGGTCTAAAATACTAACCTATAGACACAATCCAAAATGTGTTGGCTCCTAAACGTTTTTCAAAAAGAAGGGCCTGACACTCTAATGAATATAAAGACAGTGAAAAACAGATATGTAAGTGTTGTGAGAGAAGGAAGAGTTGAAAGAAAACTATATAAGAATCTAAAGAAGGATTTAATATATCTCAATATAAGTAATCTTTCTGACAGCTAGATGTATTCTCAGTCACTCCCACTTTGAAGCACTCCTCTCTAATACTATCCTTACTGTAGTAATAAAATAACTCTACAGTTCTACTTCTGGCTTTTTACACCTTGGTATGCATGCAAAAGATAAAATATATATAAATATATTCTTCTAAAGCTCTTTTTCTACTACTATACTTTTATTAGTATTTATTTAATAACTCTATCAATCTCTCTTTTTTTTAAAGAGTGTGTTCTGTTTTATATACCCTATATGATTAGAGCCCTTACTCCACCGTTTTCCCACACAATTTCAATGTCAGTATGAGTATATCAAATGTGAAAATAATTATCTCAGTAATCTTGTTACAGAATTAGTGTAAGTCTGCTTCAATAGCACCTGAAATATTTATGCAAAATCAACTATTAGCACTTTACACCACACCTATCTTTACATACCCTACACTCCCTGAAATCCCCAACTACATAATAAGTACTGTACCACTTTCTGTATTTAATATGGAGAACATGCACTTGCCATGTGAGTATCCACCAATTGTGAAACCCTCAACACTGAGTAAGTATCCTTCCCTATCTAGAGTCTTACCTTGCTTTCTTATCATTGAGAACTGCATATTTTTCTTATTTTTTAATTCACTTATTTACCTAGTGCCAAGTTTGATAATCCTTGTGAGTTTATAGACTACCAGAAATAGATACCCATGGACTATGTTTATTTACCATTGCACCTATCTTAGAATGAAACCTGTACCATCACTTGACACTGCTTTCTAAACCTGTACTGTGCCTTTAGCACTACTTTTGATTTTCCTTAAGTACATACCATGCTCTTTACCTATATTCTAGTATGCAATTTTCTATAAATTTCTCTTGCAGCAGCATGTATATCCATATCATACTAAAAAAAACTGTGCGTAGAGAGTCTAATTTCTCTGAACATTTGAAGAATCCCTTTGTTTCCCTTTTGTAACCATCATTCCTAGCAACTTCTTTGTTGCACTTGCCAAAAACTGAGGCAAATAATGCATTTCTGTGAAATGTGTACCACAACATCCATGAATCTCTTTGATGCTTCAGATTTGAGACCAATAATGCAGCATTCAAAAATATGAAATTGAAATACCTTTAATTTTTAAGGCATACATGCCACCATCTACCTATTTTTCTTCAATTGAACCTATTAAAACAGTGGTTAGAAGTCTCAGCTTTTCAGGTTCACAACCAGTAGAATGGTTAAAAGGTTGCCTTCTTCTTTTGCACATTTGACAAGAATAAAATACAATTGATCTGGTGGGTAAAGTATCTGGAAAAACCTTAACAATTTTTTTTCATTAGGCATCTAATTTGTCTCAGGCTTGCATATCATAGTAGACAATGCCACTTATATAAGATCTCCTCATTTTTTATACATTATATAGGCTCTGGATGAGACACAGGTAAGTCTAGTTAATTAATATTTATTTCATTTTTTGTTATTTTAGAAAAAGAAACAGATGGTGTGATGGTAGTATTTACATTTAAAATTCCATTATCAGATGATGTAGTAATACAGGGCATTTGTAGAAGCCATTTACTATCAAAAAAACATGACTTCAGGATAGGCTCAGAGTTGTAACAGATGGAAATTTTGTGTGAGTCCACTGTGAAAAAACTAGCACCACTATTGATGAGAGATTCAGGGGGGATCAGTGTACCTCTAGCATCTTCACCAAAATAAACATGACTAATATTGATAACCTTCCCAGTAAGACCATAGAATTAGATCACCCCTTTTCCTTTGCAGATTGTATTGTTTCATTAACTTTAGGCTTGGAATCATTTTTGTCTTCATTTATTAATTGATCCCATGTGTTATTCATTATTCTATTGAGCGAGCCAAAGGTCATTTTCTTTTCCATCATTATAACTTGTAGCTCTGATTCTTTCATAAATTCTTTCTGAATTGAAGATCATCTCAAAGGGCTTTCTGACATAACATTAGAAATGATGACTTCTGGGTTTTTAAAATATTTTGATTTCATGTTCAAGAGTTTTTAAATCAAGTTTAGTTGAGCTGATATTGATAAAAAATTGAACATTTATTTTATGTTTCAGAAAGCTAGTGTTCTTGGAACTACATTTATTATTTGTGTCTGTATGTCTGTATCTACTGATCTAACTAGTATTGCTTGCCCTATAAATTCACAAAGAGGTATATTTTAAGCTCCTTGTTTCTCTTGAAAGTCTGGTTTTACTGTGTGGTTAGCTAGGAGTGCTTGTAGTTCTTTTTACTAGGTGTTTAAATTCAAACCATGATATTTCAGTTTATATTCCCATTTTTTCATTTATTCTCTGGATTTGATGACAGTTTCCCAGAAATATATATGTTAGTCTATTTGAAAGAAATGTGGTTTTCTAAAAGGGGGATTCTCTTCATCAGAAGCTGGTTCATTGTGAAAATCATTCATGTCTTCTTGTTCTTCATTATGATATCATTGTTGCTGAAGAAGTGTTTCCTTGGTCAGAGTGTGATGATGAAAATGGGGGTTAATTGTTTATTTTAAAAGTTGAAAGTGTTTTCAGAATTGTTTGGGTGTGTTTTAAATGAAGACAGCATTTTCTGTATCTACTAAAAACTAATAAATACTGTCAGGAATAATCTAACTATACCAGAATAAAATTATCTATTTTAATTTTTCTGATTATTTCTTGTTGGATTCTTATATCAAACTTGCTTTCAGAGTGATTGGGTAAAAATCACACTCTGATATCTAGAAAGGATATCAACCTAATTGTTGGTTATTATAAAATCTTAAAATACTTTAATTCTTTTGAAAAAAAAAGATGATGAAAAAGATATGAAGAAAAGGTAGAGAAGATATTGGTGACAAAAGATGTAAGACTTCTAATTATTTAAAGAATATAAGATGAAGAGATAAGAAAAAAAAAGGAAGAGAAAAAATTGAGAGAAAAAAATAAAAAGAAAACAATAAAAGAGAAAAAACACAAAAATAATTTGTAGACTTGGTGAACTAGGTTGATAATGTGATTGTTTTTGCTGACAAGGCTGGTAGAGGTTGGAATGGAGAATAATGGAAAAAAATAAATTAATTGGCACAGAGGCCCATTAAAAATTGGCAGAAAACAACATGCATATTAGTTTTAATGATATTTTCCAATACTTTTCATCAACTCCATTCTCATCTTATATATATATGTGCTGTGGCATAGTCAAGACATAACAATATTAAGATATAATCTACACCAGAAAAATTGAATATTCTTCCTCCAAAATTGCATAAAACCCCTCTAAATGTACTTTCCAGCCTGCTACAGTTGAGGTGGATTACCATCCTGAGCCAAAATACTCACAAACACCAGAAAAAAACATGGGAACCAGATAGCAGGTGCCAATCCCTATCCTTGATTTAAATCAATTTCAGCTAAGCTGTAATTATTCTGGAAAGACTGTGCACCAAACAATGAGCACACTAGCTCATGAAATATCATATCAAATTTAATCTTAAATCAAAACTGAATATAGGTATATGAACTTTCTAGCAGGTGCCACTTGATTTTTTGTAGTGAAAAAACAACTAAAAAATCACAGCACACTAAACAACCCTTAAAACACAAAATTAAGTTAAAAACTCATCAAGACATAAAATCTATAGTCAAATTAGATAAATCAAACGGTAGTAAGAACTTAACCATAACACTTAAGGTTAACCCAAAAAACATAAAAACCAAAAATCAACAGTTATAGTGAAAAGTGAAAAATGACCAAAAGAGTCCTTAAACCTTAGCATATGAAACATATCATCAAGACATAGAATGTAAAGAAAATCTAAGTCTATCACATGCTGTTAGCCATATTCATAGGGTAAAAGTATTCAGCCCAGGAGTCTAGAGAAACCTAAAAATTAAAGGAAAATGCAAAGTTTGAAGACACCAAATACCCCCAAAATAACAGAAAAATTCAATGGAGCCTTGAAAACATTAAAACTTAAAAGAATAAAGAGATAGCCAACTTTATGGTTCTCTTTCCAACCAGAAAAAAGCACAGAACTTTTTAAAACAGCCTAAAACATGCACCACAGAAAATTTGGGGGGGTATTGCTAGCAATACCCCTCATTTAAAAACGTTGGGAAGTGGTTGGAAAGCTGTTGGGAATTCATTTTGAAACCAGATTTAAATCAAATGGACAAATATTTGGTAATCAGTTAGACCTAGGTTCAACCCAACTCAAACACTGGTCTCTTGGAGCTTGGTGATTACTTTGATCTTCAGCTGAGCGCAGATTGAGCAAAGCTTGAAAATATCACTTAACATATCATAATATTCACCTTCCCATCTTGTGGAAAGAAAAATTTGATATTTGGTCTAAGAATATCTACAGATATTTTCTTGCCAAGTTGGTAACAGAAGGTTAAACTGTAGTATCTCAATTATTACATTAGACCACATAGATATTTGATAAAACATACAATTCAAATCAATTTTAATATTATTGAGATCACCATAAGTGTCTTTCCAATGACTTACAAAAAGTATGTTAGTATCAAGACATTGTTCTGGGTAGTAGTTTCAATTTGGATTTTGAACTGCCATCTAAAGCATTTTACTATTAGACAAAAACATAAATAAGTGTAATAAGAGAGAAATTTTTTAATTTTTTAATTATAATTTAACAATAAAGCACATTTTTATTAAGAAAATTTTTCTTCTTCCACAAACCCAAATTTACTCTATAGGCTCAAGATTTATTTTTAAGCCATATTATTCATTTTGGTTATCATTGATTTACTTCCAATATTTTTTAAAAAGATAATTATAATACATGTGAAAGAGCTATGAGCTTAGCGTAGCATGTGCTAAAAAGTTATTTCGTTGTTTTATTCAAAACTGATTATTCATTTTTTGCTTCAATTCATCTTTTAACAACCACTATCTTCAGATACTATTCTTACTTAATATGTCAAGTCTCAGATGTTTTTGACAGTTCTCAATAAAAATCAATCAAATTTATATGAATGTAATTTCAAGATTTCAAAAAATCACTGACCCCCACAATCTTACAGCGAGGCCATTTGAATGTTCATATTTTTGGACTATTTGAAGAAAGAAAACGGACCCTTGTCGGTAATCTTTCTCAAGTGCAGAGTCAGCACATTTGACTTCTATTGGGTGACATTGGGTCTGGATCTCACCATTTAAACCAAAGAAGTGCCTTGAATCCTATGAAGCCATTCTATTTTCATGCTTACTTGGTTCCAGTTTTTGGTAATCAGTATCAACTTTGGGGATGCCTCTTTTCTTCAAGTACACTAATCAGTCTTGCTAAAGAAGAATTTTATTCTGCTCAAATCAATTTATGTCCAATCCCAAACTACGACTCCACAATCTTTTTTAATATCCCACATGTAATTTTTGAAGGCTCTTTCCAAATATCTCAGAGTACTCAAGATTGGAAAGCTGATCAACTTATCCAAGGTATCAAAAAAGTTCTCAAAACACATCAACTTCAAGCAATAAATTTTATGATTGACAATGAACAAATGTTAAAGGAGAAATTGGATATCATGTGGAGGCACCAGGACAACCACTGGCTTAGAACTGGATTTCATGACTATAAAGATCAGTTTCCTAACAATCAATTAACCCCTGAAGGAAACGGGTCAATACTTGCTGATGATATGGGTTTGGGAAAGATTCTGTCAACTCTTTCTCTTATTAGTGCAACTAAAAGTGAAGTAAGAAAATTCCAGGTATCAGAAAATCAAGAAGGTATCAATTGGAGTTCAGTCACATTGATTATATGCCCACTGGCAACACTATTGAATTGGATCAATGAAATAATTGTGCAATTTGAAGATAATGCACTTCCTTTCAAGGCTCTTTATGGGAAGGATTGTCAAAATACTAATGTCAATGAGCTATAGGACACTGCTACTGTTTTAACAACCTATGAAACAGCTAGCCCAACGATGTCAAAAAATCAATGCCAAAAAAAGATACTGGTGACTCAAAAGCTCTTTTTTTATAGAGTTGTTTTAGATGAAGCTCAGTTAGTGCACATTTCTATATCTAAAGCTTAAAACTTGATTTTTATAATCAATTTTTAAAAATATTCTTTTAGTTACATTAAGAATCCTTACTTGCAGAGGGCTCAAACAATATTTGACTTGGAATCCCAAAACCGACTATGCTTGACTGGAACTCCACTTCAGAACAGGCCCACTGATCTTCAAAGTCTCATATTTTTTCTTAAAATAGAAAAGTGGCAAGAAGACTGGTTATGGAAGAATTTCCTTTTTCCAGGTTTGCAAAAAGGAAAGGCTAATTCTATTAAATCAATAAATCACTTAATGAAAGTCATAAGCCTACACAGAACAAAGGATGCAATTTTGTCTCTTCCAAAAAAGATTCAAAGGGGGATATCAGTTCAATTAGCAGATCCATGGAGGTCTAAACTTGATGTGCTTCAAGAAGGATTCACTGAGCAATATAGGCCCCCCAGAAGCACTGACCTCCCTTGGGACTCATCCAAGTTTCTTAGGGAGCTGATGATTTTAAGAAAATTCTGCAACCATCCAATATACCAAAATCTGGATAAAACTCCAACTTTTTATTTGACCTGGAAGCATTCCGCAAATATTTGTCATCTTATAGGCCGCTTGAAAAACTTTTTGTCTGGTAAAAGGGATATAAATCTTCTGAAAGCTGTTATATCCTCCAACTTTGCAGACTTTTTTCAGATGTAAGTGATTCTATAACGAATTGTTTTAAAAAATTGTGTTGGCTTATTAAAAACAACTTTATAATATTTCAAAATAGAATAAAAATGGCTCTATATGACCAAAATATTAGGTATACCCAGCTTATGGGTGAACTCAGCAGGACAAAGAAAGACAAAAATATGCATGAATTACATTTTAATAAAAATTGCCAAGTTTTGGTTGGAACAATTCAGGCTGCAGGAGTGGGTATAGATCTCAGGTGTGCTCGAAATGTATATATAATGGTGAGCTCAATTTCTTATATTTCATATTAAGAACAAAAATATTAAATTTTTTATATGTTCAATGTTGAAATAGGAGCTGAATTGAAATCCAGCAGTTGGGAAGCAGGCTGTTGATCGGCTGTATAGAATGGGGCAGCAAAATGAAGTAAATGTTTTGAATTACTTTGTACATGGAAGTATAGAATTCAGCATGTATAAGATTCAGAGGAAAAAAATGGAGCTAACAATGTAAGCCAAACTTAAATTCTATAAATTTTAATGATAATAGTGATTGTTAAAATTATGTTTTTGTTTTCAAGGCTAAGTGTCCCAAACAGTGGAAATGAGGAGTATGAGTGTGAAAACCTATTATTAAGGGAGTTTTTCAATCATTCACATTAGAGGAAGCAAGAATTTAAAGGAGAGCAGGTAAATTTAGGGGATTTTGAGGATTTAAAAGTCTGAGTTGTTGAGGATTTAGAGATGCAAGATATAAGGGAGAATAACAGTCATTTGGCAAAACCCGGGGGACATGAGAGGGATTAAGGTTAGGTGATAATGTTGAAACCAAACTGATTCTTTTGTACAAGGCCAAGTCCTTTAGCGCACTTCCAGAGTAGGTTGAAGTACCTCAAATATCAAAGTGTTGTTAGTCAAGATATTGTGCAACTTAAAAAATATCTTCAGACCTCCACTGCATTAAGATATGTCTTAACAATCTATCATTATCAATTTTGGTGTCTGAAAAACACTTGATGTTTTTGAAAAGGTTGTAATAAGTTTCACAATGTGGAAGTTGTTTAAGAATTTTATTTTGGTTAACTGAATTATAAGAATCTTTGTTATTTGAAATAAAGGTCATGAATAAAAATGGTTGAAAAAAAGGGGATTTTCATACTTTTTTTATATTCTATATTTATGCTTTCTCACTTTGATTATTTATTGAGAGCTATCAGAATCCTTCCCAAGTCTTAATTTATATGCATGACCTAAAAACCAATGGTGAAGAACTCCTATTTGATTTGAGAAGCTAATTTGAGTTGAGTCAATTGGATATGCAATTAAATTATTGGTTTTTAAGGCATTGTCCCAGTGTTTAATGAGAATATTTGCCAAGACCTGGTTCCATTTGTCAAAACAATCTAGGTTCCAAACAAAAGTTTACCCTGGGAAACTGCACATGCAAAGGTGGTCAATAAAAGATTCATGGAAAATTGGTGGAAAATTTTTGGAAACAGCTGAATTTAATTCTGGATGAGGTAGTTCAAAGGCGATGTTGCAAGAATTCATTTCAAATGATGAAAATCTGTCTAATAGCTCTTCAGTAGGGTTTTGTTTCCCTCCATTTGATTCTGGTGAAATATCCAAACGTGAATGACAAAAATTGTGTATAGATCTACAAAAGTGAGAATTGAATTGAGGCAAAGTCTCAATAAAATTTTATTAAGTGTTTGTGTGTTTGTGGGCAGGTGTCAATGAGGAAAGTAAGAGCTACTAGGGTTCATAAAAAATTAGATTAAGAAAGTGTTCAATAAAATTAAACAAAGAGGAAGGATAAATTGTGGAGCTCCAAAACTTTATGATAAAAGCTAATTTGAAGAGAAATATCACAAAAATTAAGAATAAGAAATATTTCAAATTTATGGCATTATAATATGCATAAATTTTATTTTTATATGAAATTTAAACTCAAAAGGAATGGCACAAAAGGAAGAGAATGATTATGTGATAAAAGCGGACTCATTTGAGAAAAGGATTTTTTTCTTTTCAAAAAATGTTCCCACAAAAGTAATTTGATAAATGTGAGGCTATGTTCATTTTTTGATTATCAAAAAATTATTTTTGCTCCAATATGATAGTAATACATATTCCATTGAGTAATTCTTGTTCAAACTAAATAAATAGACTAGAGTGTCACTTCATCACATTTATGTATGAAAATTTATACATGGTTTCAGATTTTTTGTAATGCTTTAAGGTTTACACCTTTGTAGCATCTATTATTGGAGTATTTTTGAGTGTTTTTTTATGGAAAATTCTACCTAGTACAGACCAATTTTCAAAGTGAAGGAAATATTTTTTTGATTGTTTTTTACAAAATATTAACCTTATTTTTTAGTTCAACTTTGATTTTTGGGGTAATTTTTTAAATAATTATGTTAAAATATGGATTACTTTTCTTATAGTCCATAACTAAGAATTTTTACTAAAATCAAATAATTATAGGGTAGTTAGATACAACTCAGAAGGCATTTTCTAGAAAAATAATTAAGATGCTTGTGTGTACAATAGAATTTTTTCTATGATAGAAAATATTCTGATAAACATGCATGCATTGTTGTACAAATGAAGAGAGTATACAGAATACAAATAAAGTAGACTGCATAGCTTTTAATTATTATATAATTTATCTGATTGAAAATTAAACATTTAAACTTAAATAATTTCAACACATATTCCATCATATTCTTCTGATAAAAAAATGTAGCTTATATTAGCTAGTGCCTTGCAAAAAAAGGAATACCTTCGATTGGTAACTTCCAACAGCTAACTTATTCCTAAATTTATCACAATTACAATGCCTCCATTTTTTCATGTATGCCAATGTCAAGAGCTTGGATGTGTCAATAGAAAGTATCAAACTTCTTCTGGGTCCTTTGAAGTTGGTATGGCTTTCAAAAGCTCTAATTCTTATGCAAAACATCAAGAGGAAAGAAATAGGAAGGCCCAGACGGTTATTTCTTCCAATGATCCACTTAACATTGGAAGTTCCAGCTCCAAAGAAACAGTAAGCTGTATATCTATAGTTCAACGTGGAAATAAAAGTCTTTATGATGTTTTTATGATTTATTACATAGGGGCAGTGGCTATTGGGGGCAGAAGTATCTTCAACAGTCTCTAGAAACTCAAATCTTGGGGAATGGTATAGCCCAATAATTATGTGGCAGGCAGCGAAGCTTTCTCTGATTCATCATTTGAGCAAATAAGGTTGTACTCAATTTTTGGATGAAGAAATTAAGAAGCTCAAACTTCTAGGTGATAGTGGAAGACTGGATTCTGATAGCATTGTCTATCTGCTCCCACGCTTGATAGATACAGTTTTTAGTTGATTAAATCTCAATCAATCATTTTTCACTAAAACATGCTGTCCTAAATGATTTGCTCATTATGAGTATAAATCTGAATCTCAACCATGTATACTATGTTGCAATCAACCATTTTTTCATCATCAAAATGCTATTTAAAAATTTTTGGAGCAGGACAAATTGTAGTTAAATGTGATGAAAGGTTGTATTTGATGGAGGAACATCAAGAACATGTAAAATACTATTCTCTTAAAACATTTCATAACCATTGTTTTATTGACTGGCTTAAGGAAAAGATCAAACTGTTCAAATTTGAGCTTCTGATTTAGAGGAAACCCCTGTGGCAGACAATTTAGAGTGTGATTTGATAAAGGATGTTTGTGATGGTTTAATTTGAAAAAACTTTCCCATTACCACTCCAGCTTTAGGTGGCAATGATGATGAATATATGATAACTTCAGGCAATTAATGTTTACTTTATATGTCGACTGGTTTAGGCCTGGTGGTAATAGGATTGGAGGTCATCAGAAGTCTGTTGGAAATATTATGATGGTGTGTATAAACCTACCTCAAGAAGATAGATACAACATGGAAAATCTTTATTGTATGCTATTATACCTGGACCAACATAACCCACAAGTGAACAGCTTAATCACCTTCTAAAACCACTGGTTAATGATCTAAAAACTCTATGGGATAGTATATTGATTGAAAAGATGCATATTTATTCACGAGGCCGGAAATTAAGAGTTTCATTGTTCTCTTTGATAGGTGATGTTCCTGCAATACAAAAATTTGCTGGCTTTTCGAGTCACTCTGCAAGAATTTTTTTCTCTTTTTGTAATATCTCTAAAGATGAAATTAGTGAAAAGAATGTGGGAAATTTTTCATTACGGAATCATGAGGATCATATGTGCTGGGCAACAAAGTGGAAAAATTCTAAGTCACATTGGGAGCATGTATCAATTGTTCAGAATCATGGGGTACAATGGAGTGAGCTGAATAACCTTGAATATTGGCATCCAACTGAACATTGCTCAATTGATGTTATGCATTCACATATGCTTGGAAACCTAAAAGATCACAGTCTAAGCTATTTTCAAATCCAAAATGTAGCAAAAGATCTAGAAAGAAAGCTGGAAAAGGATAAAAATTGGCATGTAAGAGAAGAAGATGATGATTTCTTTTCTGATACTTCACTGCATAAACATTCTAAAAAACGTAGAAGTAGCTTAAGCACCACAAATAATAATGATGATGATACAGGGCACACGATACAGCACAAGCAGCAAATACTTACAAGTTCAAGACAGTCATCAAGTCATCATGGACTAGAAAGTGAAGGATTGGGAACAAATTGATCAAGAAGCCAGAGTAGGTCATCCAGCTCCAAATATATTCCTCCATATAGCAATTTGGCCTCATTACAGTCTCACAGCAGTGGAAGTAGGAATTCATTGTATAACTTAAGGCAACGGAGCATCAGCATATCACAGACTGAAGGATCTCACTCATCAAATGAGACAGCTAGAGATGATGAAAATAAAAGGAAAGGTAAGGAGAAAGAAAATGAAGGTAGTAGTAATCCACAAATCACAGCAGTAGAGCTACAGGTTGTATGAAAGATAATTGATCAAGTAAGAAGACTTTCCTGGCTAACACGAGTTCCAAAAACAGTAGGATATAAAAAGGCAGGATCCCTCAATGCAGCAGAATGGCACATTCTGTATACTCTCTACTTCCCATTGTCACTTATACCCCTTTGGTTTGCGAAATTTAAAGAATCTGAATCTTCAGCTTCCTCAGCTGAAAAACCAAGAGAATATTATCTTCTCAAGTCACTTGTAACATTATGCTCAATCACCAATTCTTTTACATTAAAAAATATACAGACCAATGAGCTTAAAGATCTAGATCAATTTGTGTTAGAGTATCTTGAGTGCCTGGAAGAGGGTTGAAAGAATAATAACACAAAGCCAAATCTGCATATCACTCAACATTATCCTGAAATGATAAAGAATCTTGGTACACTATCAGGTACAGCTACTTGGTCTGGAGAGCGGGTGAATCATATATTATATGAAATTTAAAACAATCACCATCCACGTATGTAATGTTTGTAAGAAATGATTTAAAAACTCAGCTGTGCTAATTTATTAATATTGACCACAGGAGAGATACCGCAAACAATGCTCAAACATTGGTATCGGAAGTCTAGGGTATTAGATCTTGGTGAAGCTGAAGATAATGATCAATGTGAGACTAAAAAAATCCATATTGATCTTGAAAAACAAAACAAATGGATGCATCTAATTATGGCATTATTTACTAAATGGGTAAGGGAAAAAATGCAAAAAGAAACTTCAAGAAGGGCTTTGACACCATCAGAGAAAAGTGGGGATTGGGTAGTTGAAAACTTAGCAAGGATATTGATACATGAAAAGAGGTTTACTAGTTACCATCATCACATTGCTAATTCAACAATTGAATTCTACTATGGAAAAGATAGTCAGTTTGGGAAAATTAATGATCTTTTCAGGTCAAAGGAATAGAATGATCAAATCTATTTAATAGTAAGTCCTTTCAAGGAGCTCCGTCCAGAAGAAACATCAAAGGATCTTTATGAGATTTTCCAACAAGTGCATTGTTGGTTAGTAAGAGTAGCCAAAGCAACTCAAATTGTGATTAAGAAAGATGCAATAATTTGACATGCAACTACTGTCAAGCACAAAAAAGCAATGTTTTGAATCAAAGATGAGGTTGTCACTGCCATTGGACTGCAGACAGTAGTGAGTGAAAAAAATTAATCAAATTTATTTTCTGTTTACTAACATCTTTGTGTTAATTTGGGATTGGGGAAATTTGTAGGATTGGTGATGTTTGTAAATGGTAAAAGAAATATTTCAATGCTTGATTAAAAAATGCAACGCATCAAACTTAACTTATCTTAAATCAGTGAACAATTACATTGATTGCTTTTATTGCAAGAGAACCCATTCTTTAAATGAGTCATTTTTATCTTAAATGTAAGAATGAAAGAAAGAAAATCATGATAATGAGAAATATGATAAAATTGTTACATAATCAATGATCTTCTTGCTCATTCATCTACTATAAATAGTTTGACCCTCCCACTTTAGCTGATAGCTATATATTATTCACTTTATTTTTTCCCAAGAGAACATAAAAATTAACAAGACTATAAACATGGTATCTTTTTTTACTTTAACTTTGATAGGTATAAATTTTAACAACTGATTATTTTTATTTTATTTTATTTTATTACAGCTCATTATGGATGATAATTTTGAAGGGATTTTTGTTGGCCCAACTGATTCTGATTGTTTTTCACCTCAACATAGTAATACTGGAAATACTCCACCACCACCCACTGCTGATACATCTCCAGATGCATCTCAATTTGTACCACCTAATCCTAACCCACCACCTAATCCCAATCCAGGCCAAGAGTCTCATGCAGAAACAAGAAATTTTAAATCCCAATCATCCTTCTGCTCCTGAAAGTGCTGATCAGCAAGCCAATCAGCTAGGAAGAGATTGGGCTAGTGAAGTATTGAGGGAATTCATTGGAGACCAATCATCATCTGCTCAGCCTAACCTAGGAGCAAGCACAAGTGGAGCTGGTAAGTCAAATTTGTAGTGTATTCTTTTATTTAAAAATAACCAATTTAATTAACTTATTTGAATTGTTAGTGAGTCCCTCAATCATTATGGGTATCAGTGATTACCACAGACTCAATTCATCAGAGTCTCATGAATGAGAACGGGGGGTAAGGACTGTAAGAGGCTTAGTTAGAAGGAATGATGTTCCCAGGAGACTGGACAGTCTAAATAGAAATATTTACCACTTTCTGAAGTATTGTCTTGGGCGACCAACACAAATAGCAAAATATCCTGCGAGCCCAACACCTTTGGAGATTGAAAATTTGAAATCTTGGAACCAATTCAAACTGTCCTAACCCAAGTCCAATCCTCTAACCATGCCAATTCTGCAGCTGATTGAAAATTTTTGATAACCAATTCTATAGCCTTCTTGCAATCAAAAATTAAACTACCCAAATTTTTTCCAGCACCTGAGCCTCAAGGACTAAAAAAAGGAGTACCAATCCTACTTTCTGTCAAAAGAAACTTAGAGCGTGAATTTTAAGAAAAAGGTTTTTGGAAATTTGCCTTTGATTGGAGTTGCCGTGATTTTTTGGAATCAAGATGGCATCAAGTCATGGGAAGCATAGTATGCGACCACTGTACCAGGTGGCTCACCACCTTGAATAAAATCGATCAGTCAAAGCTTCAGTTCACTCAATGTGCTATTGAGAAATGGGTAGTTAATAAGGGGAAGGAGATGATAAGTTTTTTTGGGAAAGAAGAGGAAAGGGTGGAAAGAGAAAAGATAGAAAAGAAGGGCAAGGGCACAAGTAAAGCATTATTGGACCAAGGTAAGTTTTTTATTTTATTTTATTTTACTTTTTTTTTTGAAGCTTATTTAGTTGGAATTCAGATTGCTAGTGCACGCTACAAGCTAGCAAGAGATCTCTGCAGTGATGTGCCAGGTTTGGTTGTGCTTTTTCATGATACTAGGTGCATCTCTGATAGTGAGGAAGGCCCACCACCAGCCCCAACTGCACCCATCTGAGCTATTCCTGGATGGAAAAATCCTGAAATCAATGATTTGTTTAAAAAAATGGATAAGATGATGCAGGACTTAGCCCATACATCAGCTTGAAGAAAATAGGCATTAAAAACATATTCACAGTCATCAGAAAGGACAGTTGCACAAGATGGTATATTCAATGTTCCCAAATAACTCCCCAAGAATTGCTTTTCAGCAAAATTTTTAAAAGGATTATCTGTGAATGAACATGAGTCACCTGGGGTTGGAGCTGATATTGATCTGGTAAAGATTTGGGAATCAATTAATACAGCATCAACATCATCATAACTTAGGTATAACGGTAATCTTCTGTGTAATATAGCTATCTTATATTGAATTTTATGTATTCTGTTTTTTTTCAAAGCAACTTGGTAAATGTTATAAGGTGATATTGAGAGAGAGTAAAATTTTATTTAAGAAAAATAAATAATGTATGAGATATAAAAATGTATTTTCAACAAATTGATGGTCCATACCTCTTTATGTCACATTTATGTATCCATATTAATTTCAATCAAATTTAATGTTGAAAAATACATAGTGAATACACGCTATGCCACTTACACTTTCAAGGAATAGCTACCATTAAATATGCCAGTATCAAAATTAATTTTGATCAAAATGAATGAGCATGTTAATCATGATTTTCCGGAGTCAACTGCATATTTTTATGCATGGTGCCTTTCCAAAATCAATTTTGATCGAAATTAATTTTGATACTGGCATATTGAATGGTAGCTATTCCTGAAAAGTGTAAGTGGCATAGTGTGTATTCATTATGTATTGGTGAAAATTAATTTTGATCAAATTTAATATTGACATTTGCATATTGAATCCAAACCAGCAAATGACCCAAAAAATTCTTCATATAACTGCTCATTAATTTCAATCAAGCTTAGGGTTGACCATATACATATTGAATGGTAGTTATATCTGGTGTTGTAGACAGTCCTATAGTACTAGCTATAGGCCTTGACCAAGGGAGTTGGAGAAAAACCAGAGAGAAAATCCCCTGTCCCTTTAGAAAAATAGAGTGAGATATACTTGCTAAAGTAAGTTGGTTCCTGTTTTGCTAAAGCTCCTTTTCAACACACTTGACAGCTTGATGAGCCAAGAAAGTAGTCACCAGATAGACTACCAGACCCAAGAACTGAAATGTAGAACAAAGTCCACACCAGAGACAGCAAAGATACTTGATGTAGGCTGCAAATCCACACCAGAGACAGCAATAATACTTGCTATAGCTTGCAAGACTATAAAAGAGAAAACAGTTGCCAAAGTTAAGTTAAATGAAGAACTCACTTGCAACAAACACAGCCAATTGTGGCCAGAAAACAGTGAAAACTGAGTGAGGAACAATGATATCACCTCCGGATGGTTGTATGATGATTAAGGTTTCCCCAAACTGTCTTATTCACTATGTACACACAGACCACTAACTAAGAGCCCATGCGCACCCACCAATCTGGCGCCTGTACCTGCCAAATTGCATAAAAAACCCTCCTGGAGCTCTCCCCAACCTCCTAAAACAGAGGCGGGCGGGCCGCCCGACGTCGGAGATGCCACCTGAAGCAGCCCGGCCTCCCTGAAGCCAGAAAACCAATAAAAACCACTAATCTACTTAGAAAAATTAGCTACAACTACTAAAACCTTTAAAACACGGAATTTCACTATAACAACATTGTGACATGAAATATAGAGAAAAATTAGCTCTATCCAATGGTACTAAGCACTTAACCCTAAGACTTAAGGTTAGCCCGTAAAACACGAAAAACAAAATTAAACAGCAATATTTTATAAATGAAAAATGAGGAAATGACCCCTTAAAAATCAGAATATGAAAAATGTCTTCAAGACATAAAATATAGAGAAAAGCCAGGGCTATCCAATGATAGTACCCACATACTGGCAGACCCAATATCCACGGAATAAAACCAGAAAAATAACCAAATTCATAACAGATGTCAATTAAGACATGCACAAACAGCACCAAATCCCACAACAAAGGCCCCTGCCAATGTTGGAAGACCACATCCTCCCTCCAATTGAGAATGTCTGCATTCTTTCTTCATCCAACCACCATGTTTAACCTTCTTCCCAAATCTGCCTCTGAAATGGGCCCCTGCCAATACTGCATCTACAATAATTTAATCTGCGCCATGACACCACCTGTCCATCCATACAGAACGTCCTGCAATGTCTGCCAATCCAGAAAGAAGACCTGCCACAGACCTGGTCCACTTTCTTTCACAACAGATTCACCTCCACCTCAACCTGGTCCTTCTTCTGCCAGCACCAAAAGATCTAGGCCATCCATCCTGATACCCAGATTAATCAAAAGGCTCCACCCTTCCCAGAAGACTGCCACAACCCATAAAACAACTAGTTCCCCCATCCCTGGTCTATCTGATGGTAAAGAACATTCATTTCATCCTTCAACTTTAAAACTGATAACTTCTCAGTTCCTCCCTCTTCTGATAGTGATGATAACAATGTAGGATCCATTGCACCACCAACACCAATGCACTTGCCCACTATCAAGGCTAAGTTCCAACAACACACATCTAAATAGAAACAACTTCTGCTTCACTACTTCCAATCCACTCCTGCTAGAGATCCACAGGACATTGAGAACAGAAGACACCTCATTCACCAGTTCAAGGCTAATTCTGAACACTTCATTTCATCTCTTGATTCCCTCTGTAATTCCACTAGTACTTGAGTTTGATTCAGAAAAGAAAAATTGACCACACCCTCTATAGGATGTAGCCACAAACAACCCTCAGTTTTAAGTCTTGGGGGACCATCCTCATTTTATAGTCTTGGGGGACTCAAAAACCCTCAGTTTAAAGTCTTGGGGGACTCAAAAACCTAAATCATAAACCCAGAACCAGAGATCAACCACATTAAGACACAGAGAAAAAACTAACATTCTGGGGTAATTGTAAATAGAGCTGCCAGCCCATCAATTACCCCCAAACTTGCCTTTGCTAAATTCGGAGGCTGCCCCTGTGGATACCCTCCACCAATCTTTTAAAACCAATTCCAACAACAAAAACTTTTCCCTCAGTTTATAGTCTTGGGGGACTAACACAGTGTTCAGTTTAAAGTCTTGACGGACTAGTCTTGATAAAATCTTGAAACCAGCCAGTTTAAAGTCTTGGAGGACTAACAGAAACCAGATTTCAGTTTAAAGTCTTGATGGACTGCCTTGATACCATATCTTTTTCAGTTTAGAGTCTTGATGGACTGCCCTTGATAATATAGATTTTTCAGTTTAGAGTCTTGATGGACTGACTTGATAATATAGCTTTTTCAGTTTAGAGTCTTGATGGACTGTCTTGATAACATAGCTTTTTCAGTTTAGAGTCTTGATGGACTGACGGAATTTTGCATAAAATAGACGCAGCCAGTTTCATGCAGCACACCTCTACAGCCAACCTTCTGGACTTCTACCTTCACTTAATCATCTACCCATCACTGAAACAAATCTCCTTCTTATCTCTTTCCATCATCTTTTCTCACCACAGATCATGGCTGGATCCCCTGATGTTGACCCCTCTACTCTTCCTAGCTTCACTGCTCCCAAGGACTATGCCTGCAAACAGTGCATCCACATGTGCAGACCTTGCACATTCACTCTTCTAACTCCTGAAGCCGAATTCTACAACAGGGCTTGTGATTCTTGCTACTCCAAAAAGAAGAAATGTGACAGAGATGGCAACTACCCTATTCCTCCTCCTTCACCTTCTCATAAATACCTCTCCAGATCCCCTACCAGATCCCCAGAGCTTGGCCCAGCCTCTTCATCTTTATCCTCAGCACCATCCAGAAGATTCCGGAACTCAGTTTTCAGAAATCTCCCAAAAAGGCCTGCATTAACTTCCCAAGAAACAGCTTTTATCTCTGCTAAATTAGCTCCAAAAGCTTTGAAATCAGCTCCTAGGCTTCTAGACTGTGTCCAGGCGGCCCACCCGCCTCACTAGACAGTGAAAATCAGGCTCAAAACCTCCAAAAACAACCAGAAAACAGCCAAATTCCTTCAATCAACAAAAACAACTCCACGCAATTACCTCCCACTGCACCCAGAGCAATGCATCCAACCCTTCCAAGGTCCAAAAACTCCAAAATTTCCCAAACTTCTAGGAGACCTTCCAGAGGACCCCAGTAAGACACCAGAGTACCCAACACTGCACCAAAGCAACAACTTTTTCCCCAGTTAAGGCAACGAAGCTACACCTCTCCTCTGTCAGCCAACTATTCTTCTGACAGTTCCATTCCTTAAAAAGCTCCATCCAGAAGAGATCAATGCGCTTCCAAATCACCCTCTCCTGCTCCATCTTATAACAACCCTGGTACTCCATCAACAGCACCTCATCCAACTGAATCAAGCAGAAATATTAACAACAGCAACAGCAGACCTGCTGCTCCAACTAGGCCCCAGGAACATCAGCCTCCTAGTTCACCTTCTCAAAAACTTTCAGAGGAAGACCAATAGAATCTATATCTTTCCCTGATTGATCCACCTACTATCACCATTCCAAAATCTTCAGAAGTCCTAATTCTGGCCGCTTACAAATTTGATTAGCTTCCAATCTGTAAGTACCACATTAATTCATCCAATTTCTTCAACAAAAATAATTACTGATCCAATTCTTCTTGTCTAGTTGGCACCCCTCCTCCTGAATTTACTATTGGAGTTGGCCAAACTTTAGAAACTTCTTTGACCCTGGATTATGGAAACATGAAACAACACCTCAGCACCATGTGTTCAAATATGCTGAAAGCCTTTGTCCTCCATGGACCTTTAAATGACTTTGAGAAAACCTTGAGGAAACAACTATTGGACGACCACTGGAAGATGTCTAGGATCATTAAGTACACCTTCCAACAATCTATTCCTGCCTCTTCTTCTTCCTCTTCTGAACTTCCATCCAAACCCATTCCTACCCATTATAATCCATATAATCTCTCCATCAGGATGCACTTCAAAGAACACAGTGCTTTCCACAACCCCAACAAAAAACAAAAATGACATCATAATCCGGAACAGCCTCCAGAAACTTCATCATCCAGACAATGAGCTCCTACAAAAAGATTAGAAACATAATAATAAATAAATAATAAAAAACAATTAATAACTATAAATTCTAATTTTTTTTTAATCTACTAATATACTAAAATTAAAAATTGTTAAATAAAATAAAATAAAAATAAATGAAATAAAATTAAAGATAAAAAAATAACACAAATGGTATCCCCCAGCCAATTGATGAGCTGATCCCCTGATACCTTTCCCACATCCAAGTGAACCTTGATGTTGATACACCTTAAATAATTTAAATGATTTGAAAAAAAGAAACAGAAATTAAGGGTAATAATGAGAATCAAAAAAATAATAAATGAAATTAATGAAAATAAAAATATAATAAACTAAAATGATAAAATAGCATTGCCCGGCCAATTGATGAGCCTTTCCCCACCAATGCTTGCCCTCATCCAGGTGACCCTGATGTGGTAACACCCCATATTTTTTTGATTTTATAATTTTAACAACCCCCATAAAAAAATTAAAAGAAAAAAAGAGAAAAAAGAAAAAAGATCTGAAACTACTATCTAGCAAAGTCATAACTAAAAAATCAAAGAAAGTCAAGCTCCAAGAATGGTCCAGATTAAGAGAAGGTCCAGTAAGAGAAAGTCCAGTCCATAGAAATGATCACTGGGTGGGCTCCCTCCAACAAGTAAAAATGATGGGAGACCACCAGTGATCCACCACCAAACCAAAAAAAACCAAAGATAAAGAAGCCAGTCCCAAACCAGTTTAAAGTCGTAGTGGACTTGAAACCTGAATAATAAACAACAGAGCTAGAGTTCAACTAGGAAAAACAAAAGACTTGAGAAAGAAATTCTGGGGTAACTGTTCTACAGAGCAGCCAGCTCATCAGTTAACCCCACACTTGCCAAAATAAAATCTAGAAGCCTCTCCTGGGTACCTTCTAACAAAGACACAACATCCAACACAATAAACCAAACCAATAATAGTGAAGAGTCCAGCACTTGAAAACCAAAGAAAATTCCAGTTTAAAGTCATAGAGGACTAAATCCTGTAAAAAGAAACCAATGCTAGGGTTCAACCAAATTAAGAGAAAGGGTTGGAAACAGACAATCTGGGTTAACTGTTCTACAGAGCAGCCAGCCCATCAGTTTCCCCTACACTTGCCAAGATCAAATCTAGAAGCCCCACCCATGGGTACCTTCTAAAAAAAAGTTTCCAACACAAAAGTTGCTCTGCAACACCAAAAAGGCCAAAAATTAAAGAACGTTCCATAGTTTATCCTCATTGCAGAGTCAATCTTCTTCATGCTTAGTGCCTTTGGGATAGAACCTCTTCACCTGGTCTGCAGCCACTCTCTTCTTTAAGACTGAACCATCCAACTCTTCCAAAACATAAGAACCTCCAGACGCCTGAGATCTGACTCTGTAAGGTCCGTTCCATCTGTCAGCAAACATTTTTCCCCACTGAATCTCCAAACTTCTATTATAAACCAAAACCAAAAAACCAGGTTTCAGTGATTCCTGAGTCTATGAGCTAACTTCTTGTCCCAGTATCTGACTGATTGGTTCCTAATCTTCATCATTCTAGAGTATGCCTTCTCTTGAAATTCTTCTCTACATTCCAACTGTTGCATCCTGGCACAGAGCAATTCTTCTGTTGAGTGCACCTCATCCCAATAAATTCCAAGATAAGAGACAGCTTCCAAGTCCACTGGTAGAACAGCTTTCTGACCAAACATTAACTCATAAGGAGAATAGCCAGTTGTCCTCTTCACGGTAACCCTATTAGCAAATAACACCAAGGGTAGATAATGGCTCCACTTTTCAGCACTATCCCCACACATCTTTACTAAAGCATTCTTGATAACTTGATGGCCTCTTTCAACCATGCCTTCAGCTTCAGGATAATAAGGTGTAGCCACTATAACTTTAGAACCAACACTAGCCACAGCTTCTTTAAATTTGGCACCAAACTCTGGCCTGCCATCAACAGTCACCAATTTCATCAACCCATACCTATAAATACACTCCTTCTTCAAAAACTCTGCCACATTCTTGGCAGTCAAATTAACCAGAGGCACTGCCTCAACCCAACCAGACAAATCATCCCTGGCAAAAATTAAGTATTTATACCTGCACTCTTTAATATGGACAGCATCCAGACTGACTCTTCCAAAAGCAGTTGTTTCACCAGTAGCACAGACAGCCTCTTTAGGTTTCAAGTGACTTCTTCTTTGACATTCTTCACAAGATTGAACCCAACCCTGCACAGCCAACTTTATACCTGACCACCAAAATCTGTCAGCTACTCTTCTATAAGTCTCCCCAAAGCCTCTATGACCAAGGTCTTCATGCAAAGACTTCAAAACCAATTCTTGACCCTTCTTATGAGTCACCACAACTTGAGGATTAGGATGTCTCCTCCTCATCAACCTTCTCCCTGACACATAAAATCCAGGACTCTTCTTCTTAATTGCCAACCAAGTATCATCATCACAACTATCTGGAATCTCCAAGGTCAACAGATATTCCACCAAAATAAAATAAAACCCAGACTGACCCCAGGTCTCATCTTCAAAATCCAACAAAACAACATCCAAGGGTACAACTCTGTCATCAAAATCACCAGTGTGAACATGAGCCAACTGACCAGCCCAACCAGGACACCAATCCTTAAATTTTGGCACATCCTTCTCTTTCCACTGAATCTTGTGAGAATCAAGTTCACTAACAAAAACACCATTTTCCAAATTTGACCTGTCCCAAACAACTACTCCATTTTCATCAACAAAAACATCCTGAACACTAGAATCAAGATCAGATCCAGCCAGTTTAGCTTCTTGGGGGAGGTCAGAAAAATCTTCAGCACCCTTAGTGCTTGCCCTAACCACCGGAACATCTTCATCAAACTCTTCAGCCTCAGAATCTTCATCTGTAGGTAGCCTCCTTGATAATCCATCAGGCATAATAAAAGTTTTGTCTGGTTTGTGTACCAGGTCAAATGAAAAATGTTGAATTAATGCCACCCACCTAGTCATTGGAGCATTTGGAAGACTAGGTGTATTGATCATCTGAACCAAAGATTTTGCATCCACCTGCAGCTCAAAATGCTGCCCCCTCAAAACCTTCTGTAGCTTCTTTAAAATTTTTGCTACACCACACAATTCCAACTTAGGTTGAGAATACCTAGATTCCACCTCATTAAGCACCACAGACTCATATCTTACTGGCCTGACCCTCCCAGTTTTATCTTCCTGAGACAAAACAGCACCAGCAGCAATATAGCTTGAGTCCACTGCCAGATAAATTTTTCCAGCATTAACACCATAATCAAACTTGTGAAGAAAAATATCTTCCCCAACAGCCTTTTTCAACTTCTGAAAAGCCTCTTCACACTCTTCAGTCCATTCCCAATCTGCATCTTTCCTGGTCAACCTCCTTAAAGGTGAAGCCAACAAAGAAAAATCCTTAATAAAAATCCTGACATATACACACACACCCAAAAATCCCCTGACTTCAGTAGTATTTTTAGGCCTTGGCCATGACTGGATTTAATTAATCTTTTTCTTTGCCATAATACTTCCCTCTTTACATACCACATGACCCAGAATTTCCAAATCAGGAACGCAACAACAGAATTTTGACCCTGAAATGGTCAAACCAGCCTCTTCAATCCTAAACAACACTCTCTCTAGAGTTATTGCATATTCCCAAACAAACCTCCTTATTCCAGGGTTCTCCGCTAACACCTCATTACCATAATCAGTGGATGGTCCTTTAATTCCACCATCATCAATAAAAATACCAGCATGAGTAGGAACCTCATCCTGAAAAATCCAAGCCATCTGTGCTTGATATACCGCCACTGAATTAGTTGCTCCTTGAGGCAACCTAGTGAGATGAAATCTTCCCAAAGGAGTCTCAAAAGTTGTGAGAGGCCTTGAATCTGTATGAAGTTCCCACTCATCATACCCACCCATAATATCACCCAAACCATAACACACCCTTCCAGAAAAAGCTTCAACAAAATCCTCTGCACATAGTGGCATACCAGTGTCCTTGATAGTGACTCTATTCAAGGCTCTAAGATCATGAACCACCCTCAACTTTCCATTCTGCTTCTTTACATAGAAAACAGGACTTGAGTAAATGGATGTCAATTGTTTGTATAAACCAGTCCTGACTCTTTCCCTAACAATCTCCACAAAATCCTCTCTGATAGCAGCTGGAATTGGAATAGGTTTGATTTGCCAAGGTTCATGACAAACCACAGGAATCAAGTAAGGTTCCCCATAAGAGTGCTTCAACACACCCCTTTCCTCCTCAACAAAAGCCATAGCTTTTTCCATTAGCACAATAACATGCAACAACAACTTCTTTTCTTCTTCTTACAACCACCCATCTGGACCAAAATTAACAACTTTCAACCTTTCCACAGTCACCCTAGCCGTCTCTACAAATTCTGAAGGATTCTTCACCAAAGGAGTACAGTACGGATCTCTTGACAAAGGAGGTCTCTTCAAGGGCCGATTCAAACCCACAGGCATAGGCTCATTGACAGGCCTAATCTTCTGCCCTACCTTCTTATACTTTGCCGCTCCACCTTCAACTTGAGGGATCTTCAGGAAATCTTCACCACAAGACTTAGAACAAAAACCAAGGGTTTCCCCATTGCTCACATGTGTGGCCAAGGTAATGTTTTTGAAAGGTGTAGAAGAAACCCTAGTGGTGCACAGTTGGGAGGACTTACTTTTAGACCCCAATCTCACCACTCCAAAACTTTTCCGCATATCTTTCAATAAAGATATATAACCAATCTTCTTCCTTGAGCTTGAATTAAAAATAATTGAGAATCTTGAGAGAGAACAGAGACTTGATAAAAAACTTGAAGAATACTTGCAGAGAAGAGAAACATTAAAAAGGGAAAGTTGAAAATCCACTTGGTATATCTCCAAGGGAGCTGACCTACTACAACCTGGGATTTCCTCATCTTGGGGAGAGGTTGTAGCACTAGGTTGATCAGCCCTCATTACTCCAAAAAAGACAGACTCTCAATAGAGCCTGAGCCATACTTCAAAAAACCAGAGGCGGCACCCACTTCTTTCCATCCCCTGCAACAATCCATGCACTGGCACATTGAAGATAAACCAGGCCTGGTCTCCCAACCATCCTCTCCAGGGGATGATAACCTCATGTGAAGCCTCCTTTCATCTTCACCAGTCAACTCCAAGCTGATTCCCAAATTAAATTGATAACCAATTCTTCCCTGAAAATCCATCAAGAATGCCCCACCCAAAACAGCTTTAACTGTTCCCATAGCAATATAAAAATGAACCTTCCCTGAGGCTCCACCAACATCTAACTTCACAAACTCAGAAGTTCCAACCAATTCAGTGACATGGACACTGATCCCTCTCAAATTCCCACCAATACCAGTTTTGATGGAAAGGCCCAAATGAGTTGCCTCAAACAAAGAAAACAGGTTTATCTGAGAACCTGAATCCACCAATGCCCTTGCCTCCCTGCCATTCAGAGTGACATTGACATATCCCAGAGGAGCAGAAAAATGAGTTTCCAACCCCTCACCAAACTTTTACGCAGAATCACAGATGTATTCCACCTCCCCAGAAGAAACTCTTCTCCTGGTCAACAACTTCTTCTGCCTATCAGCCAACCCTGGACTGATAGCATACAATTCACCATAAGATAGGGAAACCTGACCCTGATTCATCCTTTCCAGGACAGAGTCCATAACATTAACTTGACCAGAAACTACTAGCCTCTCAAAGTGATCTCTTTGCTTCACTAACTTGGTCCTAGAAGCTTCTTGAGGAGCAGCACCAACAACATATTTACCATTAACAGGGACCAAACCAGATCCCCCCCCAGAACCTCTAACTCTGGTAGGCTTTGGCAATGAAGCCAAAGGGACATCCTCCTAAGAGTAAGAATCAACCTCCATTGGAATTGGCTCACTATTCATGTCCAATGCACCAAAAATAGGGGGGCCCATGTCAGCCATACCCTTCTGCATCTTGTACAGCTCCTATTTGCTGTACCTCTTCCTAGCTGCACTCAGCTTAGGATCCACCTTTGAAGCATTTGGCTTCAATTGAGCCTGAAAACTGCTCTTAGGGCTTCCCACCTTCCCTGCTTCCACATCATAAACACCAGCCAAGCATTTTCCACTTGATTGTCCACCACAGGAATACAACTCCAAACCACCAAAGGAAGTAGAAAAAGAGACCTTATTGACCTCCTTCCCCTTTCCCTTGACGTCATAATCCTCTTTACCAGAAGACTTCCCTTGCTCAGGAATCTCCTCAAACCTTGGCCTCCTTTGATTGAGACCACCCCTTCTCCTGACCAAATCAACAGGAGCCTGCTCCTCACTGGGCTTCACAAATGAACCGTCAGGGAACTTGAAAACCCTGCCATCAAATTCCACCTTTCCTTCAGACACATCTCTGTTTAATGCCCAACAATCATTGGACCTGTGCCCCCTCCTGTTGCAATAAGAGCAGACCCAAGGATCACTCCTACCAGCCCTCCTATCAAAATCTCTAGGCTGAGAAGGTGCCTTATTGACCTTCTTAGCCTCCTGAACAAAAATATGCAGCTGCTTTGTGAGATAAGCCAACTGCTCCACCACTGGGTCCCTCTCCTGTTTGGGAACCTGCACCATATTCTTATCCTCCTTCTTCACCCTTACTTCCTCTTCAGCCAAAGCCTCACTGACTTTGCTGACATATTTGGCACACCCCTCCTGATAGGTGTCCACAGCCAATAACTTCAAATGGGCCTCAACAGCCTCCTTCACCTTATCCAAGGCAGGCAACTTCTGGTACCCATTAGAAAGATTCTTCATCAAGTTGTTCCTTGAAAGCTCCTTCAACACATCCATCCTGACATCTCTAGCCAGGGAAAACCAAAAAACATCCTTGGCAGCATTTTCATGTGCCAGCTCCTCCACTTCCACCAAGTATTCCACCACAGGATCAAACTGTAGCAGAAACTTTCTGTAACTATGCAAGTTAACAACACCACCATAAGATTGCCATTCACTGAAAACCTTGTTAAGATCCACCATAGTGAACCTGACACCCCATCTATCTACCATCTCCCTACACAATAACTTCCAATCCCTCTTCTTGTATCCAGACATGGCCACAATCTCCTTCTCCACTGACCTATCACCAATGAAGAAGATAATCTGCTTCACCATGTTCAGGTCAGAAACACCATCCACTCCAGCAGCAGTTTCATACTTCTCCAGAAACCACATGACATCCTCCCCATTAAACTTGGTACCATCCCAAGTTTTAATCCTTACACACTCCTTGACCATCACAGCAGGAGGACCATCTCCCCCACTGATAGTCACCACAGGAGTAGAGGAACCAGAAGCCATTCCTCCAGACCAAAACACCAAAAAGAGCCAACCAAAAAAAATAGAGATTCCAAAAAACTAGCAAGTTCCACCCCACGTTGGGCACCAGAAATGTAGACAATCCTATAGTGCTAGCTATAGGCCTTGAACAAGGGAGTTGGAGAAAAACTAGAGAGAAAATCCCCTGTCCCTTTAGAAAAATAGAGTGAGATTTACTTTCTAAAGTAAGTTGGTTCTTGTTTTGCTAAAGCTCCTTTTTCAACACACTTGACTGCTTGATGAGCCAAGAAAGTAGTCCCCAGAAAGACTACCAAACCAAAGAACTGATATGTAGACCAATGTCCACACCAGAGAAAGCAAAGATACTTGATGTAGGCTGCAAATCCACACCAGAGACAGCAATAATACTTGATATAGCTTTCAAGACTATACCAGAGAAAACAGTTGCCAAAGTTGAGTTAAATGAAGAACTCACTTTCAACAAACACAGCCAATTGTGGCCAAAAACAGTGAAAACTGAGTGAGGAACAAGGATATCACCTCCGGATGGTTGTATGATAATTAAAGTTGCCCCAAACTATCTTATTCACTATGTACACACAGACCACTATCTAAGAGCCCATGCACACCAGTGTCGAAGGACAAATCTCAAGTTCTTTGAGACTACATTGCAGAGAATGTAGCCAAAGGTTTCATCAGAGCCAGTAAATCTCCAACCGGTATGGTAAGTTAAACTCTTACAGTCGCCTTGCTGTAAGCAGAATCCGGAGGAGATATGTGGATTTAGCTGAAAACCCCGTCCTTCCAATAAAAATAACAAAATGGGAATTCTAAATCACTAAGCTAACCAATCTACTTGGATCTGATTGATAAAATAATGAAACTCTAAAATAATTAACGCTTATTGAGATTAAAAGAAAGTGGCTGTTGAGAAAAGAAATACTGATAACAACAATTAAGGTGTACCAGTGAAAGATCTGTAAAGATTGACTTTTATGTTTTTATAATAATTTAAATTTTTATGAGACAGCAATAATCAAGTCCCAGCGATGAAGACCTTTCTAAAGATACCCTGTATGAAGTGTTATTTAAACTGTTGAATTGTATTTCTAAGATGTTATGTAAAAAATAATAATGTTATAAGGGTATTACAACTTATTTAATTTGTTGAGTAATAAAAAAAATGAGACCGTGGTGGTTAATGATTAAGCTGTATGATGTGTCCCCCCTCTCAATTTTGAGTTTGAGAAGCGCTTAAGTATTCCTAGTCACGTGCCTAAGTTTTCCCCTCCAGAGCTCTTCCAGAGTCAATCCGGAGCCCGTACGGAGTCCGTACGGAGCCGGAACGGAGTCCGTACAGAGTCCGTACGGAGTCCGTCCAGACTTCCGGACTCAATTTAGAACCTTAAAACCATAATAAAAAATCTAGAAAAATTACACATAATAGAGCTACGTCCCCTTTACATACCAAACTAATTTTCGTAGTCTGCGCAGCTCTAATTACCCCGTGAAAATTCATCAAAGTTAAGTAATTTTTGAAAACGTAAATATTTCTATAAAACTTTAAAATTCATTTAAAAATATAAAAAAAAATAGTAAAAATTCTGGGAAAATTTCCCAAGGTTCTTGAGTGACTTGACTTGATACTTATAAATTTTTCAGACCGTAAAAATAAGTTTTCTCCGTAAAATAAATTGTTTTCGTGTAGGCATTCGCTCGTGACCAATTTCTTCATATTTAAAACTCAATTAAATTAAATAAAACCCTTTTATATATAAAAAAATAATAACGCCAATCTTGCACGCCGTAATAACTCCATTTACATATTTAGGTGCCGTACTAAACTTTAGGCTACCACACCGGCTCCCCTGTCCTCTTTGTAAAAAAGAAGGACAGTAGTCTTAGGTTGTGTGTTGACTATAAAAAGCTCAACACAGTCACTAAGAAGAATGCATATCCTGTTCCTCCTATGTCATTACTTCTTACCCTTTTCAATGGTGCTAATTTCTTTTCTAAAATTGATCTTAGAGGCGCTTACAATCTGATTCGCATTGAAGAAGGTCATGAACCACTGACTGCAATGCGCACTAGATTTGGTAGTTTTGAATATTTAGTTATGCCTTTTGGATTGTGTAACGCACCTTCAACTTTTCAAACTTTTGTTAATGACATCTTTCAAGATGTTGTTGAAAAATTCGTAGTCGTCTATTTAGATGATATTTTAATATTCTTGAAAACACTAGATTAACATATTCATCATGTTCGACAGGTCCTAAATTGTCTTCGAGATCATGGTCTCTACGCCAAGCATAATAAATGCGAATTCCACCTCAAATCAATTGATTTTTTGGGTTTTACGTTGTCCACTGACGGTTTAGTCATGGATGACAAAAAAGTCCAGAAACTCCTGGAATGGCCTGAGCCCAAAACCATTAAATCGCTCCAAGGATTTTTGGGTTTTGCAAACTTCTATAGAAGATTTATTAAAGATTACTCTAAAACTATTTCAAATCTTACTTCTCTTCTTAGAAAAGACATTCCTTTTGTTTTTACTCCTTCAGCACAAAAGGAATTCGAAGCACTAAAAACGGCGCTCACCACAGCCCCAATTCTTCGACATTTTGATCCTTCTGCTTTGACAATAGTTGAGACAGATGCAAGCGATTATTCTATTGCAGGGGTCATCTCCCAATTAAATCCTGAAACAAATTTGTTTCATCCTGTTGCTTTTGAGTCATGCAAACTCATAGCCGCAGAATTAAATTATGAAATTCATGACAAAGAGCTTTTAGCTATTATCCATTGTCTTAAAAAATGGTGTTCTTTTCTTCTCAGCCTAGATAGTCCTTTTCAAATTTTAACAGATCACAATGCTTTAAAATACTTCATGTCTTCCAAAATGTTAACCAGGCGTCAAGCCAGGTGGGCTGAATTTTTGTCTGAATTTCCCTTCTCAATTTCCTATCGCCCAGGTAAAAACTGCATTGTCCCAGATATCTTGTCACGTCGGGACGACATTTACCCACAGCAGGGGGACGCATTTGCTGACAAGAACCCAGCAAATGTGCAATCAATTTTCAATGAATCAATGTTAACGACTCATCAACTTAATTTGATGACAATTCAATCTTTTCGAAATCCACTATCCAACATCCTTGAAGCTCAGTCAAAGGACAATTATTGTTTAGGGTTAAAAGACAAAATACTCTCGAAGCAAGGGGCCAAAAGATTTAGTATTGAATCAGGTCTATTAGTCTTCGAAGGTAGAGTAATCATACCCGACAACAATGAGATAAATTTATGGATTTTCAACAGTCGACATGATTCTCCATTAGCTGGTCATTTTGGTGTTGATAAAACCTAACAGTTAATAGCGAGGGATTTCTTCTGGCCAGGTATGACCAGGGAAATCAAGGCCTATATAAAATCTTGTTACGAATGTAATAGGAATAAGACTCCCCGTCACCGGAAGCATGAGTTGCTTCAACCACTTCCTATTCCCTCTAAACCTTGGGAATCTTTATCGATGGATTTCATTTCTCAACTTCCTTTTTCTAATGATTTTGATGCTATATTAGTAATAGTAGATAGATTTTCAAAAATGTCTATTTTCATTAAAACCACTACTACTGCTACAGCAGAAGATTTGTCAAAATTGTTTCTAGAATATGTATTTTCCAAACACGGCTTACCAAATGATATTATTTCAGATAGAGGCTCGTTGTTTGTATCCACATTCTTGACCCAACTGTGTCGACAACTCAATATCACGAGGAACCTCTCCACGGCCTATCACCCTGAAACCGACGGTCAAACAGAAAGAGTTAACCAAATCCTCGAACAATATCTTTGAATGTATGTCAGTTACCAAAAAGACGATATGGTAAGGTAAACTCTTACAGTCGCCTTGCTGTAAGCAGAATCCGGAGGAGATATATGGATTTAGCTGAAAACCCCGTCCTTCCAATAAAAATAACAAAGTAGGTGTTCTAAATCACTAAGCTAACCAATCTACTTAGATCCGATTGATGAAAATAATGAAACTCTAAAATAATTAACGCTTATTGAGATTGAGATAAAAGTGGCTGTTGATAAAGAAATACTGATAACAACAATTAAGGTGTACCAGTGAAAGATCTGAAAAGATTGACTTTTATGTTTTTATAATAATTTGAATTTTTATGAGACAGCAATAATCAAGTCCCAGTGATGAAGACCTTTCTAAAGATACCCTGTATGAAGTGTTATTTTAATTGTTGAGTAGTATTTCTAAAATGTTATATATAAAATATAAAGTTATAAGGGTATTACAAATTTATTTAATTTGTTGAGTAATGAAAAATGAGACTGTGGTGGTTAATGATTAAGCTGTATGATGATCCCCCCTTCTCAATTTCGAGTTTGAGAAGCGCTTAAGTATTCCTAGTCACGTGCCTATGTTTTCCCCTCCAGAGCTCTTCCAGAGTCAATCCGGAGCCCGTACGGAGTCCGTACGGAGTCGAAACGGAGTCCGTCCGGACTTCCGGACTCAATTTAGAACCTTAAAACCGTAATAAAAAATCTAGAAAAATTACACATAATAGAGCTACTTCCCTTTTACATACCAAACTAATTTTCGTAGTCTGCGCAGCTCTAATTACCCCGTGAAAATTCATCAAAGTTAAGTAATTTTTGAAAACGTAAATATTTCTATAAAACCTTAAAATTCATTTAAAAATTTAAGAAAAATAGTAAAAATTCTGGGAAAATTTCCCAAGGTTCTTGAGTGACTCGACTTAATACTTATAAATTTTTTAGACTGTAAAAATAAGTTTTCTCCGTAAAATAAATTGTTTTCGTGTAGGCATTCGCTCGTGACCAATTTCTTCATATTTTAAACTCAAATAAATTAAATAAAACCCTTTTATATATAAAAAAATAATAACGCCAATCTTGCACGCCGTAATAACTCCATTTACATATTTAGGTGCCGTACTAAACTTTAGGCTACCACATCCTCCCTCCAATCGAGAATGTCCCCATTCTTAAAACTTTGCATAAGTGGTTGAACACAATATTCATCTTTAACCTTCAACCACCATCTTCTTTAATCAACTATAAAATTCATCTTCATCAATATGTCTTCAAAAGAACTTGTCGCTCCATGTGAACTCTGCGCTCGATACCAGGTACCTTGTTTAATGTCCAACCCTAATCTTCCTGGCAGAACAGCTTGCGACTTATGCCGTGTGAAAAAAGTCAAATGCAACCGGACAATAGTCCCTTCTAAAACAAACGTATATTTAGGACCAGCAGCTCTCCCTGATCCCTCAACTTCTAAAAAGCGATCCAAAATTCCTGTCTTCTTAAAACGAATAAGATCAAAAACAGCTTCAAAAGTTCAATCTTCATCAACGGATCCCGGCCTAATTTTGCCTTCACAAGATCCTAATCCTATAACGCCAGTACCCCCAACTAACTTTGCTGAGACTATGTTTCCTGGCTCTAAATGTAAGACCCTATTTATCTTACTAAAAAAAACTTTTAATCAAAATTGACTAAAACTATGACTTAATAACATATTTGAACTTCTAGCTGTCGAAATAACCAACACTGATGATGTTGGTAGAGTGAAGACGGACTATATCAATCATTACCCAAATTTTCATCGCTATCTTTTTCTTGACTTTACTAATGAGTTGAAACGAAAAATGCTGGCCTACTTTCAAGAAACTCCAGCTAATAACCATGAAGACCTCATGAAAAGAAGAATTTTAATGCAAATCTTTGATAATGATGTTGAACAATTTCAAAGAAATTATCTTTTCTAACAGTATAACTTGATAAAATTTTGTTTTTGCTTGGTCTTCTTAAACTTTCAACATAAATGATGTTTTCTTTCTTCTCTGGCTTGATATAACAGAAAATAAAATAAATCTTGTGATGATTCCACTACTGAGAGCAAGGTTTGAATCCCTTCAGACTCCCATATACCAGTCTTCCTTCTTGTCACAGCATTGAGAGAGTGGATCTTCCTATGAGCCGAATACTCCTGATTCCAACCTCATAGGGCCCCCCACTGAGCCGAATTCTATGATTCCAATCTCGCCATAAGGTCCTCCAAGCTTCACACCAAAAAAAAAATGGCCTAACTATGAGGCACTAAAAAAAATCATTCCCTAAAATCCAACTACCATCCTAACTTCTGATTCCTTCATCACAGTTTTCAAACTTTGCTATACAGCAAACCCATAAAATACTTTTTCCAGGCTTCCAATAATAATTTTAACTTTAGACCATGTTAAAGCGCCACAAATTTCACCTAATTAAACATTATGCTTTCCATAGCATCATTACCACCTAAAATTTTAACCTCCTAAAGCTTTCAGCACCCAATTCCAGAAATAATTGAATAACCAGTTTAGAGTCTTAGTGGACAGTGATAAATTAAAAGATTGAATTGTGTTATCCAAACAAGATTGACATTCCAGTTTAAAGTCTTGGTGGACCAGAAATATAATCAATTGCCAGTTTATGGTCTTGGTGGACCAAAGATCGTTTAGGTGCATAAATAACTTGATATATTCCTAAGTAAGGCCTAGGCTTGACCAAAGATTGAATAAATTTGATAATCCAGTTTAATGTCATAGTGGACCAAACATTTGATCGACAAGTAATCCAGTATAAGGCCATAGTGGTCCAACGAATGTTGAATTATCCTGCAGATATTAATTTTCCAGTTTAAAGTCATAGTGGACTAAACAATGAATGAACTACCAGTTTAAAGTCATGGTGGACCAAACATTTGATCGATAAGAAATCCAGTTTAAGGTCATGGTGGACCCAACACTTGATAATAGTCCAGTTTAAGGTCTTGGTGGACCTAACATTTGATTTATATAAAAGGAAATCCGTCTCCGAAAATATCCATAAAATCTTAATCATCATTGAAATTCAGTTTAAAGTCTTGAAGGACTAACAGCTCCAATATAAAATCTTTAATGAAAGTCTTGAAAATTAGCCAGTTTAAAGTCTTGGAGGACTAACAGCTCCATAATTCGTATAAAACCCTTAAGGAAAGTCTTGAACAGTAGCCAGTTTAAAGTCTTGGAGGACTAACAGATCCAAAATACGTGTAAAAAAAAACCTTAAAGAACGTCTTGAACAGTAGCCAGTTTAAAGTCTTGGAGGACTAACAGATCCAAAATATGTGTAAAAAAAAAAAAAACCTTAAAGAATGTTTTGAACAGTAGCCAGTTTAAAGTCTTGGAGGACTAACAGATCCAAAATACGTGTAAAAAAAAACCTTAAAGAACATCTTGAACAGTAGCCAGTTTAAAGTCTTGGTGGACTAACAGCTGTCTTGAAGTAAAATCCCATAGGTATTGAGTTCCCCTAGACCCTGTTTCCTGTCTAAACTAAATGAAAAAAACTAAAAAGAATGAAAACTAAAAAAATAAAACTAAGAAATATAATAATAATTTTAATTTAATTAATTATTTTTTATTTTTTTTTATTTTTATTTTTATTTTATTATTTTATTTTTATTTATTTATTTATTTTTTTATTTATTTATTTATTTATTTTTTATTTATTTATTTTATTTATTTATTTATTTATTTATTTTATTTTTTTTTTTTTATTTTTTTATTTTTATTTTATTTTATTTTTATTTTTAATTTTAATTTTGTTTTTAATTTAAAATAAAAGATTTTAGAAAAGATAGTTTTGAAATAAAAGTTAAAATTTAATTTTAAAGAAAGATAAATGAATCGTGAAAAGAAAGATAAAAAAGGTAAAAAGAATTATCAAAATTAAAATTTTAAAAGATGCCCCCCGGCCATTTGATGAGCCGTACCCTCGACATCATACCCACATCCAAGTGCAACTTGATGTGGTTACACAATTTTGAGAAATTGCAAAGAAAAGAAAATAAATGAAAGTTTTTGGAAAATAATTTTTATAATGATGATCACTGGGTGGGCTCCCTCCAATTTATAAAAATGATTAGAGACCACCAGTGAGCATCACCTTTACAATAATTCATAATATATATATTAAAGAAATGAAATCACAATCTAACATAAAAAAATAAAAAAAACAAAATAAAATAAAAAGAATCTTGAATCCGGCGTTGAGAGCGGTGTCTCTTGATTCGTTCCAGTTTATAGTCTTAGTGGACTTCCTAAAATTAAAAGACAAAGCCAGGATTCAACTAGAAACAGGGAAAATTTTGGAAACGAACATTATGGGGTAATTGTGTATAGAGCAGCCAGCCCATCAATTACCCCCACACTTGCCAATATTAAATTAAGAAGGTTCCCCTGTGAACACTTCTTCCAATAAATTTTAAAAAATTTTCCAACACTATCTTCACCCATATTTTAAGTATTTTAAGTTTTTGAAAATTTCAAAGAAGGTCTTCTTGAATTTCGTTATGTTTCATCACAGTTTCATCGCCCATATGCAGTGTAATGATAGTAAAGTATTTTTGATAAAAATAAGAAGATAGTTTATACTCGTTGCGGAGGAATCCATAAAATTTCGTTGATATCATAGTTTATCCTCATTGCGGAGGAATCCATAAAGTTTTATTGATATCATAGTTTATCCTCATTGCGGAGGAATCCATAAAGTTAAAGAAGTTTCATAGTTTATCCTCATTGCGGAGGAATCCATAAAGTTTCATTGATATCATAGTTTATCCTCATTGCGGAGGAAGACTTCGGCACTCCTGGTGCCTCTAGGATAGAACCGTTTCACTTGATCGGCCGCTACCCTCTTCTTCAATACTACTCCATCCAACTCTTCTAGCACATATGAACCGCCGGAAACTTGCTCCTTGATTTTATACGGTCCATTCCACCTATCTGCAAACATCTTTCCCCACTGACTTTCCAAACTCCTATTATACACCAGGACCATATCTCCTGGGTTCAAAGGTTTCCTTAATCGATGTGCCAACCGCTCATCCCAATATTTGACTGATTGATTTCGGATCTTCATCATCCGCGAATATGCCTTTTCTAAATATTCTTCTTTCTTTTCTAGCTGCATCATTCTTGCACACAATAATTCTTCAGTAGTTTTGACCGTGTCCCAGTCAACTCCAAGATATGATTCAGCTTCTAAATCAACCGGTAAAACTGCTTTCTGTCCAAAAACAGGTTCATAAGGTGAAAATCCGGTCGTCCTTTTGGCAGTGATTCGATCAGCAAATAAAACTAAAGGTAAATAGTGCCTCCACTTTTCGGCACTTGTCCCACACATTTTAACTAAAGCATCCTTAATAACTTGATGCCCTCTTTCAACCATGCCTTCAGCTTCCGGATAATATGGGGTTGCTACCCTAACCTTTGATCCAACTTTCAATACGGCCTCTTTAAACTCTGTCCCAAATTCAGGACCTCCATCTACCGTTACCAACTTCATCACCCCATACCTATATACCCAATTATTCAAAAAAAATTCTGCCACATTTTTGGCAGTTAAATTAATAAGAGGCGCTGCCTCTACCCAACCAGATAAATCATCTCTGGCCACAATTAAATATTTATACCGTCCCTCTTTTATATGAAGGGCATCTAAACTAACTCTTCCAAAGAGCGTATATTCACCGGTCGCGCGTCCAGGTTCTTTTGGCCTTAAATAACTTCGTCTTTGACATTCTTCGCATGACTGAACCCACTGTTTAACAGCCATCTTCATGCCAGGCCACCAAAATCGATCAGAAATTCTTCTAAACGTTTCTCCAACGCCTCTATGCCCGAGATCTTCATGCAGTGATTTCAAAACTAATTCTTGCCCCTTCTGTTGAGTTATAACTACTTGAGGATTTGGATACCTCCTCCTCATTAAACGTCGACCAGATAGGTAAAACGTAGATGACTTCCTCTTGATAGCCACCCATTCATCGTCTTCACAATCTTCTGGCCTCTCTAAAGTCAACAAATATTTGACTAACAAAAAATAAAAACCAGTCTGACCCCAGACTTCATCTTGAAAATCGATTAATATAACATCAATAGGGACTTCTCTATCACCAATATCACCTGCACATGAATGAGCCAATAATCGTTGACCCCTAAATAAATTTTTAATCAAGCTATGTCGACGTTTTTCTTCTGAACCTTTGGATCCTTCGAAAACCGTATTCAAAAATACCTCTTTCTCTTTATCCACCTTTTTATTTAAATTCTCTAATTCTCCAACATATACACCATTCCTTAAATTACTACTATCCCACACTACCAATCCATTTTCCTCTACATACACCACATCTTCTTCTACCTCCTCTCTGCCGAATTTATCTACACCTTTTCCAACACCTTTATTAACATAAAAACTATTTTCCAGTTTATCCTCTTGGTGGAGGTCATCATCATAATCTAAACACAATAATCCTGCCAGTTTAACCTCATGGGGGAGGTATGGAAATTCTTCAGCTCCTTTAGTGCTGGCTTTGATAATAGGTATATCTTCATCGAACTCTTCTGAGTCTGAATCTTCTTCAGTGGGTGGTCTCCTTGATAAACCATCTGGCATAGTAAAAGTTTTGCCGGGCTTATGAACTAAATCGAACGAAAAATTTTGAATAAAAGCTACCCATCTCGTCATGGGTGCGTTTGGTAAACTTGGGGAATTAATCATCTGGATTAACGATTTCGCATCCACTTGCAACTCAAAATGTTGCCCCCACAAAATATGCTGAAGTTTCTTCAGTATTTTCGCCACACCACATAATTCCAATTTTGGTTGAGAATATCTTGATTCGACCTCAGTAAATACTACAGATTCATACCTAACTGGCCTGATGTAACCAGCTTTATCCATCTGAGACAAAACCGCCCCAGCTGCAACCTGACTTGAATCGACTGCTAAATAAATTCTGCCAGCATCTTTTCCATAATCCAACTTGTGCAGGACTAAATCCTTCCCCACAACCTCCTTCAACTTCACAAACGCCTTCTCACACTCTTCATCCCACTCCCAGTCTGCATCCTTTCTCGTTAACCGTCTCAATGGAGCTGCCAATGAAGAAAAGTCCTTGATAAACATTCTAACATATACACAAACGCCTAAAAACCCTCTAACTTCGGTCGTATTCTTGGGTCTTGGCCAGGACTGAATTTTGTTAACTTTCTTCTTGGACATAATCCTACCCTCTCTACATACCACATGGCCTAATATTTCTAAGGCTGGCACACAACATGAAAATTTTGAACCTGAAATAGTTAAACCAGCCTCTTCAATTCGAAACAAGATTCTTTCTAAAGTAATTGCAAACTCCCAAATGATTTTGCGTATCCCGGGATTCTCTTCCAACACCTGGTTATCATAGTCGGTTGTTGGTCCCTTAATTCCTCCATCATCTATAAAGATTCCAGCATATTGTGGAATTTCATCTTGAAGGATCCAAGCCATCTGAGCTTGATAAACTGCAACCGAATTTGTTGCTCCTTGAGGTAATCTTGTTAACTGTAATCGTCCAAGTGGCGTATCGAATGTAGTGAGAGGCCTTGAGTCCGGATGTAACTCTCTCTCATCATATCCACCCATAATATCTCCTAAACCATAACACACTCTCCCTGCAAACGCTTCAACAAACTCCTCAGCACTAGGCGGTATCCCAGCATCCTTTATTGTAACCCTATTTAATTCCCTAAGATCATGAACAACTCTAAGCTTGCCATTCGGTTTCTTGATACAAAATACCGGACTAGAATAACTTGACGTTGATTGCTCATACAGTCCAGTGCGTATCCGTTCTCTGACAACTTTGATATAAGCTTCTTTCAATGCAGCCGGAATAGGAATCGGTTTCTGCTGCCACGGTTCATGACATACCACAGGAATCTTGTAAGGCTCCCCATAGGAATGCTTCAACACACCCCTCTCCTCTTCTTCAAAAGCAATGGCCTTCTCTCGCTTGACCATCACATCCAACAACAACTTCTTCTCTTCTCCAGACAACCAACCATCAGGTCCAAAATTAACAACACCCAGTCTCTCAAAAGTGATTCTTGACGTCTCAGAAAATTCAGGCGGATTCTTTACCAAGGGACTTTCATAAGGATCTCTTGATAACCTTGGTCTTCTCAAAGGTGGATTTAATTCAGCAGGTAGCGGTTCATTAATAGGTCGAACTTTATTTGCTACTTTCTTATATTTGGCTGCGTCCACATCTAAATTAACTTGAGGTAAAACATTTCCTTTTGTATCGCCATTAAAACTTTCATCAAATGAATCTTCTTCATCGCCAGAATCAGAATAAGAAAAATTAGAAAAATATTTTATTTCATTTTTAAATTTTACCCTTTTTTCCTTTCCCTCGTCTAATTTATAAACAGATTTTCCAACACCTTTGCTTCCCTTATCCAACATTAAATCACCTGTAAAGAAAGTCGGCAGTTTAACCTCTTGCTGGAGGACCGGAATTGAATTTTCACAAAAATTATTTTTTTGTGTTTTACTTATACTGAGATTTTTTATTGAGTTTTGACGAGTTAATTTTTGCAGTTTACCCTCTTGCTGGAGGTCCAAAATAGAAGGAGATAATTGCAGTTTAACCTCTTGCTGGAGGCCCCGAATAACATTTTCACAAAAGTTATTTTTTTGTGTTTTAATTATACTAAGATTTTTAATCGTATTTTGATGTAATTTTTGCAGTTTACCCTCTTGCTGGAGGTCCGTAATAGAAGGAGATAATTGCAGTTTAACCTCTTGCTGGAGGCCCATATACATACCCTTACAATTTTTATCCAACCTAATTTGGCCCATTTTGCCTTTTTTACCATTTTTAAATTTTATAGAAAAACAGGGTAAATCCAATAAACATATAGAAAAGTCCAAAACGTATTTGCACTCCAAAGTAATATTAACAGAAAATAATTGAGAATCCACTTGAATTATCTCCAAGTGAGCTGACCTATTGCAATCCGGGATCTCATCCTGAGGAGAGATTACAACATTAGAGTGATCAGCCCTTGCTACCCCAAAAAATGAGGGCATTCATCCCTTTCCATCAAACATAATTCACCAGAAGCCGTCCGTTCTATATGCCGCTTCTTGGTGCAAACACAACACTGGCACAGAGTAGTAATCCCTGGCCGTGTTTCCCAACCTTCATCTCCAGGAGGCGCTAACCGCATATGTAACCTCCGCATATCTTCACCAGTGATCTCCAAACTAATCCCCATGCCAGCTTGATACCCTATCCTGGCCTCAAAATCCATCAAAAAAGGACCACCAAGAACAGTTTTGACTGCTCCTCTGGCCACATAAAAGTGAACCTTACCAACAGATCCACCAATGCCTAACCTGACATGCTCAGCTGTACCCATCAGCTCTGTTGCATGCCCTCCAATGCCTCTGAGGTTTCCCCCAGTTCCACTTTTAATTGGCAAGCCTATACTCGTCGCTTGCTCCAATGAAATTAAATTAATTTGAGACCCTGAATCGACCAAGGCCTTTACTTCTTTACCGTTAAGAGTTACCACCAGGTAACCCAGGGGAGCGGAAAAATGTGTATCTACATCTTCCCCAAACTTTTCAACATTTTCACAAATATATTCCACCTCTCCAGTGGAAACCCGACGCCTCGTCAAATGCTTCTTTTGCTTTTCAGCAAGCGCCGGACTAATCGTAAATAACTCCCCCAAAGATAAGGGAATCTGAAGTTGATTCACCCTATTCAAAACTGCGTCCATCGCATTAGCTTGACCAGAAACTACTGGCCGCTCATACTGGACCTTTGATTTAACAACCTTGGCCCTGGGTACCTCTTGAGGTCCAACCGAGCCATCTTCACCCCCCATTATAACATCTTCACTTTCTATAACCCTAACTCCGTCACCAGCTTCTTGCACTAATCCTGATCCATCGCTAGTCCTTCTTACTCCCTCCATTGGGATGGGACCGCTAAAACTTGGTCTGGGTAGAGACGCCAACGGTATGTCCTCCTCAGAATCCGAATCATCCTCTGGCATAGGCTCACCATTTAAATCAAACTTGCCATAACTAGGGGGCCCCATATCAGCAATCCCCTTCTGCATTTTATATAATTCGTCCTTAGAGTAAGGGTTCAATTTGTTGGCGGCAGATTGAGCACTAGAAATCTTGTCCTTAGAGTAAGGGTTCACTTTGTTATTGGCCTTGCCAGGATTAGCCCTCAATTGGCTCTGAATGCTACTTTTCGCCTTAGTAGCGGCTGCTCTTCTAGCAGCATTAACATCTTATTCGCCAGCCATACAGCTACCCTCCACCTGGGCAACCGTCGCCAGCTCTAAACCACCAAAAGAAGTAGAAAATGTGGCTTTACTGACCTCTTTCTCCTTGCCCTTGTCAGCTTTACCACCATTACCATTACCATTTTTGCCACTCTTGGCATTAACATCTTCATCCGTCACCTCTTCAAATCTGGCTCTTCTTTCAGCCATTAAACTTCTTCTGACCAAATCAGAAGGAGACTGTCCATCACTGGGCTTGATGAACAAACCATCAGGAAATTTATAAACTTTACCATCAAATAAAACTCGCCCAGCATCCATATCCTTATCAAGAGCAAAACAAACTGTTGCTCTGTGACCCCTCCTATTACAATAGGAGCACACCTTTGGCTCATCATAGCCACCTCTATAACCATTACCACCATTGCCACCATTTCTCCCATTGCCTGGGAAGCGGTTACCATTATTATTGCCATTATAATTTCGACGTTCATAACCTCTGGACTGATAAGAAGTCGACGTCGACGAAGAAGCGATTGGGGCCTTATTGGCCTTCTGAGTTTCTTGAACAAATATTTTTAATTGTTTCGTTAAATTGGCCAAGTGATCGACCATCTTATTATCTACATTACCCTCAACTTTAGCAGCAGGTAATCCCATTTGAGCCTTCTTGGCCTCCTGGGCTTTGACCATAATATCGTTGTTTTCGGCCAAAACTTCGCTAACCTTGCTAACATATTGAGTGCAAGACTCTTGATATTTGTCCAATGCCAATAACTTTAGATGGGCTTGAATGTTCTCTTTGATGACCTCCAGAGCCGGCAGTTTCTGCTCACCATTAGGCAGTTCCTTTATCAAATCTTTTCTTGAAAGATCCTTCAAGACGTCCATACGAATATCCCTGCTGCATGCTGACCAAAACAAATCTTTTGCTTGGTTCTCATGCACTAACTCGTCCACCAGTATGAGATATTCCACCACTTCATCAAACTGAACACAGAGCTTTTTGAAGTCAGCCATAGAAGAAACACCACCTTTTGCTTGCCAGTCTCCAACAATTTTATTGAGGTCCATCATAGTAAACCTAACACCCCATCTATCAACCATAGCTTTAGAAAGCTTAACCCAATCCTTGTCCTTGAATGCCTGCATAGCAATAACCTCTTTTTCCACCTCCCTATCGGCAATAAAAAATCTAACTTGCTTCACCATATCCACATGGGAAGCACCATCAACAGCAGCAGCAGCTTCATACCTGCTAATGAACCATTTAACCTCCTCCCCATCAAACTTTGGGCCATCCCAAGAAACAATTCTAACTGAGGGAGTAAGAGGGTTAGAAGATCCAGAAGCAACAGCAGAAGAAGACATCCCAATAAGTAATGAAAAGCGTTAACAATCGATAAAATAACAAGCCTCTTGCAGGCCAATAACAAAAATCCAATTAAAGTTCCAGAAAATAAGCCTCTTGCAGGCTAAGAACGTTCTTGATCCAAGTAAGTCTTTAAAGAAAGCTAGAGAAATCGAACCCCATGTTGGGCGCCAACTATGATAAGGTAAACTCTTACAGTCGCCTTGCTGTAAGCAGAATCCGGAGGAGATATATGGATTTAGCTGAAAACCCCGTCCTTCCAATAAAAATAACAAAGTAGGTGTTCTAAATCACTAAGCTAACCAATCTACTTAGATCCGATTGATGAAAATAATGAAACTCTAAAATAATTAACGCTTATTGAGATTGAGATAAAAGTGGCTGTTGATAAAGAAATACTGATAACAACAATTAAGGTGTACCAGTGAAAGATCTGAAAAGATTGACTTTTATGTTTTTATAATAATTTGAATTTTTATGAGACAGCAATAATCAAGTCACAGTGATGAAGACCTTTCTAAAGATACCCTGTATGAAGTGTTATTTTAATTGTTGAGTAGTATTTCTAAAATGTTATATATAAAATATAAAGTTATAAGGGTATTACAAATTTATTTAATTTGTTGAGTAATGAAAAATGAGACTGTGGTGGTTAATGATTAAGCTGTATGATGATCCCCCCTTCTCAATTTCGAGTTTGAGAAGCGCTTAAGTATTCCTAGTCACGTGCCTAAGTTTTCCCCTCCAGAGCTCTTCCAGAGTCAATCTGGAGCCCGTACGGAGTCGAAACGGAGTCCGTCCGGACTTCCGGACTCAATTAGAACCTTAAAACTATAATAAAAAATCTAGAAAAATTACACATAATAGAGCTACTTCCCCTTTACATACCAAACTAATTTTCGTAGTCTGCGCAGCTCTAATTACCCCGTGAAAATTCATCAAAGTTAAGTAATTTTTGAAAACGTAAATATTTCTATAAAACCTTAAAATTCATTTAAAAATTTAAGAAAAATAGTAAAAATTCTGGGAAAATTTCCCAAGGTTCTTGAGTGACTCGACTTAATACTTATAATTTTTTTAGACTGTAAAAATAAGTTTTCTCCGTAAAATAAATTGTTTTCGTGTAGGCATTCGCTCGTGACCAATTTCTTCATATTTTAAACTCAAATAAATTAAATAAAACCCTTTTATATATAAAAAAATAATAACACCAATCTTGCACGCCGTAATAACTCCATTTACATATTTAGGTGCCGTACTAAACTTTAGGCTACCACAACGATTGAACCACATGGTTACCACTGGCTGAATTTGCTTATAATAACTCGACTCATTCTTTGACACGACAATCTCCCTTTGAAACCATTTATGGACGACATCCTCGATTCAACTCAATCCATGTAGGAACTAATCATCCTGTGGAACATTATCTTCAAACTATATCACGACTCAAAGAAGAACTTAAAACAAATTTGGAATCAGTGATTCAAAGATACAAGGAACAAGCGGACAAACATCGACAATCTGCTCCTTCCTTAAAACCAGGCGACAAAGTATGGCTTGACGCACGAAACATTCATACAACACGACCATCAAAGAAACTGGCTGAAAAGCGCTTGGGACCATTCAAAATCGACTCTGAAGTCTCTAAAACTGCATTTCGACTCAAGTTACCTCCTAAATGGCAGGCGATTCACCCTGTTTTCCATGTATCTCTCCTGGAACTGGCTCGAGAAATATACCCGGGCAAGAACCGACCCCCTCCAGAACTGGTCGAAGTAGAAGATCATCTAGAGTGGGAAGTAAGTCGTATCCTTGATTCAAGAATGCGCAAGGGGAAACTTCAATACCTTGTGGAATGGGAAGGCTTCCTCAATGACTCAGACAAAACATCCTGGGAACCAGCCATCAATGTTTCTAACGCCCCTGAACTTCTAAAATTGTTTCATTTGAAATATCCTTTAAAACCAAAACCTTAAAATTTCTTTTATTTTAAATTTTCTTTTTCTTTTTTTCTTTTCTTTCTTTTTTCTCTTTCTCTTAAAAATCTAAAACACCTCTTAAATTTCTTAGCCTTGTTTTCTTTTTTTTCTCTTCTTTTCTTTCTTCTCCTTCTATAAAATTTTCTCCAAAACCAACTAAAATCAAAATCAAAATTAAAAATTAAAATTTAAAATTTAAAATAAAATAAATAAATAAATAAAAATAAAAAATAAAACAAATAGAATAAACATAAATAATAAAATAAAATAAAAATAAAAAAAACTTTTAAATCTCTCTAAATGTTTTCTTTCTCTTTTCTTTTTCAATTCTCTAAATACATTCTTTTCTTAAATTTAAAATTCTTTTTAAAATTTTCTTTTATAAAATTTATTCTCTCTTTAAACTTTCTTTCCTTCGAATCATAAAAATCTTGTACGACACAACCATTTCCTCGAACTTAACTTCAACCTCTAAATCTCCCTATAAAATTCTTCGAACAAATGATTCTTCTTTTTCAAATTCTCTTTAAATCCTAATTCTGTTTTTTTTCTCTCTCTTTTCAACTATCTAAAATTCCTAAAAATCAATAAACAACTTTTCACAAATAACAAATTCTTCTTTCATTAAATTCTCATTTCAACAAACTCATCTCAATCACCAACCATTTGTTTCTTCTTTCTCTCTTCTCTTACATAAATTTTTCTTTTAAACTTAAAACTTCCTTCAATTAATAACTTCTTTCTTTTTCTTTCTTTATTTAAATTTCTTCTTTCAAATTCTAAAGCAAACTTTTATTTAAATCTTTTTTTTCTCTCTCTCCCAAATCTTATAAAAAATAATATTCACCTTAAATACAAAAAAATAATACAAAAAAATTAAAAAATTAAAAAAAAACTAAATACAATTCTACTTTTCTACTTCTTTACATCTCTCCTTTTCATTTCAAAATTTTCTTGAGCCAATCTTTTCATCTTCTCCAAAATTACCCTTATCTCCTTCCTGCATTTCTCAAATACCTCCTCCTCTCCTACCGGAACCACCTCTCCAATCTCCAAGAGTTCCTCTGCCACGTCGAAGGAAGCAGTGTCGATAATTGTATTGAACTCCCCACACAACTCTTCTGCAAACCTAACTTGTCAACCCTGAAGAGGTTTCTTCGACCACACCTGGTCCAGCGTTTCCTCAGGTTCTTTGATTCCACCCGTGACCGGGAGATTTGCCTCAGTTGGCAAAAGCGACGCAGGTTCCCCAATTGGGTCTTCAATGGTATTCAATGTCTAAACAAAAACTCATCAGTAACCTCATCCCTAAAAAACAACAACTAAAACTTACTTCGAAGATGGGGTCAGGTTCTAAGAACAACCTTGGAGCCACCTCTACCTCTGCTTCTCTCTCCTCCTCATCATCTTCAATGACCACCCGTCGTTTCTTGGGTGTCCGCCCTGGAACAGGGACTTCATCCTCATCTTCCTCCACCAATTTGTCGACCTCTTCTTTGACACCCCGTTTTGAACTTGTGGCCTGGGTTACCCAGGTTGTGATCTCGTTATTAAGCTCCTTATTGTTCTCCCCCACCGATTGATAGTCTCCAACCGAGACATCCCAAATGTCTTTGACCACCTCTTTTGTTTTAGGGATCACCCAAAACTTGGTCTTGGTGAATCGTCGTTCAATCTCTGCGTTCTTCGTCAACGCATCACACGCCACTCCTCGCCAACGGCAAAACTCGCATTTCTGGCAAGGGCCTCGAGTCGCCGTACTTTTGACACAGAAGTATTCCATAGCTTCACAAGCCGTGCAAGCCTGGGAAAACTGCCGCGTAACCATTCCCCCATCCGCTTTAGGGTGTGGAGGCGTAGGTGTTGGAGTAGGACAATTCATTATAATGAGGAAATTAATAAATAAGAAAAAAATATATATAGAGGAAAGGGAAACTAGTGTGAGAAGATGGCTCAAGCTCAACGGAGCTCGCGATTCTTATACCCGGGCATCTGTCACGCGCCACGTGACACTCGAGGCAAAAGCAGCTCATTAAATCAATAATATCGAGTTCTAAATCTATACTCGAAGCGCAGAAAGCAATTCTCCATAGCAACTGCGATTCCCCTTTGTGTACTTACTATTCAACTGCGCTAGCCTAAACTCTAAATCTAAATTAGTCAATCTCTCAATAGTGTGCCTTAGTCTCAATTTCAATAAGCGACGCACAGCGCTATGATCAATGTAATAGTACATTAGTAGTTTTCATTAAAAGTTTGTTAATTAATTAAAAGGGGTAAATTGAGCATGGACGGATATTAGTGAAGAGGGTCTAAGTGTATGTTAGTAATGGTCTGTGGTATGGGAATGGTGCAATGAGAGGGAGGTCAATGCAAGGAGGAATAAAGATATAAAAGGGTTGGGTATTTTGTTCGATATTCCTTAGAATTAAATTATAAAACATATTTACATTTAATAGTGGTAAAATCTTTAAGTTAAATCATTGTTATTGTATCTTTGTTTTATTTTTCTCAATAATCATTTCTAAATCCTAAATCTTTGATTATTGAGTTTCCAACCCTTCGTGAGATCTTAAGAATTCCTATTACCTTTGAAACTATATTATAATTCTTCTCGAACATACCTCGAACCTGTAGCTCTTACTTTGAGTGACCTTCGAATACCTTCCTCAAATCATTCCTCTGTGCTTCGAAGAAGTTTCTAAATCCCTCATCTCATTTTCAGGAACATCCTCGACCTTGTGCATAGGTCGTCCGGTGACATTAGACTTTTTAAGAAATTATATATATATATATATATATATATTTATCAAAAATTGAAATAAAAAATAAAAACATAATTTTTTTACCTTTAATTATTTAAATATAGAGTATTTTCAGAATGCATTGTGGTTACTTGTGAAGGTTAGAAGATTTGAAGTTGGATTCATGAGTTTTTAGAAGGGCAAATATTGTAAAACTCTTTCATAAATATTTATTTCATAGTTTCAAATGTTGAAATCTACAAACTAATGGGATTTAAAATTATATTGAGATTGAAAATCTGTTTTCTACTCAAGTAAAACAAAATAAATGATGATATCAAAATTGAAATTAAATTTAAGATTTTGATATGCTCTATCTTCAATTTTATTGATAATGCATCAAAAATATAATAATATTTTCTTCCTAAATCACTTTTTACATAAATGATAGTTTTATCATTTTATGCATTATAGATTGCTTATATAAAATTAACATCTATATCAAATTTTTATGACTATTAATCTATATAATAAATTTTTTAGAAGAAAAAATAACATCAGTATATACTGACTTTGAAATTATTTATTTTAAAATAGTTTACAGGTAGATAATGAAGGATGATTTCATTTTTGAATATGAATTATAGAAGTCTTATTTTGTCAATTTTAATTCTTTTTGAGATCAAATGTATACACTGCAGCTTATGTAAGAATAATAATTATTTTTATTGAAATTTACATGAGAAAGTATGCATATTATTCAAAATCAAACTTTCTCTAATGGTGTTTTTCAATCATTATTTCCATTAATCTAAATAAAAAACATTTCAATTTGCTGATGTTTTAGTTTTTGATATCCCCAAGGTTTATATCTCAGATGTACTATTCACAAAATTATTAAAAATAAAATTTTTTTAAATACATGATAAACTTGAAAGTGGGGGGGAATTAAATTTTTAAAAATAAATTCTAAATTCAGGATGGATAGTATTTTTTTCTATTTTTCACAATTGAACAATTTTTTGTTTCAATAAATACAGAAAAAAAATTTTGTTGTAAACATATTATATTAGATTTATTTTGAATTTACATACTAAATTTTCAAGATTTGTGTTTAATATTTCCAGTGAAAGTTAATGTGAATGTGAATTTTAAGTAAGCTTGAAGAAATTTAATCAATAGGCATATTGGATATGTAAAATAATATTTTGTTACAATCTTGAATCAACCTGGGTTAAAAAATAACTTGAATAAGGTTTTTGTGTGTCAATTTGTATTTAAATAGGATTAGGTGAGGTTTAATAAAGGACAGATAAAAGGCTAACTTCATTACTAGTGACTTTTTTCTCAAATTAGTTATAAAATATGTATCATTCTGGAATCAAGCTTCAAAAAAGTTGACTTCAAATAGAGATAACTTCTAGAAGCACAACACCATATTTACAAAGGTGTGCAATACCTCAAATATTACTCATAATATAGCAAGGCGAGGAATATACAGAATTTACATTTGAAACAAGGATTTATATTTTAATTTTGTAATTGAGAAATGGAATATTATTTTCCAATTCAAATATCTATTAGTCATTTTACCAAAAGTTTCCAGTAATAAAATTGAATTTTGATGGTTTTTTATTGTAGATTAATCATGTTGAGGAGCCATTTACTCAAAATTACTGATTTTGGTTCTGATATTCCATGTGAAATTAATTACAAATATTTTTGAAAGTGAATTGTTGACATATTGAATATGCAAAAGCTTATGTTATATCAAAGTGAGCTCAAAGGGAGTTCAACTCATGATTAAATTAGGATTTTTCAAGATCAAACGGTGATCAATTTAGGTTTATCTTAAGCTCAATTTGTGAGAAATCTCTGACTAAATGTTAGGCCAAACAATTTTCTCCATGGTGATTATGTGTGCATAATTCAGGCATAGATTTGTGGATAAAGGGAGTTTAAGCAAGGGGTATTGCTAGCAATACCCCCCCAATTTTTCTGTGGTGATGGTAACCAAAGCCTATCAACTTCTGGAAAGCCACAGCATGCATGACACAACAAAATATCTCTTATATATCCCAAAATTTATGTGCAACTGATATATATATATGAGAGGAATAAAATCCTCAAAGTAAACATCAACTTGCAATAGAGGTAGGGAGTTAGGTCCTCATTTTCTTCTTTTGTAATAATTAGGAATTTCATGAATCATATTTTTATTATAATTTTTATTATTTAATCTTTTTGATGTAGTTTAAAAATAGTTAAGCACTAATATATATATATATTTAGAGAGAGAGAGAGAGAGTAAGTAAATAAATTGATGAATAAATTGGGGTTGTTTTTTTTGAGTGAGGGAGAGAGAGAGAAAAAATCAGCTTTAAACAAATGAATTTTATTTGTTTATTTTATTGTATTTTATTTAATTTTTTGAAGGAATGTAAATTAAGGTTTTGGAGAGTAAGAAAAATTGGGAGTTTGAGAAGGAGGAGTGTCAGCCTGGATATCCCCAGTACTAAGTAAAAAGTACTTATAATTTTTGTTAAACACATGGACTATACATGATAGAAATAAATTAGATTACACAAATAGTATACATAAGTAAATTTATGATAAAATACAAAATATGCCATTATAACACCTTACATACACGCATATATCCACCTTTTATAAGTCTTAAGTACTTAATATCAAGTTGGAATATTTTAGGGTAATTTTAAGAGCCTTAAATAAATGGCTACATAACTTTTAAGTAGACTTAAAGCTGTTGTTTTCATTATTTTACATGAAAAACAAGAAATGCACTTTAAATCACTTAAAAGTTGACTATATGCGCTATACATTTAATAATTTTAAAAATTTTCTTTGAAAGATAAATTTGTCTTTATTAGAGCTATTGATTTGGCAACTCAAATGCATAAAAATAACACTTTTCAAATTTGATGTTTTTATGCCAGAAATGGCTTCTGTGTACTGGCCACATACTGCCTGCATTTTTCCTGTGTGAATAGCTGCATTTTTGGAAAAGTTAGCTTTTTCACACTATAATTACCCCACATTCTACGCCCACTGTGGGGAAACATGCTAAAATAGGCAAGAGGCGCTTATTTAGTGTCCTAGATTAATTATAAATGTATTGACCCTTATTATATGCACTAATTTCATTAATAGCATCAAGATTGGTGCTTTAATTCACTACCATGCATAAATTTGGCAAAATTAGTCAAGGAATTACCCATGAAAGCACCTGCCAAAGAATGCATGTAGTTACCCCACATCTCAAGCCCTTTTTTGGGTTTTTAAGTGGTTTCTCAGTCAATTTTGGTTATTTTTGAATGGGGATTTCACGTAGTATAACTTTATGATTAGCCCCATCATTTCTACATTTAATACCTCTTAATATGGAGTAATTATTAGCCTTAAGTTTCTCTTTTAGTCTTTTATTTTAAATGTATTACATGCATATACTCTGTTTTTTGCTTATTCTTTATTTTTGATGGATTATTCATATTACTGCAGGATTTTGGCAAGTGATATCATTCTAATTATGTTACTGGTCACTCTTTATGTTGTTTGGCATGCCTATTAGCTGGAATGAGTCATCATTAACTATGTATAGGGCTGGTAAATCAAGGGGTTCATTGGGGAAGTTATTGTGTATAAAAGGAGGTGGTTTTTGGTCTTGTTTTCTACATTCTTGATCATTACAATAAAATATAAAACCAATACAACTACAATAAATATCAAAAGCACTTATAAAGTCTTTGAATAGTATCTGAATTATTACATATATATTTTGACCAACTATAGGAATGTAACCCATTTATAATTAGTGAGATTAAAATTACTGAGACCCTTATATTGAGTTATATTTTAATACTCATTGGATTTGTACTACAATATTCATATAGGACCATTAAAATAATCTAGACAACTGACCATTCAAGCTAATTCATGTCTCTGTAGTTGACCTCAGCCTGACAAGCAGTTTATGGTTATGTTTATGGTTATGGTTGTAACAGGATGATGAGATGAGATGAGATGATAATATTCAATCAGCTCTTTGACCATTATTTTACTTTCTTCTCTTTGTTCCACAATACTTTTATTTGTCTTCCTCTTTGTCATAATACTCTTTATGATCATTATGGTTTGGTTCATAAGTTTGATATCAATTTTAATTATTATTATAATTATTATAATTATAATTATTATTATTATTATTATTATTATTATTATTATTATTATTTTTATTATTATTATTATTATTATTATTATTATTATTATTATTATTATTATTATTATTATTATTATTATTATTATTATTATTATTATTATTATTATTATTATTATTATTATTATTATTATTATTATTATTATTATTATTATTATTATTATTATTATTATTATTATTATTATTATTATTATTATTATTATTATTATTATTTACTTTTTAATTTATTCACTTTTTAATTTAATAATTTATGAATTTATGAATTTATGAATTTATGAATATTTAAATTTTTAAGTTGATAAATTTTTAAATTTTTAAACTTTTAAATTTTTAATTTTTTAAATTTTTAAATTTTTAAATTTTTAAATTTTTAAATTTTTAAATTTTTAAATTTTTAAATTTTTAAATTTTTAAATTTTTAAATTTTTAAATTTTTAAATTTTTAAATTTTTAAATTTTTAAATTTTTAAATTTTTAAATTTTTAAATTTTTAAATTTTTAAATTTTTAAATTTTTAAATTTTTAAATTTTTAAATTTTTAAATTTTTAAATTTTTAAATTTTTAAATTTTTAAATTTTTAAATTTTTAAATTTTTAAATTTTTAAATTTTTAAATTTTTAAATTTTTAAATTTTTAAATTTTTAAATTTTTAAATTTTAAATTTTAAACTTTAAATTTTTTTTTGTGTGTGTGTCTTTGATTTTGATAAAATATAGTTAATTCCTTCTCCTTTCTTTTCTATTCTTTTTTTTCTTGTCAAATTGATATATTCATTTTTTTATCAAACGTTATCCTTTTTCCTTTCTTTTTTTTTTAGTTATTAGCTACAATGCAGTATGGTATGATTTTATTTGTTTTTCATCTTATAAGAGATGGTTTTCTCATTAATGAAATAAATGCTGAAAGAATTTTAAATATTCATGTATTTATTCTTTAAATAAATATTTAAACTTATGCAATTCGGGGTTCTTTATCCTTAGCAAATACACAACATAATCATTTCACAAAAAAGGTACCAAATTCACCAACAAAAAGTGAAATACAACTTCCCTGGACAGGTGTATTTGAAAAGCATAATTGTTCTCAAACATGTCCCTTTTTGTGTTAAATAGCTCGTCAAAGAACTTCCCCTCTTCACCATTATAAGTCAGCACTATGTACAAAAACACCAGCACCTAGAATTTTTCACCTATTCCTTAAGGGATTATTCATAAAATTGAGAGATGTGACAGTAGCACTTAATTGATCTCTTAATAGTAGACTTAACTTTCATATTCATCAATTTTCAACTTTTTTTCAATGAATTCCCCTTTTTTCTAAGTTTCATTTGTTTTGGTTCAGCTACCAGCCTTGAATTTGTATGACATTTCTATGATTCTGTCTCACTATGATATTACATGCCATAGTAAAAAATTGTCAGGCTGATTTCAAGTACAGAGACATGAATAGATTGATTATTCAGTTTTCCCGAAGATTTTAATGGTCAAGTATGAATAGTGTTGTCCAAATCCAATTAAGCAATAAAATATAATTTAATGTAATGGTCTCAGTAATTTAATCTCACTAATGATAAATGGTATACAACCTACAGTTGGTAGAGAAATAGAAAAAATTTTTTAAACAATATTTAAAAGACTTTAACAGTACTAATGAATATGTATTTTATTGTTTTGGTTATATATTTTTAATTTGATGTAAAAGAATGTAGAATATAGGCCCAAATCCTCCTCCCTTTATACCCAAACTTTCCCCAATGTCTCCTCTTGAATTACCAATCCTTTATGTGGCCAATTACGCCCTAATCTAGTATTTACACATGCCCATCAACTCAAGGATCAACCAATAATTAAAGAAAAATCATATCACATGCCAAAATACAAAAATAACAGGAGCTAATCCATCAAAATAAAGTGATAAAAAATGAGATTATATGCATGTAATTCTTAAATTAAAAGACTAAATCAGGAAAGAAAGGACCTAAATATAATTTCTAATTAATTTGGATTGAAATTAGAACTCAAGTTATTAATTATTACAAATTTATATGTGAAATCTCTATCTAAAAATGACCAATATAGCCTGAGAAACCATTGAGAAACCCACAATAAGACATACAATGTGGGTTGACTGGATGCAGGCTCTTGGAAAGCCCTTGCATGGGTAAATCCTTGAAAATTTTGGCTATTTTAAGCATAATAATTAAATCTGGGCACCAATCATGAGGTTATTAATGAAACTAGTGCATATGATGAAGTAAATGCACTAATAATGAAATTAGGACACTAAAAAGCACCTCTTGCTTATTTTAGTGTGTTTACACATATGGAGCATATAATTCAGGGTAATTTTAGTGTGAAATTACTAACTTTGTTAGTAATGAAGCTATGAATGTGGGATGAATGCAGGCAGCATAAGGCCAGTATACAGAAGCCATTTCTAGCATAAAAAACACAATTTTGAAAAGTGTTATTTTTATACATTCAAGTAGCCAAATAAATAGTCCTTAATAGGGCAAATTGATCTGAAAAAGTGCAATTTTAATATTAAAAGTTTTATAGCACATTTATTCAGCTTTCAAGTGATTTAAATTGCATTTATTCACCTTTCAATTGATTTAAAGCTCATTTATTCATTATTTCACTATAATAATGAAAATAACAGCTTTAAGTCCACTTAAAATTTATTTAACATTATTTCTAAAGTTCTTAAGATTACCTTTACATATCACAGCCTAATATTAAGTACATAAGAACTATAAAAGGTGGGTATATGTGTGTATTTAAAGTATAATAATGGCATATTTTGTATTAACTGAGTTATTTTACTTATGTATACATTTCGTATACTTTCACTTATTTTCCCCATGTTTAATAAATGTGTCTAGAATATTTTCTATGCATATTTTACTGAGTCCTGGGAATATCCAGGATGAAAAAATGACTGATGTTAAATTGAATTGAGACATGCAGCCTTGTTAAACTCATTCCCAGTCTCTCACTTTTTGATTAATTGTAATATAATTCAATTGAACCTTTCCTCTCATCAAGTATTTTCAGGATGGACATCAATTCAAGAAGGGAATGCATCTTTTTTTTACTTTTATATCTCTTAGAAAGTAGATCACTCCTCATCCTTTATATATAGTTAATCTAGTATGGAAGACCTGTTCAGTTATTGTGATGATGCTTCTTAATATGCTCAACAAATTACTTAAGAATCTGATAGTATTGGAAGTGAAGTCAAATTAACATGATCTATTGTATTGTCTAAGCTACTAGTATCCGAGCTTTGAGGTGAGATGTATCACTAGTTGTTATATTTTCTTTACTCCCCCTTACAGTGTTTTCTATATAATTTAATTCATGACAAGACAAGAAAAAACATGTTTTTTGCATTTTAGAAAAAAATTAAAGTGGGATTGTCCACTCCACTGTAGGAGAAGCCTTTTTCTACTGAATGCTTGACCACATTTTTTACTAGTGTTCTGGATTGATTTGAGCACCAGCCTTATTTGAAAAAAACTGGGATTAATTAATTTAAAACTGTCCAGTATTCATTTGAACACCAGCCTTGTTTACTTTGAAATTTAATACCTCATCTTCTCTTCTTATCTCACTTGTGCAACAAATTTTTTATTCTAATAATTCTCATTCCACAGCTCTTGATGTAGGTCACTTTCTCAGTTTTTGTTATTTAATTGCTGATTGGACTTTTCTTTTTTAATTTTTTAATCTTTTTCTGGGATCTCAATCATTTTTATTCTTGTTTTATTAACTTTTTAGTGTTTTTTGGTTGTTTTTAGGGGTTTTCTCCTCCTTTTGGCCTTTATTTTGCTATATTGCTTCAGAACCATCCAGATATAAATAGTAATTGTTTTCCAAGAATTTTCCTGTTTTTATTTAGTGCTTTGGACATTTTTGGGTTTTATTTTTGCTAAACCAAATTGGAAACATTCACAAACAATTCAGAACCATTTTAAAAGGATTTTCTAGTGATTTTTATGTATTTTTGGGATGTTTTCAGGATAATTTTGGTTAATTGTTATTGGAAATTTTAGGCACTTTTCTGGGAACCTTTGAGAATTTTCAATTGGACTTTTTGGACACTTTTTTGGAATATGTAAGACGTTTTTTTCAATTTCATTTTCTCACTTTTTCATATTCCTTTGTATTACTTTTTGAATTCAAATAAGAAAATTTGATAGATAAATATGATGAAATAATATTCTTTGGGCTGTATGAATAGAATAATAATATAAATATATTAAGTCTACTTTAGATAAAGATAAATAATATGTAAGAATTTTTTTTATCTTTCATTTTTTGTGGAGGGCATTGTCAAAGTTTTTTTGACTTGAAAAACATTTGGTGGTCTGAACCATCTGCGAATGAAGATAGTAATTTGGAATAAATAAAATAAAGTGATGAGTTAAAAAAATAAAAATTTATAAACATAACTGAAAGAAAGTTAAAAAGAATGATTGACCAAGTAGGATCTATATTATAGGATATCAGTAGTTTATTTAGTCAATAAAATTTTGAAAAGTTCAATGGTCTAAGGAAGAAGATATGAGAATCTTTTAAAGAATTTGATGCTGATATTAAAAAAGAAATTCAGTATTTAATTTATTAATAGTGAATCAAATTTGACCCAGTAAAGCAAGAAACTTTTTGATTTTCACATTGGATTTATTTGCATTAACACAGGCAATTAAAAATACTTTATTTCTGAATATTTTAGTATCAATTTGCATCATTTTTGATTTATCAACTTGTAGCCAAATTTTGGCTTTTTACATGTGAAATTAATTTTTTTTAATTTCTCTTCATTGTAACTTTGTATTCTAACCTTCTCTCTCTCTAAATATAAACAAGTTCTTTCAATTTCAAAAGATTTTTCTTCCTACAATTTTAAATGAAGCCACTTTTTTTTCTCACATTCTTGAGACTCTAACTTCATTATTTCAATTTGAGCTTGTTCCTTTTCCACAGAAAGTTTAACTTTTAAGAATAAGAGATATAAGATTTCACTTGAGTAAATTTTTTCTCCTAAATTTTGTGATAAAAAAATACTGATAACTTTTTTGAGTGAATAGTTTTTCTCACAATAAATTTGTAAATGAATAATGGATTATTCACAACAGTAGGTTTCATAATATGGAAAGAGCCACTATCTCTAAAATACTTAGTTTTAAATGGATCTATTGGAAAGTAAACTAGTAACAAGCTTAAAACTAGGTTAATTAAATTTAAAAATTTTTAAAGAAGAAATTATATTAAGTTTATTATTTTTATTTATCTTCTTTAAAGATTTATATAAATTTAGAATATTTATTTTTTCAAGTAATAATATCTTAATTTCATATTTTCTCTCCAATAAGCATTTTGAAAGTGATGAGAAGTTATTAAAAGTTACAGAATAAGTTGCAGATCTGAGCCCCCTACATTTACCATAGCTCCAGACCTTGATTGAAGTTAGCCAGGAAGGAGCCAGGGAGATAAAGAGAGAGAGAGAGAGAGAGAGAGAGATAGAAGATTTGTTATTTTTCTGGAACTCTAAAAGCTTTTATCAAAACTCTGATATCAATATCATAGTTTAATATAAGCATGATTTTTATTGAAGTTATTTCTTCAATTTATTCTCAAATAATATATTGAAACTTTAATTTTCTTAAATTTTGTCTTCCATTTTCAAGCTTTGAATTAAACACCTATGATATTATATTTACTTTTAATCTTTTAATCACTCTCTTAGTCTTCATTTTAATACTATTTGTTGAATCTTTTTTAACTTCAAGAATTGATGTGGTATTGTGAGGAACTTTTTAAAAAGAAGTTTTATTCATTTGTTTCAAGTTTCATTTTTCTATTCATTTATTTTATTAACACCATAAAATTTAATGGTTACTAGATAAATGTATTAGAGCATTGAATAAAATTAAAATGCTTGTTTATTTTAATAATCATATGTTTTAAATGATCAATCTTCTGGTGAATATTTTTTTTAGTTTGAGTTTAGTTAAAAGGAAAAAAATCATTTAAATACATCTCTAAAACATATTCCTATTAAATTCTTAAAATTAAATTATTCTATATTAAATTCTATTAATTCTGCTTCAATACTCTTGTGAATTGGTATTATGGTTCAAAATATTTAATTCATTACATACCTGTGAACCCCACCAGACTGACAGGATCACGGCTTATTCAAAATGAAAAATTTAAATTATAGACACTGTGCCACTTTCATCTGAAATATATAATAATTTTACACATATCATTTTTACTTTTTTTAATTAGTTTTCTCCTTCTTTGTATACTGGGGGTCTTAAAGCTAGAAAATCAACAGTCAAATTAACTTCTGGTTTCAAAGAAAATTAGCTATTACACACCAACTTATATTCTTTGAAATAAATGGGCTATTTTTAATGTAATGAGACTAAATATTTTTGTGAAGAAGGGGTGGTATGAATAAAAAACAGCAAGTCATTTTACTTTTATAACATGAAAGTATTTGTGTTATTTTAGTTTATAAGCAGAAATTTAATTAAGTGCTTATTTGATCAAAATTAGTTATACCTTCTAAATTCAGTTTTTTTAACTTTTAAACTTCTATTATATCCTTTAATGAAAAAATGTGGAAATTAAATATTTCAAAATACTCAAATTTCTATTAGTACTTCAGGAAGCTTAATTTTGGCTCATGGGTTGAATAACCATCCAATGATTGAATGAAGGTGTTCTGGTAACAGGATGGAATCTATTTTTAATGATATAGAAAATCTGTAAGTTTCTCTTTGTATTATTAAATAAATATATATATATGTATATATATCAAACAAAGAATAGTTTATTTAATTTTAAGAATGTAGATTAAAAGTCTAAGTTTGATTTTTTTTTACCACCAACTATTTTCTTAAAAAAATTTTTAAAGAACAAATTTAGAAAATTTTCAAGTATAGATATATTCTACATGCAAGAGATCCATGAATAATAATAGAAATATGATGTTCCCACTAGTGGGTATCAAAGTACTTTCTTCTGATTTTAGGGATCTTCCCTTTTTAGCCCAGATCTGACATTATTAATAGAAAAAGATTCTTATCCACTATCTTCTGGGCTATTAGATAAGAAAGTAAAAAAACCCATTTATTTCACTCCAGTAATCCAATTTACACTCATAATAGGGGGTGTCAGTTCTGGCAAATCCGCACTTAAATTAAGTGCGGATTTCAAACCAAATCAGCACTTACAAATCAGCACTTAAATTTTGCAAAAAAGTCACTTATTTCAAAAAAGGGTGTCAGTTATGACCTCAAATCAGCACTTTTTTCCCGTTTTTTTTCACAACCACATTTTGGCCACAAAACATCCCTTCCTTTCTTACCCCATCCCTGTCACATGTGACACACTGACCTTCCTCGCTACCTACCCATCAATCCTCGGCACACACCCCTTCCTGACATTTTCAATATTTTGACCAGGCATGTTTACATTCTTTTTTACTTATTTCTTCTACTTTTTAATCTTTTTTCTTGTTATGTGCCAGTTTCATAATGCCTCCCAGACATTCCAAATCTCAAAAGGTAACTCAAAAATCTGCTTCGTCACAAAAGTCTCCTTGTAAAGCAAGGATTACATAGAAAAAAAATCAGTGACTTTTTCTATTACTTACAACTGTTTTTACAGAATTGAAAACTATGTTTCAGCTAAAATTTTATGGAAGTGAACTCTGTTCTTCGCCCGAAGAACAGAGTTCATCCTCCTATTTTCACATTCTGTTTGCACCAATCTCCAACATTTTCAATATTTTGACCAGGCATGTTTACATTCTTTTTTACTTATTTCTTCTACTTTTTAATCTTTTTTCTTGTTATGTGCCAGTTTCATAATGCCTCCCAGACATTCCAAATCTCAAAAGGTAACTCAAAAATCTGCTTCGTCACAAAAGTCTCCTCGTAAAGCAAGGATTACATAGAAAAAAAATCAGTGAATTTTTCTATTACTTACAACTGTTTTTACAGAATTGAAAACTATGTTTCAGCTAATATTTTATGGAAGTGAACTCTGTTCTTCGCCCGAAGAACAGAGTTCATCCTCCTATTTTCACATTCTGTTTGCATCAATCTCCAACATTTTCAATATTTTGACCAGGCATGTTTACATTCTTTTTTACTTATTTCTTCTACTTTTTAATCTTTTTTCTTGTTATGTGCCAGTTTCATAATGCCTCCCAGACATTCCAAATCTCAAAAGGTAACTCAAAAATCTGCTTCGTCACAAAAGTCTCCTCGTAAAGCAAGGATTACATAGAAAAAAAATCAGTGACTTTTTCTATTACTTACAACTGTTTTTACAGAATTGAAAACTATGTTTCAGCTAATATTTTAAGGAAGTGAACTCTGTTCTTCGCCCGAAGAACAGAGTTCATCCTCCTATTTTCACATTCTGTTTGCACCAATCTCCATCCCTTTCAATTCTATCAACACATGCTTGTCTTCCCTCCCCATGCCTTTCGCTATCCTCCCAGCCCCATTGTATGCCATCCTCTTTTGATCCCCATTTCACCCCTCTCAACCTCTCCCAGACCCTTTTCTTCATTTAAAATGTCTCGGAACCCTTAATCTTCCCTTCCAACTCTTTCCCAACCTTTGAGTGACTGAAAAAATATGCGTTTGCTGAAAATATGCGATTTCATGTTGAGTTGATGAAAGAAAACACAGAGAGAAAAAAAAATAAGACTTTAACAGCAAATTCAAAAACCAAAAAAATATGCAAAAAAATTTACCATTCTCAGTGAATAATACATGCAAATTGATAATTTGAAGAGAAAGAGAAAAAAATTAAAATTGCGTTGAAAAATGTTGGAGTGTTATTGGAAGGATTTTTGCCCTTATACTAGTTGATTGAGAAATAGAAGTGTTGGATATAGTCGGAGGTGAATCAACTTGTTCATCTTCATACAGCTCTAACCATTGATCTTTGAGGTCAGCAAGTAGGTTATGAAGTATAGTGCAACACAGAATCCAGTTGATCACCGCCTCCATTTCAGATTTATTTCTAAGAGGACTTCTTAATTCCTTTAAACTAGAAAAACGGCCTTTCAAGATTCCAATAGAATGTTCAATACGGACTCTTGACTTTGCCAAATGATTGTTGAATTTGGCATTTTGACTGTCTTCTGAAGCTGCTCCCCGAAAAGCAGGAAGTACATACTTTCCATTCACATAAGCAGAATCTGCAAGAAGATACTGATTTTCATCAAAGAATTTTTCAGGTTCATTTGAAATATGCATTCTTTGGAAGACGTAGGAGTCATGACATGAGCCAGGATAGCCAGCAAAGAATGATATAAATTTTTTGTTTACGTCACATATAAGCTGAACGTTAATTGAATATCTATAAAGAAGATATATTTGTTTGTGTTAGTTTCAAGGAGGATGAAAGGAGTTAAAAATAATCTACCTCTTTTTACGGTCAAAGTAATTGTTTCCACCTTGAGCAGGTTTCTGGCTCAAAGGAATAGTAGTACCATCAACAAAACCAATACATCCTGGAAAGCCCTCTGCTTGCATAACCTGAGATGATTCAAGTCGCTCTTCTTTTGTTGGCCAGGTGAGAAGTTGAGATTCCAAGGAGTTGATGGCAGTGATACATCGTTTGGTATAAGTGTTAACTGAACCATACCCTAAATCAAAGACATTTTCTAAACGTTTCAAAGCGGCTCCATTACCATTTGAACCCAAACGACATAGTGTGATGGCCAATTGAATTGAAGGATGTCGTTGTTCTTTTTGAGAATTATTGTGAAATATGGGATGATCCTGAATAAGCTCAAGCAATTTAAGGAAACATTCCTGAGAAGTCCTGAACAGCCATCTAAAACTGGGTGTAGATAGTTTAAGAAGTGTTTGGATGGTGTACTTGGGGGTATGAAGTACTTGAGGCTTTCTGGGAAGAAGGTAACGTTTCCTGGCCATTTTTGATAAAACGACAAAATCTTCTTCTAGATCAGAATCGGAATCAGAGTCCAAGAGTAGTTCAAGCGCCATGAAAGTCATTGCTTTATGTAATTTATCACGATTTGAAAGTGAGGAAGGCATGACTCTTATATGATATGATATGAAGATGTAAGTGATGTACGATGTTTTGAGTTATGAAGTGTTATTCTGCGGAGTGCTGCGTATGAATGGGATGATGCTGACAAATCAGTGAAATGGGACTTGATGGTGAAATCAGCACTTTTGGTTGAGAAAGTGCGGATTTGAGTGAAATAAGTGACTTATTTCATTTTGAAATCCACCAGTATTGGGGCTAGTGTGTTTTGGAAATCCGCACTTATTTAAGTGCGGATTTGGTCAAATTTAAGTGCGGATTTGTAAGTGCGGATTTGCCAGAACTGACACCCCCTAATAGAAGATTTCACAAAAAAAATAAAAATTTCAATAAAATAGAATTTTGATATCTCCCACAAAAAAGAGCCTACTAATTTTTAAAAAGGGAAATGAAGGAAAATAATTGTGGTATTTCATTTTTTATATATCCTTAGGTAAATGGAAGATTGGAGTACATTTATACCCTGTTAGCTAATTAGAATTTAGATTCATTTTTTAATTCAGTAAAAATTGGCCATTAAGAACTAACATATAATTTTTTTAAAAAATGGGCAGAGTGAATAATTTGGTTGTTTATCCTAGATTAATGTTAGATCCCATTTAATAAATCCTTTTTTTGTTTTAATATCTAATTGTTATTAATTTGATAATATTTTTTTTGTACCCTGGTTCATTTATGTGTCACCCTACAATTTTAGTTAACTCTAAAAGGGAGATCCCTTATACATTTTATCAGTATCTCCTTTTCTGGATCTTAATCTTATTTCTCTCCTTGAGACATATAACTTTTTTACTCATTACTAAAGTCTCTTTCACTCCTATTCTTACATTTAGTGAAGCAGAATCTTAATTCTTTTCTTAGATATTTTTAATGACTTGAGTACCACTATCAGGCTGAGCTCAAGTAAAGAGACATGAATAGCTTTATTATTCAGTTTTATAGAAGATTTTAATGGCCCAGTATGAATAGTGTTGTGTGAATCCAGTTATGTATTAAAATATATGTCAATATAATGGTCTCAGTAACTTAATCTCAACTACTTTAAATGGTTACAGCTTACAGTTTTGTAGAAAAATAGAACTAAAGATTTAAAAAAATTTCTTTAAAAGACTTTAAAATTACTAATGAATATTTTTTGTAATTTTTTTGTTATATTTTAAAAGGGTGATTTAAAAAAATGTAGAGTAATAGCCCAAAACCTCCTCCTTATATACAAATAAATCCCTGGTGTGCACCCCTTATTTCCCAGACCCATTACACTGCTATAAGTGGCAATCACACCCCCTGAAGGCACATTATTGTCCACTTCAAGAAGTTTCACAGTTCTTAGGAACTAAAGGAATTTACCTTCAAAAAGGAAGAACCATGTCACTACCAAAAATACAAGAATTACACAGGATAACCCATCAAAATTTAGAATTAATCCAAAAACAACATATATCAACACACAATATGGGGGGAAGACTTGCTAGCAAGTTCACAACCTTGAACCCAAATTCATATAAAATTGAGTAAGAATTGAGGTATTGAAGAAACAATAATGCTGAAATAGTGAATTTACTTTGAAAAAAATTTGAAGCTATTTTGAAAATTTATTGAAGCACAAGAAATCATTGGTAAAAATAATATTGAGGCTTGAACTACAGGAATTTTTGAAGGAATCTTGAAAAAATTGAACCCACTACCCAACTAGGTTGGCATATGCCAAATATTTAAAGAAAATCATTCTTATAAGATAATAAAATTCTCATATGTATTGAACTAAGAAAGATTTTGAATATTTTTATAATATTTTTTAGATATCATTATATATAGAGATTATCAAATATAATAAAAAGTTATCCAAGAAAAAAAACATTGAATTAATGATTTTAATCAAATTTCTATCAGTAAAAATTTTCAAAAATACACATTTTTTCTTATTGTATGAATAGATATTCTTGAAAATTTTTCAAGCTTGAAAAAATTTGTGAGAGATTCAGAGCTCTTTAATATTAATTTAAAACAGATTCAGTTAAATTTGTATGTTACAAAATTTATTATTATACATACTTCACAATTAATAAAAGTATATGGGTACTATTTTTTAAAAAAAATAACTTACCATTATTTTCATTATATAAAAAAAGTAATTGTCAAAAATTTATGGGAATAAAAATATGGCTATTAAAAAGTGTGCAACACTTATAGGTCTCTGTTTCTTTGCATAATTTCACTTTCCATTCCTTATAATTTAGTATATATTTACATTATCTTTTTTTTAAGATTATTCTTCTCATCACTTTCATTTCTGCTCTTGGGAATCCTATGCTCCTACCCTCTAGAGACCCCTCCCTATTTTAAATCCATATTTACTCTCCCCATTCCTCTCCCCTCCCTTTCCCTTGTGCCCCCTTTCTCAACCCCTCCCCATCCTAGCTCACCCTGTCTCATGTTTTTCACCCCCATTCTACCCATTTTGATACCCTCTACTCCCCACTCTATCTCATCTCACTAAACCTTATATGGTTATATATCTTTTCCATCTTTTTTACTTCATAGGGAGCAAAAAGAGTTATTTAGACATGAAAAGGAGTGGGGTCAGACTAAAAAATGCTTGATTGTGGTGGGGAAGAAATGGTTTGGGTGTGGAGTAAAAAAAGTGCATATGCAAGTGAGAGGATTGGGACGGAATACAAAAGGGTATTATGGGGCTGAGAAGTTAAGAAAAGGGTGAGAAACAAGGAAAAATGGAAGTTTTGGGGTAGCAAACTGTTTGAAAGAAGTTGGGAAGTATGAGGAGGAAAGAAAAAGGCGTTGGGTGGGGTAAAAAGTGAATAAGGAGGGGAGGGGAGGGGTGAAGAGCATTATAAAGCAGTCTGGGAGGGGTGAAGAGTGAAACAAGATTATAAGGATAGTTTTTAAAAGGGGAGGGGTGAAAAATCAGAGAAAGGGAAAGAAAGGTAAAAAGTGTGTCGAAGGATGCAGAAAAAAACTGATGGCAGACTTTATTCTTTTGCCAAGCAACAAAGTCCACCCTCTCTGTTTTCAGCACTTTTGTTCTATCTTATAAAAAAATCAATACCTCTACTATCTTGATATATGTCAGCCTGTATATACCCAGGACTGAGTAAAAAGTGCTTATAAGTTATTTTAAACACATGAACTATACATGGGAACAATAAATAAGAGTACACAAGCAGTATACATAAGTAAAATTATGATAATACACAAAAAATGCCATTATAACACCTTATATACACGCATATATCCACCTTTTATAGGTCTTATGTACTTAATATTAAGTTGGAATATGTTAGGGTAATCTTAAAAACCTTAAGTATAAGGCTACATAATTTTTAAGTACACTTAAAGCTGTTATATTCATTGTTTTACGCAAAAAACAAGAAATGAGCTTTATTTCACTTAAAAGTTGACTATATGTGCTATAAAATTGAGAATATCAAAAATGCGCTTTGACAGATCAATTGGGCTCATTTAGGACTATTGATTTGGCTTTTTAAATGCATAAAAATAACACTTTTAAAATTTGGTGTTTTTTATGCCAGAGAGGCTTCTGTGTACTGGCCACATACTGCCTGCTTTTTTCCCGTGTGAATAGCTTCATTTTTAGCAAAGTTAGCTTTTTCACACTATAATTACCCCACATTCTACGCCCACTGTGGGGAAACACACTAAAATAGGCAACAGGCGCTTATTTAGTGTCCTAGCTTAATTAATAGTGCATTTACCTTGTTTATATGCACTAATTTCATTAATAACCTCACTCTTGGCATCTTATTTCATCACCACGCTTAAATTCGCCTAATTTTAGTCAAGGATTTACCCGTGAAAGCGCCTTCCAAGGACTGCATGTAGTTACCCCACATCTCACGCTCTTTTTTAAGTTTTTGGGTGGTTTCTCAGTCAATATTGGTTATTTTTGGATGGGAATTTCATGTAGTAAAATGTCAGTATTAGCCCCTCTATTTCTACAGTAGATTCCCCTTATTATTAAGCTATTATTAACCCTAAAAAAGTCTCCTTTAGTCTTTTATATTATTGTTTCATACACATATACTCTCTTTTTGTCTTTTCTCTAATTTTGATGGATTTCCCTTATTATTAATAGGATTTTGGCGGTTGTTACTCTTCTAATTATGTCATGGGTTACTGGGAATGTTGATGGGCATGTCTATTAGTTGTTTGAGGCGTCATTAACTGTGTATTGGATGGTACATCAAGGTATATATTGGGAAACTCAGTGTGTATAAAAGGAGGAGGTTTTTAGGTCTTGTTTCTACATTCTTTATCACTTCAATTTAACCAATATAACCAAATAAATTACAATACAAATCAATTAGTACTTTTATAAGACTTTTGAATAGTATCTGAAATTATTAAATCTGTTTTTCTACCAACTAAAAAGACTGTAAGCCACATATAAGAATAGTGAGAATTATATTACTGAAACCTTTATTCTGAATTATATTTTACAATTTGTTGGATTTATACTGCAGTATTCATATAGGACCATTTAAATCTTCTAGACAAAGACTTTTAAAGCTAGTTCACGTCTATTTAGTTGATCTTAGCCTGACAATTGGGGGCCTTTCCTCAAGAATTCTGTTAAAATCCAGTAAGTAAAAATTTCAAAGAAGTTACACGTAAATAATATCCCTATAAAAATATTTGGATAATTACAACAGGTTGGGGTCACTTATATAGTGATTTCAGAAAAAGAAGCCCTGTTATAAAATAAAATTGTGATATTGAATCAACAATTTTACCACTAATTTAACATATAATTGTTATTAGTGGGTCTGTCAATAGACCAATTAAATTTGTGATCTTTGCAGATAAAATTTTTACCACTATTTAACATAAAATTTTTCTTAGTGGGAGTCTGTCAATAGACCAATTAAATTTGTGATCTTTGCAGATGATAGCCAATTAAACTGATTAATTGTTTTCTTTTAACAGGACTCTTAATCCCTTTTCTATTGGTTTGTAAAATTCATTTATATTTGAAAAAGAATCTTACTGGCAGTTGTTTTTCTTTTTTAATATAAAAACACGGCTACATATTGTAGACCAGTTAAATCAAGTGACCACTTAAAAAGCATATTTGACTTTTGGCACTTAGAAATTCACTTCATACCAATAAGTAAGCAATAAAATTGTCTTCAGTGATATTGATAAATACTGATAAAACTCATTTTGAAGTTTCCATATCTAAACTTTCAATTCTTTAGAAGAAATTTCACGTTAAAATGTGTGACAACAATGACATTATAAGTAATAAGGCAAAAACTTATAACTTAAGACCTAGAGCTGAGAAGCCTGGTACAGGACATTCAAATGGAGGGCCAGGAGTCCCCCATAAACACCATCACTCCACCAATGTCTCTGGAGGAAAGGGAAAAACTTTTAAAACAGGTATCAATAAAGAAAACAAAAAATACCTTACAAGAACAAATTCACTCCCTCTCCACTCTACTGAACACCTTGAAAATAAGGGTAAACAATATAGTGGACCAGATAAACATTCTGGAGAAAAGAGCAGCTCAGGGTTTTGTAGAAGTCAATCAAGCTCTAGTAGAAATAAAGGCTCAACCACCAACAGTGGCACCCAACAGTTCCATAGTAACACCTCCAGCCCAAGAGGAGGATCAAAAAATTACAGTAAGCAAATGGAAGTGGGATTGGTATGCCCAAAACTACAACAACCCTCAACAACAGGGCTCCAGCAGTAACCCTTACAGGGGAAAGCCAAGGAGAGGCAGGGGAAATGGAATAAGACCGTGGTAAGTCATCCATCTTCTCAGGATCAATTATATAATCCTAACAATGAATTACTTATAGGTAATGAAATTGATAGAGAGGTATTAGATATAATTGAGAAGGATTTAAAAAATTACTCATTTGAAAACAACATGTTAGACTTGTCTTTCAATGAGGACAATGTACATAGTTTTATTGACCACCAGGAAAATACTATTAATGTAAAAATGGAATCAAATGAATTAAATCTTGACCCTGATTATGAGTCTTCTGAATTTGACACAGACAAAATTGAATATTTTCTAAAAGAAAATCCAATGGAATCAAAAATAATTAGTAAATTATTATTAAAAATTGAAAAATTGGAAGAATTCTCTAGAGAGTCCAACAATAATACAGAAAGTGTATTATTAAACCTCACACAATCATTGAGTACAACAGCCAATAGGTTAAAAATTATTGAGAATTCAAATAATGAATTAATCAATGAAAACAAAAGATTAAACTCTGAGATTAAAAATTTAGAAAATAAATTAGAACATTCTCAGAATATTATGGCTACCATAGAGGGACGTGTGAAATTGTCTTTTTCAAATGTAAATGATACCTTGACTCATGTACCTGTAATAAAAGATAGGTTACAAAGAGTAGAAATTGAAGTAGCTAACATTTTGAAAAAAACTGAAAAAATAAAAGACAATACCTCTTATGTAGAAAGAGTACCAGTTTTCATGAAACACTCTGATGATAAACCAATGATTGAACATGAGCATAGTGTCATGGGCTCTGAGAATATAAAATCAGTAAAAGTTGAAATAAATGATCATCTTTCTAAAGTAAGTGAATTACTCAATATTCCTTAGGTTAAGGAAGCAAAAACTTACCAAAAGAACTGGCCTAAGGTAGATCAGTACCCTTCTTTTGACAGGGATTCAAAATCTGATTGGCAACAATTCATACAAAGAATTGATAACTTAAAATTTTCATATAAATTACCTGATGAAGAAATTACTTCAAAGTTAATATCTTTATTTACAGATGTGGCCTTATTATGGTTTGAATCTGCATTGAGTGAGGGAATTAATTACTCCTGGAATGAATGGAAGGCACTAATTGAAAGGCAATTTGGTGGCCCAAAATTTAGAATCACTCAACAAAGATTGTATGAAAAAACAAGATATAATCCAAATTCTGGAGATAAACCCATGGTCTTCTTAATGAATTTAATAAGAATCATGAAAGCTATGGATCCAAAAATGGATTATGAAGAGTGGAAAGAAAAAATAATATACAAGTTGCCTATATCAGTTAGAGACATTATTGTAGCTAGAACTGAAACCATCAGAGATACCTCTGGATTCATTAATATATTCAATGAGATATTATTAAACCACAAGTATGAAACCAAGTATAGTAATTACAGACAAAGTGTTGACGTGGTAAAACCTACTACAAGTAAGTTACCAGTGGAAAAGAAAAAATCTTCAGCTCCCCTTGTCCCTAAGAGACAAGAAAATAACACTTGTTACAAATGTAATGAACCTTGGGTTAAGGGTCACACGTGTAATAAGAGAATAAATGTTATTGAAACCTCCCAGAATTCTAAACCAAGTAATCATGAAGATGAAAATGTGGAATCCAGTGAGGATTGCAAAATTAACATATCTTACAGTGATGATGAAAATGAGATATTTGTATTAGAACAGGATATAATGTTCTTGAATGATGCTATACCTCATACAGACACATCTTTATCTTCCATTGAGGAAGCTGAAATAATTAAAGATGTAACTCATGATACTTACAAAATAACACCTATCAGAGCACCTGTTATTATATGTGGAAGAGAAATGAATTCCATTCTTGACACTGGGGCTGCAGGTAGTGTAGTTTCTATTAATACATTAATGAAACTTGACAGTAAGTATAAGGAAAAACTAGAACCTGTTCAAACAAAGAACTGGAGGGGTTTTGGTTCAATATTAAATAAAATTGGCAAATACAAAACTGCTGTATTCTTTAAATATAATAATGGATATGTAAGAGCAGTTTGTGAATTTGTAGTAATGGATAATAATAATTGTAGTGATTGGTTTATTATTGGCAATGATTTATTGACAAAATTTGGAATTAAACTAGATCCTGCAAACAGTTGTTTCACCATAGGAGTGAATGGTAAGAGAAAATTCAAGATATTTTCTGAAAATTCAGTGTATGCCATTTCTCCTAGAGAAGAACAACTGCAATGTGGAAGAACCACCACTGAAGTGGTTGAATTGGAAAATAAAATCCAAAAGGCCTCTTTCAGTCCTCAACTCTCAAAAATTGAAGGAGAAAATATTTTGAGATTGATTAAATCATATCCTATGGAATTTGCTCATGGTTCAAATGAACTAGGATTGGTCAAAGACCATGAGATGAAAATCTCTCTAAGCTGTGATTTGGATAATATTCCTGGCAGCCTAAAAAAGAAACCTTACCCAGCATCTCCTGAAAAAAGGAAAGAAATTGAAGACAATATAAAAATGTTGTTGGAAATGGGTATTGTTGAAAAATTGGACGCAACACCTAAGTATTGTGTCATTTCACCAGTATTGATCTCTTATGAAAAAGATAAGGCAAGATTATGTGGTGATTATAGAGCTCTGAATACATACACAGTAGATGATATTTACCCTCTACCAAGGATAGCTTCTATCCATGCTACTTTACAAGGAGCAAAATATATTTCCTGTCTGGATGGAAACAAAGGTTATAACCAGATTCCTGTGGAAAGAAATTCTCAAAATTAATTATTAATAACCACACATATGTGTATATATACGTATGTGAGAATGCCATTTGGCCCAAAGAATGCGCCTTCAGTCTTCCAAAAATTGATGGATAATGTTTTTCATCAGGAAATGGTTGAAGGATGGCTATTGGTCTATATTGATGACATCATAGTGTTTTCAAAAACATATGATGAACATTTAAATCACCTGAAAAGAGTATTTCAAAGAATGGATGAAATTAATATGACAATTGCATTAAAGAAATGTAAATTTGGATTTCAATCCTTGAAAGTACTTGGACATTTTGTATCTGGATTACAAATTTGTGTTGACCAGAATAAGGTGGCAGCAATTAAAAACATTGGTATACCTAAAAATGTAAAAGAAATTCAAAGTTTTTTGGGTATGTGTGGATATTATAGACAATATATTAAAAATTACCAATCTATTGCAGCTCCTTTAACAACATTAATCAGGAAAAATGAGGCTTTCATTTAGAATAATGAAAGACAACAAGCCTTTAATAAATTAAAGGAATGTTTAATGACAGCTCCAATTTTGGGACTGCCAGATTTCACCCTACCTTTTATCTTTTACACTGATGCAAGCTTCATAGGTTTAGGTGCTGCTTTACAGCAGAAACAGATAATAAATGGAAAATTATCTGAAGTAGTTATCTGTTATATATCCAGAACCTTAAGAAAAACTGAATTAAGGTATGTTTCCACACAGCTAGAATGTTTAGCCGTGGTGTGGGCTTTGGAGAAGCTTCATTACTATCTGGAAGACCAGAAGTTTGAACTTATAACAGATTACAGTGCCGTAAAATCATTACTAAACATGAAAACACCTAATAGGCACATGTTTAGATGGCAACTAGCTGTACAAGAGTACAGAGGAAGAATGAAAATCACTCACAGAGCAGGAACATTGCATTCTAATGTGGATTTATTAACCAGAAGTCCTTTGCCAAATGATGCTGACAACCCAGCTTATGTACCTGAAAATGAGGTTATACATATATTTGGGATTTATATAGTGGATTTAGAAGAAGATTTTATGCAAACTATATTAGAAAATTATTCTTCTGATAAAGATTTGTCTAAACTATCTACCATTCTTAATGATCCAACAAATGCCTCCATGAGTGCATTAATTAAAACCTTGCCCCAAAAGTGTAAAAATGCATTGGAAAAAGGTAAACTATCAATTGAAGATGGATATATATATTACAGGAAAAAGTTAAGTAATGTTATAGTAATACCACCTTCTATGAAAGAGTTAATGTTGAGTACTTGTCATGATGACATCTTAGCTGGTCATTTTGACTTTAACAAAACATTAACCAGAGTTAAAAATACAGCCTGGTGGATAAACATGAAAGAAGATGTACAAAAATACATTGAAACATGTGACTCTTGTCAGAAATCTAAAAGATTAACTGGGAAGAGAGCTGGGTTGTTACAACAAATAGAGCAGCCAAAAGCTCCATGGGAAATTATAAACATGGATTTTGTAACTGGCTTGCCATTAGCAGGAAAAGAAAGTTTCAATTCTTGCTGGGTAATTGTGGATAGATTAACAAAAATGTGTAAATTTATCCCTACCCATAAAGAGGTATCTGCGAAAGACTTGGCATTACTATGGTGGACTCAGATGATGAATACTGCTGGGTTCCCCAAAGCTATAATCTCTGACAGAGACCCTAAATTTACTTCATAGTTCTGGACATCTTTGATGGAAGTATCAGGTTGTCAATTGAAATTGTCCACAGCACACCATCCACAAACTGATGGGCTGGCTGAGAGAATAATACAAACTCTAGAAGACATGATCAGAAGATATTGTGCCTTTGGATTAGAATACAAATACAATGAGAAATTTACACATGACTGGGTAACATTAATTCCTGGCCTTGAATTTGCTTATAACAGCACAACTCATTCTGTAACAGAGAAGAAACCATTTGAACTCTGGCTGGGATATGTACCAAATACCCCAGTAAATCATTTAAATAAATTACCAAGGTTGGATATACACCCTGGTACTAAATCCTTTATTCATATGCAACAAATGTGTAGAAAGCATGCAGAAGAATGCATACAAAAAGAATTTGAATATGAAAAGAAAAGGTGGGACAAATTTCATAAAGAATTTGAATTCAAGAAGGGAGATGAAGTCCTAATATCAACACTACATTTTAACTTAAAAGGTAATTTTAAATTAAAGGATCCCTTTGTCGGACCTTTTGTAGTAAGTAAAATGGTTGGTAATAATGCAGTGGAAGTCATATTATATGCTCCATATGATAGGAAACATCCAGTTTTCCCTATCTCATTATTGAAACCTTACCATGCAAATGATCCTGACTTGTTTCCAAAAAGAAGGGGAAGTCCTAAAAAGCAACCTGTAGAAATTGTGGAAAAAGCAGAGATTGAAAAAATACTCAAGAAAAGAATCCTTACTAAAGAAAAAGGAACTGAGTATTTACTAAGATTTAAAGGGAAATCAAATGAATTTGATAAATGGATACCTGAAAAAGAAATTTCTAATTTATCCACCCTTCTTAAAAAATTTAAACAGAAATAAATTTCTGTTCAGCCAGCTGAGGAGTTAAAAACCAGTCCTCATAATATTTTATTATGTTTTATTTCTTTAAAGTATAATCTTTAATGCTACAGAGTTAATCTGAATACCTGAAAATTACAAATAAATAAATAAAATGTATAACTTATCATTTATTTTATTCTTTTTTCTGGGTGGGCAAGTGTCAGACTGTATATACCCAGGACTGAGTAAAAAGTTCTTTTAAGTTATGTTAAACACATGAACTATACATGGAAACAATAAATAAGAGTACACAAGCAGTATACATAAGTAAAATTATGATAATACACAAAAAATGCCATTATAACAACTTATATACAAGCATATATCCACCTTTGATAGGTCTTATGTACTTAATATTAAGTTGGAATATGTTAGGGTAATCTTAAAAACCTTAAGTATAAGGCTACATAATTTTTAAGTACACTTAAAGCTGTTATATTCATTGTTTTACGCAAAAAACAAGAAATGAGCTTTATTTCACTTAAAAGTTGACTATATGCGCTATAAAATTGAGAATATCAAAAATGTGCTTTGACAGATCAAATGGGCTCAATTAGGAATCTTGATTTGGCTATTTAAATGCATAAAAATATAACACTTTTCAAATTTGGTGTTTTTTATGCCAGAAATGGCTTCTGTGTACTGGCCACATACTGCCTGCTTTTTTCCCATGTGAATAGCTTCATTTTTAGCAAAGTTAGCTTTTTCACACTATAATTACCCCACATTCTATGCCCACTGTGGGGAAACACACTAAAATAGGCAACAGGTGCTTATTTAGTGTCCTAGCTTAATTAATAGTGCATTGACCTTGTTTATATGCACTAATTTCATTAATAACCTCACTCTTGGCATCTTATTTCATCACCACGCTTAAATTTTCCTAATTTTAGTCAAGGATTTACCCGTGCAAGCGCCTGACAAGGACTGTATGTTGTTACCCCACATCTCACACTCTTTTTTAAGTTTTTGGGTGGTTTCTCTGTCAATATTGGTTATTTTTTGGATGGGAATTTCATGTAGTAAAATGTCAGGATTAGCCCCTCTATTTCTACAGTAGATTCCCCTTATTATTAAGCTATTATTAACCCTAAAAAAGTCTCCTTTAGTCTTTTATATTATTGTTTCATACACATATACTCTCTTTTTGTCTTTTCTTTAATTTTGATGGATTTCCCTTATTATTAATAGGATTTTGGAGGTTGTTATTTGTCTAATTATGTCATGGGTCACTAGGGATGTTTATGGGCAGGTCTATTAGTTGTTTGAGGCGTCATTAACTGTGTATTGGATGGTACATCATGGGATTTATTGGGAAACTCAGTGTGTATAAAAGGAGGAGGTTTTTAGGTCTTGTTTCTACATTCTTTATCACTTCAATTTAACCAATATAACCAAATAAATTACAATACAAATCAATTAGTACTTTTATAAGACTTTTGAATAGTATCTGAAATTATTAAATCTATTTTTCTACCAACTAAAAAGATTGTAAGCCACATATAAGAATAGTGAGAATTATATTACTGAAACCTTTATTCTGAATTATATTTTACAATTTGTTGGATTTATACTACAGTATTCATATAGGACCATTTAAAACTTCTAGACAAAGACTTTTCAAGCTAGTTCAAGTCCATTTAGTTGATCTTAGCCTGAAAATATATGTACACGTACATCCACAAACATTACAGCTTTATTGGACAATGGCATTAAAGACTTCAACTTATGACTGAATATTTATTAATATACAGATATTAGCCATAACATACTATTTCACTTTCTTGGAAATTATTTTACAAAATTCTTCTGCTAACTACAAATCAGATAGAAAAAAAATATAAACATTTTTATAAAAAATTTGAAAAAATGAACATTACTTATGTTAAAATTTTCAATTAATGATTTTATTGATTTCATGAGATGAATGTATATAAATTTACACTTAATGATCATTTCTTTTGATGAGACTACAATAATCTTTGAATTAAATTATTGTATCCAAATAAAGAATTAAAAAAAATACATATAAGTCACCATGGGAAATCTAGGGGTGAACTGCTAGCAATCCCCTCTCCTGAACTTTAGAGTGTTCCTTCATTATGCCAGGTTTATGAATACTTTATAAAAATAAGTAAATTAGAGTTAGATTTACATTTATTCTCACATTGGTCAAAAAATGAACCTAAATTGATCTCAAGTTATACATAAGTTGATCAATTATAACCATGTTTTTATCCTTCATTGAGCACACATTGAGCACATAATGATCAAACATAAGCTTTTGAATATCCAATATGATTATCAACTTAGCGGTGTGGTGATCCAAACATGGGTAGGCCTTTGGAGTGCATATTTTTAGGTATTTGGAATGTAGGATATAGTTGGGTTTATGGTGTTTTTATTGGTTTTTCTTGTTTCTACATGTAGTTACTGTTGTTTTGTTTTTTTAGAGGGGGATTTTAGGTGTTTTTGGGCGTTTAAGGGCCTAGAAGCAGCCCTACCTAAGTTGGACGGCCTGCCCACCTTTAAGCGGCTGTCTATATGTCAGGAGGCCTACCCGCATGTGTGCATGGAAGCCTTTAGAGTAATTTTTTATGCATGTAGAAAGGTGGGAGAGCTTTTTTTTTGGCAGGGATCAGGCTGGTTTGGTCTGTGAATAGCTGTATGATGCGTGTGTGGGAAGATTTTTAGGGGAATCATCTTATCTCTTTACTCATCACCTCTCTGTTCCTCAGTGTCTAATTGGCTTGCGTTTTGTTGGAATATATTACTGTCCATTTCAACTCTTTCTGGTAGTCTGTCTGGGACTATTATCTTCACTTTTAAAGAGGTCAAGAGTGTTTAATTAGAGGGTCTAGCAAACAGATCTCCAATTTGCTGCAACAGGTAAATCTCACTTGTTTTTCTAAAGGGACAGGGGTTATTCTTTCTGGTTTCTCTCCAACTCCCTTGATCAAGGCCTATAGCTAGTACTATAGGATTGCCTACATTTCTGGCGCCCAAAGTGGGGTGGAATCTGTTGGTTTTTTGGAATCTCTGTTGATCTAGGCTTCTCTCTTTGGTGGATCTCCTTTGGTGGATTTTGAATTTGGTGCTATATCTCTTTGTGGTTGGTCTAGGGGTCTTCTTTTCTGTTGTATTTGGTCCCTCCTAGGTCCTTAAGGCTATTGGGGGGACTTTGGCTATCTTTGGTGGAGATTGGAGGCTGTAAATTGGATTTTCTAGGATGGTTAGGATTCAGTCTTGGGATGGTTAAAGGTTTTTGGGGGAGGATGCAAAGGGGTTTTTGGCTAGGTTTGAGGTTTCTGCTGAGATTTATGGGGCCTCACTTTTGGACATGTTTAGGTAAGTAATCTTTTTCATTGGTAATAGGGTGGTGGAGAAGGAATTTTCTGGTATGGAAGGATATAGGAGTCAGGACTGGGGAAAGTTGAAGATGGAAATGGTTAAAAGGTGGCCTACTACTTTCTCAATGGTGGATCTTCATGGGATTGCTAGGAAGTGGGAATTGAAAGGTGGTGTAACTTCTCTTTCTCAGTATGGGGATTTTATGGAGGATTTTGAGGAGGCTCTGGATTATCTGGTATATAATGATATATTACCACATGAAGATGGGGCCAAGTATGTATTTTGGAGTTCCATGGGTAGGGATGTAAAGGTGGAGGTTATGGAGATTCTTTTCAAGGCTGACTTGATTAAGACTCTTCCAAATGGGGAAAATAGGATTCCTGCTATGGCTGTTTTAAAGGAGGTTATTTTGGTATATTTGGATGGTAGGAAGGATAGGTATGTGGAATCTAGAGATGAAATACTGTTGGACAGAGAGGTTCAGAAGACTGTGGTGGAAATTTCAGCTTCTGGGGAGGTGTTGGAGCCATCAGTTTTAGAAGATGGTGATTCTGATGATGTTTGTGAAGCTTATTTTTCTTTTCCAGAGGATACCATGGGAACTCAGGAATGTGTTTCACTGGATGTTTTGGAGATTTATGCACTAGAGGATAAGTGTATTTCCTTAAGTTTGGATGAATTATGTGGGAAGGAGGATTTGTTTGGTCATGATGAAGGATTTTGGGATATTGAGAAGGAATTGGTGGTGGATAAATTGTTGTTGAAGGATGGATATTTTTCTTTCTCAAGTTCAGATTATGGCTTATTGGAGGAGGATGTATCAGTTGAATTTTTTTTAGGACAGAAAGATTCTGTCTTGGATCTTTTTCTAATAGAGGAAGATTATTTTCAGGTGGTTTCCTCAAGATCAGAAGGTCTCTGCTTGGAGGAGGATTTTGCAGATTCTAAGCAAGATTCCTATAGGGAAGAGGAAAATTGTGATGTTTTGGATGTCACTAGTATGGAGGTTGATTTTAAAGATGTGGTGGAGGTTCCAGATGTTTCACAGGGTGGAGAATTTATTGATTCTGGTGATGTGAACTATGTTAGACTCAGTGTATGGAGGAGGATGGAAGATTTGTTTAGAGGTCTGATGTTGGGATATCAGAATTGGAAGAGGAGCTTAGGGGGTTCAAGCCCTAGGGGAAAACTTATTGGTTTCAACCTTTGGATTTCAAGAATCTGATTCCTCCGAAATGAGGATAAACTACTTAATTGTTTTGGTTTTGCTTAATTTGGCCTCTATGTATTTGGTCAGGATTTTTTTGTTTTGTCCAATTCTTATCAGTCTCTTTGGTTCAAGTCTCTATATAAAAAAGAAAAAAAAGAAAAAAAATCTTAGTATAATGAAGATGGAAGAAAAGAAAAATTCAAGTGAAGATGGGTATTTTATTTAAAATAAAATGATGATAAAAATGATGATCATTGGTTTTATCTAACCTCTGGCATGAGGTTAAACTTCAAAATTTTATTTCAAAATTAGATTTTTTTTGGCTTTCAAGAATTTTAATGGTTTTTTAATGGTTTTGGTTTTTTATGGGACAAGATTTGTGTTGGAAAATCCTTTTGTTAGAAGATGCCCAGGGGTTGGGCTTCTAGATTTTATTTTGGAAAGTGTGGGGGTAACTGATGGCCTGGCTGCTCTAAAAACAGTTACCCCAGATTGTCTGTTTCCAACCCCTTCTCTTAATTTTGTTGAATTCTACTATTGGTTTTTTTTATTTAACAGTTTTTAGTCCACCATGACTTTAAACTGGATATTTTTTTGGTCTTCAAGTGCTTCACCCCTCATGATTATTGGTTTTGTTTATTTTTGTTAGAAGGTACCCAGGGGGGACCTCTATATTTTATTTTGGCAAGTGTGGGGGTAACTGATGAGCTGGCTGCTCTGTAGAACAGTTACCCCAGAAGGTCTGTTTCAAGCCTTTGGTTTTTTTCTAGTTGAATTCTAGTGTTGTTTTTTGTGATTTAGGTTTTTGGTCCTCTATGACTTTAAACTGGATTGCCTTGGATGTCTTTTGGAAATTTTGGATTGGTGGTAGATCACTGGTGGTCTCCCATCATTTTTACTTATTGGAGGGAGCCCACCAAGTGATCATTTCCTTGGACTGGACTTCCTATGGAGCCGGACTTTTTCTTTTCTTTAATTTTTGTGTATATGGTTGTGTTAGATAGTAGTTTTAGATTATTTTCTTTTTTCTCTTTTTTTCTTTTAATTTTTTATGGGGGTTATTAGGATATAAAGAGGGAAAAATCACAAAATTATATTATATGGTGTCACCACATCAGGGTCACCTGGATGTGGGCAAGCATTGATTGGGAAGGCTCATAAATTGGCTGGGCAATGCTATTTTCTTTTTTTTATATCTATCCCATTTTTTATTATTTTCTTTGATTTCTACTTATTTCATCTTTTCTTTATTGATATTATTTTTCTCAATTTATTTTTGATCTCAATTCAATTAAAAATTATTTAAAGGTGTATCCACATCAAGGTGCACTTGGATGTGGGTAAGGTATCAGGGGATCAGCTCATCAATTGGCTGAGGGATACCATTTGTAATTATTATTTATCTCATTTTATTATTATTATTCATTTCATTTTAATTTCTCAGCTCTCATATTTTTTGGGTAATTTTGTTTAATTATTTTCATTTTTTTTTAGTATGTTAGTAGTTTAAATAAAATAAAAAATATATATATCAATATAAATATAAATAAAAAATAAAAAATGAAAAATAAAAAATGAAAATAAAAATAAAATAAAATAAAAATAAAACAAATTTATATATATATATATCTTTTAATTTTTATTGTTCTCTCTATTTAGTGACTTATTAATTTCTTTCTTTTTTATTTTAATGTCTGGAAGAAGAAGCCTCCGGCAGTTGGTCCGGATTATGGTGGTGTTTTTTCTTTTTTTTAGGATTGGAAGAAGAACTGTGTTCTTTGTGGTGTAGGTGGCTGAAAAGAGTATATGGATTGTAATGGTCAGGGACTGGAGTGGAAGGTAATTTTTGGGAAGAAGTGGAAGAAGCGGGGATAGAGTGTTGGAAGGTGTGCTTAATTATTATAGCCATCTTCCTGTGGTCATCAAGAAGCTGTTTTCTCAGATTCTTTTCAATCTCATTCAATGGAAAGTGAAGAGCAAAGGCCTTAAGCATGTTTGAACACAACATCACCAGGTCAAAAGCTAGATGACTTGCAGTCAAGTGGTTTTTCAGGTATCTTAAAGTAACTTCAGAAGTAACCTTTGAAGGACTTTTTGTGCTTAAATTACTTACATGCCTGAAAAAAACTGTGAGTGTCACTGAACTGAAGAAAATAGAGAAATTACATCTCACTGCTTATTGTTGAAGCTTTACTCTGATTTTATCTTGAGTGATTTTTAAAAATTGTGCCTCATTTCTAAATTAGATTAATTTTTTCAGGAAAGACATTGATCATACTAAATACCTTTACAGCTTTTATTCCAGGCCCATGAAATAACTTTTCTTAATTTTCTTTCTGATGGTTGTCATCACAGATTTTCCCAGGACAAAAATCAATGAAAGCATGTTGAAAGTTCTCATACCCTGTTTTTGTTAAGAAACTTTTGGTTGAATTTAATCATTTAAAGTTTTCCTAGATGAACTAATGTAATATTCATAATTTTATCATATTTTAAAATTGAATTCTTGCAGAAAATTTGAAATTTTTCAAATGAATTTGTCACTTTTTAATTGTAGATAATTTATAGTCTCAATCTAAAGATAGAATTATACTTTAAAGTTTCTAAAAACAAAGGTAAAAAAAGAATGCACTAGTTCTTATTACACTAAAACCTGTAATTTATAAAATTGAATAATAGCAGAGCTAAAGCTCATCAAAGGAAATGAAAGGTATAAGATAAGGAGAGACTTGTGTATAGAGAACAGATGAATCGGGAATAAGTCATGTGACTAGACAAAAATGGTGGTAGGAGTTCAAGTTTGTCCCTCTACAATATCTTGGTGAGTAGTGAATCTTGATTTAGCTGTCCTACTTAAAGCTCTTGTAAATTAATCTTTATTCTTCAGTAATTAATAAATATCAATTCTTTTTACTTACACTGTAGAGAAAAAATCAGTCATTGTCATGGAATGAAACATGTTTTTATTACTAAAAAAATACTAACTGGTAGATACGACATCATTTGTCATCCTGGAATGAACCAAGGAAAAGACAGATGTTAAGTTGCCAGGCTAATCTACATTGCAACCAAGTACATAATCTATTTAATACAAGAACTAACCATCCTTGGAACGGGTACTCTTTGGCTCCCATTTTCACGTGTAGAAACATAATTAAAATGTGTCCCAAATCTTGTCTGAAGAACATGGGCAATTCATGTTGTATGTTTAACTATAATATCAAGTTCTTTACTATGAGCCACCCCTCATGTGTTTTGGCCTAGTCACCTGTTAAATTTGGTATACTATACATCTATCACTCTTAGCCTCTCATATCTCCGGCAATATTTGTTGTAATACTCCAAACTGTAACACACAGAAATCTCCACCTATCCTTTTTCCCATCTAAAATTGTCTCACATTCATTTTTACAATTCATAAACACCTAGGTCAGCTCATAGACTATTACTGTTCATCTCAGCAAGACAACTAAGGTACCTCCTTACAGATTTAAATGAAGCTTTTATTCATGCTCTATATACTATTCTTTTTACAGGTTGATTGTCTCCAATAGGGATATCTTCATGTCTACACCTTGGAAAATTGTGCAGAAAAACAATCCCCAAAGATATGGAACTCCAATTTTTTACCGAGTGCATCTTACATCTCCAGATGCCAAAAGATAAACAGGAAAATTGGTCAATCTTTTATATTTTTGGTTATTCCAAATTGGGTTTCTGGTAATTGCGGTTTAAAATTTTTCAAAGATGATGCTTGTAAAATGAAGGGTAAAATTTTTGTTGCCAATAAATAAGATATGTGTAAAAACAGCACAATAACTTGTAATATCGGGTCTTTTTTAGTTCAATGTAGTGACATCCTATCAACTTGAAAGTGGTAGTTCAAGTGTTCCAAGTTAATTGTAAGGGGAATTGAATTTTGCTTTATGCATACATGAGGCGACATGTCGCCTCATGTATGCATGTAAGTAATACCATTAATTTCTCACTATAAAATACAAGAATAGGAAATGGAAAACTAGAGAAAAATGAGAAAATGTAGTTGCATACATGAGGCGACATGTCGCCTCATGTATGCAAAAGCAAGAGTGCTGGGACATTTCATTTCTGATCCCTCTCCCTGAACTTTTACTATTGCATACATGAGGCGACATGTTGCCTCATGTATGCAATTACATTCCTTGATCAATTTGAAATTTTTTTGACTCTCCTTGAATTATTTATTAAGAATTTACAGCTATTACCTACACGCATACATGAGGCAACATGTCGCCTCATGTATGCAATAAACAAGTGCTGTAAAAAAATTGGTCAGTGTTTGAAGCAGAGCTCATGTAGTTGCATACATGAGGCGAAATGTCGCCTCATGTATGCAATAGCAGGGGGGACAGAAAAATGAAACCACTGCATTTTATCTTCTATGCTCTTTCTATTGCATACATGAGGTGACATGTCCCCTCATGTATACAATTACATGAGCTCCTATTCAAATACTGACCAATTTATTTACAGCACTTGTTAATTGCATACATGAGGTGACATGTTGCCTCATGTATGCATGTAGGTAATAGCTGTAACTTCTTAATAAATAATGCAAGGAGAGTCAAAAAAATTTCAAATTGATCAAGGAATGTAATTGCATACATGAGGCGACATGTCGCCTCATGTATGCAATAGTAAAAGTTCAGGGAGAGGGATTGGAAATGAAATGTCCCAGCACTCTTTCTTTTGCATAAATGAGGCGACATGTTGCCTCATGTATGCAATTAAATTTTCTCATTTTTCTCTAGTTTTCCATTTCCTCTTCTTGTATTTTATAGTGAGCAATTAATGGTATTACTTACATGCATACATGAGGTGACATGTCGCCTCATGTATGCATGTAGCAAAATTCAATTCCCCTTACAATTAAATTGGCAAAAAGCATAAGATGAGGACAAATTTTGCATCATCTATATGCAAAGTCTCAATTTTCTTTTGAAAGGTGGAAATGTTCTTCCCCATTAAAAGATGACATGGTGCATATTCTTGTATGTACTATTGTGTTCCAAAAAAACATTTGAATGCTACCTTTTCTCTGAATATCTGAGTTAGCATGTATTGGCAAAAATACAGCATCATGCTGCCTCATTTTTTTCTGTAAAAAAATGAAGTAAGTCAAAATATATTTCAAAGCATTAGGAAATATTAATCCTTTGATTGTCCAATTATATCAAGATACATAAATAATTTTTGTTATTAAGTGCAAGTAATGAGCTGAACTGGGTGACATATTTTCCAGTGCAGCTTCTAAATTTATGTTACTAGATGTGCACTGCATCATGAGAAATTTTTCCACGTGTAATTCTGTTGCAGATGCAAAGTATCTACTCCTTCTCCCTACATTTTATTTCTAATCACTTCAATTATCAGATTCCATCTTTTTTCCTCATCATTGAAATTGATAGATCCTATTATTAAATTGTGATCATTCAGTAGTTGAGTTTATGTGGGTACATATTCATATCATAAGGAATCATGTTGTCTCATTTTCCCTTTTGAATAGGCATTACATTTCCTGTTTTCATAATAGGGTGAGCAACAAAATTTGTCAATGATATTTCAATTAGTAGAGTAATTTGGGTGAGTGTAAAATTTTTCAAACATGAGGCTTTATGTTTCCTCATGTTTTGATAAACTATCAGAATAATTTGGTTTCCAATAAAATTTGGATCATTGGGTGTAACTTTTATTCAGATAAAATGAATGTTATTTCCCATTTTCTGGAGCTTTCTTCATTTACATTTAATAAGTTTTGTCTTTTTTGTGAGATGTGGTAAATTCAAGTTAAACTTTTGTGGAAAATTTCAAGTGATTTATTCAAAAACATCAGTTTATGTAAAACTTCAGAGTATATGATAAAAATATGCTAAGTAAGAGTGAAAAATTTGAATTAACCAAGTGGCACTTGAAAATTATTGTGTAAGGCCCAGTGTCTGTCTTCAGGGGGGCAGGGTGGGGCGCCCCAGGGAACAACTCTACATCTCTTCTAGTTGATGAATTGGTTTGTAAATATGTAAATTTGAATATTTATTTGTACTGTGTTATTTTTACTGTAACACAAAGACATTGAATTTAATTGTGGTTTTAATTTTCAAAATGCACTTGAGAAAAATATAGGGGAAAAGTTAAATTTAATATTGTGTATTATAAATACATTAATTTATTAGATATACATGAGCTAGTAAATTTACCAACACTTTTTTGACTATAAGATGTTGAACCTGTGCTATGGACTTTCAAAAACCATCAATTAAAATTACAAGGCATGTTAAATACCATATTTTTTATATACTTTGGTTGGGATCCATTTTTATGTTAACTTAACTTTGTGCAGGATTTTAAAACATGTATTAAAAGTAAGGACATAATTCAGGCCCTCAGTACCCTTTCTATTTGTGACCATACAGGTTATCAGTAGCATGGAACTATAATTGGATGTATTTCTTTGCCCATAAGCAGATTTATTTAGTCAGAAAGCTGGTCTCTTTTCTTGTAACAGCAGAAGATTAATTTGTTTCTAGTGTTATAATTTTTCTCAAACTATGATTTTATTTTTTCAGAAAAGTTTTATTCATATTGTTGACAAGTGGATTTCTAATTATACATGAATCAAAAATTCATTAATTTTTCAAATTTTCAGTTGTTAACGTGGATATCTTGTAGTTTTAATATATGGACAAAATTTAATTTGGGAAATATATATTGCTGAAATAATTTCTGGTGGTTTATCTTAACTTACAGAGTTTTACACAGTTTTACTCATCATGGTAAATCCAGTCATTATTTATATAATGTGACTTACATGGCCAAGAAATATTTCTTGTCTTGTATAAATACTGATTTCCTCCTGCATTATCTTCTTCCCTCTCAAACTTTATTTCTTTTTAATATTGCATAATCTTATACTACTTCTCTCATCCAAATTGGCTTACTTCAATCTCACATATATGACTTCAGCAGATCCCCAGGTTTGGTAGAGCAACCTTTTTCACTTTATCCCTCTCATAAAAAACATAATATCAGGGATAGGGCAAATTCACCTAATATTAACTTTGATAAACATTTCCACACTAATTTCAAAATCCTCTATGACCTACATGGCCCACCAGAATACAAATTTTTAGTTGCTCCTGTTGGGGGTTGGCTTATGGTACATTATTCACCCTTATATATGGTTTGAAGCTAAATTATTACCCCAAGAGGATACCAACTGTCACCTGCTAATTAATATTTTGATTTTCTATCTTTCTCATTTTCTAGACACTATCTCCCAGTCACTTGAATCACTCTTCAACATAATTATTCTTCTTCCTGACTATAACACATCAATTCATATGGGCTGTCCTGTACAAGATATATTCAATCAAAAAAACCATTTATCTTCTATCTCCCCTTATTCCTTATTTACTATCAGACCTTACCATCCTATAAAAAAATTTATTAAGAGGATTTAGCACAAAAGAAGGCTAAAGAAAGGTCATTTAGCAACTGTGAATCCTACAAAATTAAGTAACTACAACAAAGTGGGTGGTAAAACTGGAAAAGGACTCTATTCTACCCATGACTGTCATATGAAGCAAGGGAGGGAACAGTAGAGAAGAGAGATAAATGGAAGGGATAAAGAGAATAGAGAGAAAAATATTTGGATATAAATAAAAAATAAACATACATGAAAGCAGGTCAATAAGAGACAGTGCACCTTACAAAAAAGGTAACTGCAACAAAGCATGTGATAAAACTATAAGGTACCCAATTATGAGCTGCTGTGGTTAGAATTATAAGAGTTAGAAGAAAATAAAACAGAAAATAAAAGGAAAGAACTTGGAGAAAAGAATTTATTCTCCCCACAAAGTGCAAGGACTTTTAGATGTGGCCAAGGGGGAAGAAGTGGACAGGTGGGATAAATTGAAGGGTTAAATAAAATAGATAGAAAAATATTTGGATTGTGAAAATTGGAACAACAGGAAGGTTCTTGATTATATGACAAATTATACTATCTAAAACAATAGAAAACAACATGAGATCAGAAAAAACTACTAATATAAAATACAGAGAAATAGAAAGGTTCACACTCAAATGCAGAATCCACACAAAAGGGATTTTTTTTCAAAAATAAAATCTTTCCCCTGAAACTCTTCTTCTCATGATTCAAGTAAAAGTAGAGAAAAGAAAGTTCAGTTTGTAAAGTGGTACCACCACTGAGAAAAAAAATCAAGCCAAAACTATCTTATGAAGAAATTTGCTGGAATAAGGTAGAGGAAGCTCTAAAAATGGTTGGGCCATCAAAAGTGCTAATCTTTTGGGTGTTAGACCCAGCACAGAAAAAGAAAAATCTAGTTTTGATGTAGATAGTTCAATTAAGCTAAGCTGACTCATAATTAGATAGAATTTTACCTAATAAATATCTTCTTTAAAGTCCATATTACAGGAAATATCTGCCCATTTTAGACCTAAAATGAAATTGGGATCAGCTGTGAAACCAAATGATTTAAATTCTGTTTTCATTCTAAGGCCTAGTGAATCAATGATTGTTCAAAATTTTATTTGCCATACACTCATTACCTCATGGTTAAACTGTGTTCAAAACCATGTAGGGGACACTTCAACAAATCTCAAGGCAGCAGAATGGCTTGTTTTAAAAAAATTTATTATGTGGTTTCTTTGTTCCCAGTTTGGAATATAGAAAATTCTGAATGTTGAGAGAAGAAGTTGATAAAGTGTCTTTCCCTTTTGGTATTGATAATCAACCTTTTAACTTCCCTTGAAATAAATAAAGAACAAATTGTATCTCTTCAAGATCATCTGAAAGAGTATATGAAATGTCTTAAAGAATTTTGGCCACATATTGACATCAAGCCTAATTTCCACTTAGCCCAACATTTTCCTGAAGTTCTGCAACGATTTGTGCCAGCACCATCATCAGCAGCTTGGGCTCATGAGCGTATAAATGGAATGTTGGGATCTATCTCACACAATAATAAAAAAAGTATGTGCTCCTATATTCTTTTTGTTCCTCATAATTATTTACTTTAATATTTTTTATTTTAGATGAAATGGACAAAACCTTTATGAAAATGTTTATCTTGACTGGGAAGCTTCAATCTCTTCTTGAGAGGAATGACAATTGATTTGAAAACAAAATGAAAGATGTTTTTGATATAGAAAAAAAAAAGACTTCAAAATCATCTGTTAAACTACTTCATGAAGAATATGTTTTATGGCTGGATTATGTAAACAAGACAGATGGTGAAAAGTGTTCTTCAAATATTTTTGAAAAAGATAAATTGACTGGTGCTTTAGAATTTCTTCCATCTAAAATTACTGATCTCCAATACTTTAACCTTGGTGGTAAATACTTCTCACTATACTCAAAACATCAAGGGAATGGGAATATTGAGATCAAATTATCAAAAGGCAACAAGGTTGGAGTGGTGTTAAGAATGTGGGAGTCAAAGAAGTTTGCAGATCAAATATTTATTCTAGTTGGATTGTATGATGCTATTGAAAAAAAATAGAAAATTCTTTCTCAAAAGCAGGATTTAAAACATTTTGGTGCTACAATAGATGGTCTAAAAATGTTAATATTACTCATAAAGATATTATTGGACATGCTTCAAGAACTCTCAATCCAAGTGGCTTTGGTGGTGTTTTATCTGATACTGTCTGTATAATGTCATTAAGTAGTATAGCTGGTGCCTATTAATCACCTTTGTAATATCCATTATGAATTCAATATATGCCTTTTAGACACCAAAGTATGATCTATTGCCTGTTGGAAATTATGCAAAAAGCACTATATGAAGAATTCAAATTGGTCCTAATGATTCAGCTATGAGCTATGTGTCATGATGAAAAATTGTCCCACCAAAGTTCCAACACAGGTTTGACTCAGGTTAGACCACAGGTACTAAACAACCACTTGACTGCAAGTCATCTAACTTTTGACCTGGTGCATGCTTAGGTGTTATTTCATGTTGGTGTAATCCAGTGTTAAGGTGGTTTCTAGAGGTTGGAAAATCCCAATTGTAGTTTCAGGAGGTGGGGTTCAAACTATACAGAAGAATTAGATCAGTAATTTTTCTCTGTTAAAGAAATTGGATTTATTAATTTAGTACTTACAGATTGAAAGCTCTTCAAATTTTTTGCAGCTGGAAGCTTGACTGTCGAAGAATGTTGAATAGATGTTGAAGGAGGATCAACCAGATAGAGTTATGGATTCTCAAAATCATTCTCTAAATGGTGTTGGGAAGATGGACTAGAAGTAGGGTGTTCCTGTGGCTTAGTTTGAGTAGCAGGGCTGCTGTGGTTGTTGTGGATATTATTATTGCTTGGTTCAGTTGGGTTGGATACTGGTGATGGAGTACCAGTGCTGTTGAAGGAAGGGCCAGGAGAAGGTGACCTGGAAGCTGAGTGTGATTTTCTAGATGAAGATCTAGAAGAAAGGAAACTATCAGAGGAATAATTGGCGGCCAGAGGAGAGGTGTAGTTAGTTCTTCTTGGTGGAACAGGAGATTTTTGTTTGGGAGCAGCGTTGCATGCTCTGGTGTTTTCAGAAGGTCCTCTGGTAGGCCTTCTAGAGATGTTGGAATTTTTGGGGTTATCTGAGGAAGAATTTGTGTGTGTACGCATTGCTCTGGAAGCACTAGGAGGTTATTGTGTAGAGTTGTTGGTGCTTAATGGTGGATTTTGGCTGTTATTTGGCTGAATTTGAGAGTTTTGAGCCTGATTTTTGCTTTCTGGAAAGGCAGGAAGGCTGCCTGGTTGTGGTCTAGTAGCCTGGGAGCTGATTTAGAAGCTGTTTTGGCTAAATTTTCTGAGGTAAAAGAAGATTCTTGAGAAGATAAACAGGTCTTTTAGTGAGTGTTTTGGGAATAGAAAGGTGTGATCTTCTGGGAGGAGCAGAAGATAAAGAAGAGGAAGCAGGTCCAAGTTTTGGTGACCTGGTAGGAGATCTGGAAATATATTTACGGGAAGTTGAAAGCGGAGGTATTGGATAGCTGGGGTTTCTGTCACTACTTTTCTTGTTAAAGTTGCAAGAATCACAGGCTCTGTTATAGAATTTGTCCTGAGGAGTAGGAAGAGTGAAAGTACAAGGCCTGCACATGTGGATGCACCATTTACAAGCATAGTCTTTTGGAGCAGTGAAGCAAGGAAGGTCGAATGGGTCAAAGTATGCGTATTCAGCTGTTGTAGACAATCCTATAGTACTAGCTATAGGCCTTGACCAAGGGAGTTGGAGAAAAACCAGAGAGAAAATCCCCTGTCCCTTTAGAAAAATAGAGTGAGATTTACTTGCTAAAGTAAGTTGGTTCCTGTGTTGCTAAAGCTCCTGTTTAACGCACTTGACTGCTTGATGAGCCAAGAAAGTAGTCACCAGATAGACTACCAGACCAAAGAACTGAAATGTAGAACAAATTCCACACCAGAGACAGCAAAGATACTTGATGTAGGCTGCAAATCCACACCAGAGACAGCAATAATACTTGCTATAGCTTGCAAGACTATAAAAGAGAAACAGTTGCCAAAGTTAAGTTAAATGAAGAACTCACTTGCAACAAACACAGCCAATTGTGGCCAGAAAACAGTGAAAACTGAGTGAGGAACAATGATATCACCTTCGGATGGTTGTATGATGATTAAGGTTGCCCCAAACTGTCTTATTCACTATGTACACACAGACCACTAAGAGCCCATGCGCACCCACCAATCTGGCGCCTGTACCCGCCAAATTGCATAAAAAAACCCTCCTGGAGTGCTCCCCAACCTCCTAAAACAGAGGCGGGCGGGCCGCCCGACGTCGGAGATGCCGCCTGAAGCGGCCCGGCCTCCCTGAAGCCAGAAAACCAATAAAAACCACTAATCTACTTAGAAAAATTAGCTACAACTACTAAAACCTTTAAAACACGGAATTTCACTATAACAACATTGAGACATGAAAGATAGAGAAAATTTAGCTCTATCCAATGGTACTAAGCACTTAACCCTAAGACTTAAGGTTAGCCCGTAAAACACGAAAAACAAAATTAAACAGCAATCTTTTGTAAATGAAAAATGAGGAAATGACCCCTTAAAACTCAGAATATGAAAAATGTCTTCAAGACATAAAATATAGAGCAAAACCAGGGATATCCAATGATAGTACCCACATACCCGCAGACCCAATATCCACAGAATAAAACCAGAAAAATACCCAATTCTTTAGCAGATGTCAATTAAGACATGCACAAACAGCGCCAAATCACACAACAAAGGCCCCTGCCAATGTTAGAAGACCACACCGTGATCTGTGAAGGAACAAAAATAAAAGAAAAGAGATGAAAGAAAATTTTATTAGTGATGGTAGATGAGGAAGAGAGTGGAATTTCAGCAGGTGGGCTGCAGAGCATTGTGCATGGAGTTGGCTCTGCCCTTATATGAAAAATGCGGTTAGTCCATCAAGACTTTAAAGTGAACACTGGGTTAGTCCGTCAAGACTTTAAACTGAAAACTGTGGTTAGTCCATCATGACTTTAAACTGAAGGTCTACTGAGACTATAAACTGATGATAGTTTGATGGTTGAGTCCTTCAGGACCATTAACTGATAATGTCATGTTGGTGTGATTCTGGCAGAGGGCATCCAAAGGGGGAGTCTCTGAATTTTGTTAAGGCATGAGTGGGGGTAGCTGATGAGCTGGCTGCTCTATAGAACAGTTACCCCAGAATTTTAGTTTGTTTCTTTGGTCTTTAATGTTTTGATATCTGGTTCTGTCTTTTTGATTCAGGTTTTGGAGTCCCCCAAGACTATAAACTGAGGGTTTTTGAGTCCCTCAAGACTATAAAATGAGGGCTGTTAATCCCCCAAGACTTAAAACTGACAATTAGTCCCCCAAAACTTTAAACTTAGGGAAAAAAATTATTTTTTATTTCTTAATCAAGATTTTCAGGCAAGAAGCAATTACAGAAAAGAATCAAGAGATGTAACAAACTGTTCAGCATTGGCTTTGAACTGGTGAATGAGGTTCTTACTTTTCTCAAGTTCCTGTAGATTCCTGGCAGGAGTGGATTGGAAGTAATCTAGAATGAGACACTTCTGTTGAGAAGGATGCTGTTGGAATTTGTCTTTGGTGGTGGGCGATGGATTAGGTGGGGGTGCTTCAATGGTTCCCACATTGTCATCATCACTGTTAGGATGGAAACGAACTGGAAATTTGTCAGATTGAATTTCAGTATGAAGATTTATTGGGCTTACTATCAGAAGGACCAGGGATGGTAGAGCTAGTGGTTTTAGCAGGGTTGGCACTTTTTTTTGAAGGGTGTAATTTGTTGACCAGTCTGGGGATCAGGATGGATGGTCTGGATCTTTTGGTGCTGGTAGAAGGTGGATCAGGTTTGGGGGGAAGAGAAGATGTTGAAGAGGACAATGGACCTGGTCTGAAACAAGTCTTCTTCCTGTAGTGACAGGCATCACAGGTGGCTCTGTAGGGATGAGCCAGTGGTGTGATGGTATAGATGAAATTTTTGTCAATGCAATATTGGCAAGGACCCATGTCAGCATGCAGATTTGGAAAGAAAGCTGGAAATGGTGGTTGTGATGAAGGAGAATTTAGAAATTCTCTATTGGAGGGAAGATGTGGTCTTCCAACATTAGAAGAGCCCTTTGTTGGTCCATTTGGTGTTGTTTTGATATGTCTTAAATGGCATTGTTTAATAATTTGGGGGTTTTTCTGGATTTAATCAGAAAATATTGGGACTGCTGGGATGTGAGTACTACCATTGGATAGCCCCAGGTTTGCTCTTTTTTTTATGTCTTGATGACATTTTTCAGAGTTTAAGTATTTTAGGGGTTATTTCTCATTTTTCATTAAAAAAGATAGCTGTTTAATTTTGTTTTTTGTTTTACAGGCTAACCTTAAGTCTTAGTGTTAAGTGCTTATTACCATTAGAATGAGCTAATTTTTCTCTACATTTTATGTCACAATGTTGTTATAGCCTAATTATGTGTTTTAAAGGTTTTAGTAGTCGTAGTATATTTTTCCAAGTATTTTGGGTATTTTTGGGGGTTTTTGGTGGTTTTCTGGCTTCAGGGTGGTCTGGCCACCTCAGGTGGGCCTCCCAACATCGGGCAGACCACACACTTCAATGTTAGAAGGCTGGGAAGCGTTTCTAGAGGGGTTTTATGCAATCTGGCACTCAAGAACGCCAAATTCGTTGGTGTGCATGGGCTTTTAGATAGTGGTCTGTGTGTACATAGTGAATAAAACAGTTTGGGGCAACTTTAAATATCATACAACCATTCGGAGGTGATATCCTTGTTCCACACTCAGTTTTCACTTTTTTTTGGCCACAAGTGGCTGTGTTCGTTGCAAGGTGAGTTCTTTATTTAACTTAACTTGGCAACTGGTTTCTCTGGTATAGTCTTGCAAGCTATATCAAGTATTATTTCTGTCTCTGGTGTGGATTTAAAACCTACATCAAGTATCATTGCTTTCTCTGGTGTGGACATTGGTCTGCATTTCAGTTCTTTGGTTTGGTAGTCTGTCTGGAGACTACTTTCTTGGCTGATCAGGCAGTCAAGCATGTTTGAAAAGGGGCTTTAGCAACCGGAACCAATTTACTGTAGCAGGTAAATCTCACTTTATTTTTCTAAAGGGAAAGGGGATTTTCTCTCTGGTTTTTCTCTAACTCCCTTGGTCAAGGCCTTTAGCTAGTACTATAGGATTGTCTACAGCGGGTTTTTTTTTATAGTAGCAAATGTTTCTTAAAGCAACATTGGCCGCTCAAATATCACCTTTAAACCTCCCAGCCAGTGTTATCTGGCTAGGAGATGAAGAACAAATATATTGCAACAAAAGTTGCTTGTAGCAACTTTGGGTGCTTTAAAAAAAACTTATAGCCAGTTTTAAACTGCCTGCAAGTCATTAATATAAAAAAAAGAGAGTGAAGTGTCTGCATGCAACTTTGCTTTATTAAGTTGACCAAGCCACTTTTAGTGGCTTTGGTCAGTTTTGTTTTTTTATTAAACAATTCCAGCTTAAAGCTGGCAGAAAAATATTTATTTATTTTAAAAGTGGAGACACCATCTGTTTCTCAGGTTATTTTCTATGTAATATTAAATTACTACCAGCCAGGCTCCCCCTGGCTGATAGCTTATTTTTTAGGCAGCCAATTTTGCCTTAAGCAAATTGGCTTCTTGAATCTCACCTTAAAACCTCCCAGCCAGTGTTATCTGGCTGGGAGATGTAAAAATGAGCTTTCACCCAAAGTCACTACATGCGACTTTGGTTGCTTTAAAAAAATACCTGCAGCCAGTTTTAAACTGGCTGCAAGTCAATAATTTGAATTAAAAGCGAGTGAAGTTTCTGCATGCAACTTTTCTTGCTTTTAAACACAACATATTGCAGGAAGTTTTAAACTGTCTGCAAGATGTATTAGTAAATTGACCAAAGCCACTAAAAGTGGCTTTGGTCAATTTTTTTTTATTTTTTATTAAACACTGCCAGCTTAAAGCTGTCATCAAAATATTTTTTTTATTTTCAAACCCAAGCCACTTCCTGTGGCTTTGGTTATTTTTTTCATGTAATTTTGAATAACTACCAGCCAGGCTCCCCATGGCTGGTAGTTTATGTTTTAAGCAGCCAATTTTGCCTTAAGTAAATTGGCTGCTTAAACCTGACCTACAACCTCCCAGCCAGTGTTATCTGGCTGGAAGATGAAAAAATGAGCTCACAACCAAAGTCGCTAAAAGCAACTTTGGTTTCTTTATTGAATGACTTTCAGCCAGTTTATAACTTGCTGAAAGTCAATAATATAAAAAAAAAGTGAGTGAAGTTGCTGCATGCAACTTCACTTGCTTTTAAACACAACATCTTGCAGGAAGTTTAAAACTGCCTGAAAGATGTATTATTAAATTGACCAAAGCCACTTTTAGTGGCTTTGGTTGTTTTTTTATTAAACACTGCCAGCTTAAAGCTGGCAGCAAAAAATATTTTTTAATTTCAAACCCAAGCCACTTCCTGTGGCTCAGGGTTTTTTTCACTTTACACTAAGTATGATATCCCTGATGGGGATATCCAGTCCAAGTTGGGTATATTTTAGTAAGGGGAATAAGGTAAGAAAAATAAATGTAAGAAAAGTAAGTGCAATAAAAATAAATGCCAGAATATTAAGTGTGAGAAAAATCACTTTCAACCATGAGAATTTTTCTTTTTCAAAAAAAATTAAAAAATGTTAAAAAAACAGAAAATAAAGTAAAAAATGAAAAAATTTAAATAAAAAATCATTTTTTGAGAAAAAATAAAAAAACAAAATTTCCCATGGTTGCAACATATTTTTCTTACACTTATTTTTCACACATATTTTTTTTATTGCACATATTTTCCTTGCACTTATTTTTCTCCCACATATTTTTCTATCCTTATGTCTCTTCCTACAATATCCCCAACTCGCACTGAATATCTCCATCAGGGATATCTTAATTGGTGCATAGTGAATTTTTTATGTAATTTTAAATCACTACCAGCCAGGCTCCCTCTTTCTGGTAGTGTTATCTAAAATTTGAAATATTGAAAAAAAGATTAGAGGAAATATAAGATGCATATTCTTTGATATATTAAGAATCATGAGTGGTAGAGAATTTATGAAGGGATTAATGGCTCAAAAATAAAATGGGCCATTTCTGATAAGGAGAGTTCTAGAACAATAGATTTTTTCTATGAAAATGAGATGGGATGGAGTACATTAGGGGGTCTCAAAATTTATCAAATAGGCCACATAAACATGCCACAAAAAACTACCAAACACTCCATTAGTAAATGAAAGACGCCTGCCCTTAACAGGTGTATTTTGATGGTGTGTTTGAGGTCAAAACCACCTTCTTTTGGGCAAAAAAAGCCATCAAAACACTTCTCTCCTTCATCTTGATTAGTCAGCACTTGGTACAGACATGCCATCTCCTTATCTTTTTTTCACCTACTTCTTAAGGGCTTATTATTCAACATGTGAAAAAAGTGACTTCCCACCACTTAAGAAGACCCTTCATCATACTCTCACCCTTAGTCTTCATCATCATTCACTAACATGCCTCTTTCAGTCCATCATCAACTAGAAATTACTGCTACTACTCTAGCCCTGGATCTATTGTTTAACTCTGATTCCAACTCCAATTCTGAACTTGATTTTTCTTACATGTGTGACATGCTGGAGAGTCACTACTTATATTCAAGAACACCTTCCATACAACACAAACCACAATTCAACATTGAGGGTCTTTACAAAATTCCTGAAATTTGATTTAAACAGATATTTTTCAAAACCTTGCCTGGATTCCTCAGTTTACTTGAATTAATAAAAGATCACTCAGTTTTCAGAAATGATTCTTGTTTTCCACAAATAGATCCTGCTATTCAAATCTGTGTTGCACTTTGTCATTTTAGTTCAAATTAAAATGGTGCCACATTAACTTATCTTGAAAACCTCTTCCAAATTAGAGATGGAAATAAATATTTTGATTGTAAAACAATGCTTTGAATCTCTCTTATATACATTTAATGCTTCTACTATTGCTATTATTTAGGATTTCAGTTGATTAAATGTTATGTATTTAAATTATAAGTAATTTTTTTCTCTATATCTACATGACTGAAATTAATTCTGGATTTCTATTAATAATTTGATTAAATATGGTTTTTCAATAGCTTCATTAACCAACACTTATGCACAAGATACATAAATTCACAAATTTTATTTTTCTAAATCTAGAAATTTGGCAATACCCTCCCCTAAATTTTACTATATTAGGGGGTGGGGATTGCCATTTTTTTTCATGTCAAAAAAATTTTTTATGTCTGGAAAAAAATGGCAATACCTCCCCCTTCATTTCACTGTGGGAGGGGGTGGGGATTGCCATTTTTTTTATTTCAAAAAAAAAATATGTCAGAAAAAAAAATGGAAATACCTCCCCCTGCAATTTACTGTGGGAGGGGGTGAAGATTACCAAATTTTTATTTTAATTTCATAAATTCTTAAATAAATCAATCAAAGATGATAGTCAACCAAGTAAAAGTAATGGGATTCACAATACCACCTGCCAATGATTTCATATGTGACCAAATCCAAACAAATAATATGACAAGAATTGTATATAGAATTCATCCATTCAATACAAATAAATGATTAAATGAACACATTTATACAGCAGCAAGGCTTGATTGCACAAAATTTTCACTTGACTTATTATCTTTAATAATTGATAATTTAAAAATTTATGAAATAAAAATAAAAAATAGGAAAATTTTCTAATTACCATATTTAGAGCCCCTCCCTAATGCTTTACTAGAAATCAACCCTTCACCCCTTGCTTTACTTACCTGTTTTATCAGACTTTGGTTTATCTGGAATGAAAAACCAAAATAAATAAGCATTTCACAAGATTCCAAGAAAATGAGTAAACTTTTTACAAGATTCCAAACCAGGAGTTTCCTTGGTATTTTAATGATTATCTCTTGGATTTTTCATTGATGATTATCCTGAGAAGAGTTACAAATAGATTTGATGATACCATTTCCTGAAAAAAATCAAAAAAATCAAAAAATCAGGGGGGAAAATCATTTATAAAGAAGAAAAATTTAAGAAACAAATGATAAAAAAATTTGAGGAATTGACATTCCTTGGGAGTGGTACAATGAAAAGTATCAGAAAAAATATGCATATTATGGAATTTCAAAATTCAAAAATGTAAATTAGTTTACATAAAAAGACTCAACTTTAAAAGTAGATATCTCAGAAATTTATGAGCCAAAAATTATTATTCTTTCTGGAAATGAAATTCATGTCTCTAGAGAACGTGTAATCAAAAAAATCTGAGACTTGAATGAGTCAAAATTCAGCAAATGATAATATTCATCCTCATAAAAAAAAATCACAAGATAGGAAGAACTCATCCAAAAAAGATATTTAACTGATAAAAGCAGAACCAAAAGCCTGAAGTATGATTTGAAATAGATTTAATAAGCCCTATATGCATATTATGCAAGATTGAACTTAAGAGATGTAAATTAGTCTATGAAAAAGACTTAACTTTGGAAGCAGATATCTCAGCAACCACTGGAACAAATTCAAGTCCGTTTGCTGGAAATAAAAAGCCATGCTTCTGGAGAGTCTTCCAACAAAAGGATATATCATTTAAATAACCCTAATCCTATTTCTGACTCATTTTTTGACTTAAAATATAATCAAAGAAGCATTATAAAAATTAAAGCCAGGGATTATCAATGGGCTAAAATAATCTATTTTATCTACCTATGTTATTTATAAGTATTATATTTGTTCCAGAGTAAGACCTACTTGAGAAGATTAAAATAAAGTTGATGCAAGTTTAAGCCAAGTGGATGATAAATATCTCAACAACCAGTGAGCCAAATCAGATGTAGCTTGGTGGATATGAGAGCCAGGCTTCTGGAGAACCTTCTTAAAAAAGAAAATGTGATTTGAGAAGACAAAAAAAGAAATAGAAACAATAAAAAACACAAATTCAGAAAATGAGAATCAGTTGAAATTGAAAAAAAGATGGTGGGAGAATGACTTACCTGATGAGATGTCTTCAAAGATGTAAAAGGGCCAGATAGAAGTTCAGGAAGTGATGGATAAAATAAATAGAAGAAGAGTTAAGGAAGTGAGAGAAGATGAATATAGTATAAGAGGGATCATTGAGAAACAGAAAGAATGAAAAATTATGCAATTTCTGAAAATATGCAAATTCATGTTGAGATGATGAACCAAAATGAATAAGGAAGGGAAAAAATATGCTTTCAGTGAAATTCAAAATCAAATTCAATATGCAAAAATAAAATAACAAACCCAAGTGGAAAGTACATGCAACTTGATCATTTTGAGAGCATTAAAAAAGGATTTAAAAGGGTTGTGTTGAGAATTTTGTAGTGTGAATAACATGATGACTGAGTTTTGAGGATAGAAACTTGATCAGGAATTGTTGATAAAGAAAGGAATTAAAAGTGAAAAACTTACTGGGGCATGATGTGTAAAAATTTGTATCAAAAAAGTGGGAGGGGAAAGATGTTATGTGTGGTGAATTGGGAGGATCTTTATATTGGTGGGCTGAGATGTGGTTGGAAAATTTGCACTAAAGTAGGATGTATTTGGCCCCATGTTTGAAATTTAAGGTACAAAATCAGCCATGTTTCATGCTGTGTTTATGAGGCGGTTTACAAATGAAATCAGCCAGGCATATTTGTTCAAGTTTGAGACCCCCTATCAAAAAGTAGATGGGTAGAGGAGGAGGAAGAGATCCTTAAGAAGATGAATAAAATATTACTTTCAAAAATTTTTAGAGATAAATATTAAATTGGAATAAAGTTTGTAAATATTTTTGTCATTATATTGGTTTCCACTTTTAAATGCAGTTGCTATTTCACATGTACTCATACTAAAACTTGTGAAAGTGATTTATATAAGCATTTAACATTTAAATAGGAAAACTTGCATATTAATTTCCATAACAACCTTTCAAGTTATACACTTTAAGGACTATTTTAATTTTTATTTAAATATAAATATTTCTTTTAATTGAGTAAGTGAGGATTTTATTTTCAATAGCCTGTAGTTCTTATATTTTAGGTAAAATAAAAAAAAGTATACAAAATTTAGTTTTACAAAGATTTAATAGATTTGAAGTGAGAAGTGACTATATTCTTTTTAAAATTTTAAAATAGGGATGGAATTATTTATTTCAATCCCTATAGTTATTAATATTTGTGATAAAGAAATTTTCTAAATTTATCTATTGTTGCAATTATGCAGTAAAAGATATCATTATTGTAAATTAAATTTACTTCCATAATTTTATGGTTTAACTTTTGGATGAAAAGTAATGCTTCGGTATGTTAAGTGATAATTTTCATCCTCTAAATTGATAACCATATTGGATATTCAAAAGCTTATGTTGGATCAATGTGTTCAATGTGTGCTCAATGAAGGATAAAATCATGTTTATAGTTGATTAACTTATGCATAACTTGAGATCAATTTAGGTTCATTTTTGGACCAATCTGAGAATAAATGTAAATCTAACTCTAATTTACTTATTTTTATGAAGTATTCATAAATCTGGCATAATGAAGACACACTCTAAATTCTAGGAGAGGGGATTGCTAGCAGCTCACCTATAGATTTCCTGTGGTGTATCTTTCTAAAAATATTTTTCAAGAGAACCCAAATAGCTGACTGAATTATTACCAAATTTTAAAAATGTTTCAAGTTCATTGAATTTAAGAATCAATGCTTTAGTTTGGAGTTTGAGCTTATGGGTTCAGGAATTTCATCTATATGAGCTTCCAAAGTGGGATTCTCATTTCTTGAATCATCATTATTTTTTTCAATTTGATTTTGAGTTGGTAGCTAAAATATAAAGAATGAGTAATTTTGTCAGCCAGGCTACTAGACTCACCCAGTAAAATAATTGATTATCTTACTGAAGTGAAGCCATGCCTTTTTAATACTTATTAATAAAATAATTAATTATTTAAACTACTTATGTATTACTTAAAAATAACTAGTTAAGTACATTAAGAAAGGTAGATAATTAATAAAAGATAATAAGTACCTGTCCCATACATATTTTATTCCCTAAAACCGGTGATCAATCATACAGAGGAGTAGGAATAAAATTAGTATTAAAAAATTATTAAAAATTCTAAAAAATTCAAATTCTTTTATTAAGAATTGTAAATATCGTTGAATCTACATTTTAAAATCAAATGTTTAGTATTAAATGTGACAATCAAGAGAAACTTAAGTTTTATTTCAAATAATACTGATATCTTCCTTGACACTCCATTTAGTATAGATTCTATTATTTCACATACTTTCTTTTATTTAACTTTTCCCTCTCATACTCTTGTATTAGGAGATATTAATCCTGTGTTTTGTTTTCTCACATTTTGCCTATAAAAGGCCCCTCCTTTTTGTGCTTTTCTGTCATTCCTTTACTACATTATTTTATTACAATTACAAACATAAAACTCATTCTTATATTTTATAACATTAGTATTTACAATAACGTAACTCTGATCTATAAATTATATCAATATTTTAAATCTACCTCTTTTATTTGAGTAAATAAATCATTTTGATAAAGGAATACGTACCACTTGTTGAGAATCAATTATAACCCGTAAAATCCTCGTAAAAACCCCGTACCAAATCTTCTAGACCAAAAGGTGACCTTGAAAATTGAGAACCTTTCCAAAATATCGACGGCGCAATGTTAATTGAGGCGTAATCGAAGGGACCATTGGTGTACAAGTACCTGTAAAGGACAAGAGAGGAGAGAAAACAACAAACGTCATACATCACATGACAAAAGTTTTTGCTGCGAACGGGAATCAAACCGCGCTCAAAAACTTAGGTTCATATACTGACTAAACGTCGTATATATCGTGGTAATTATTGATATTACTATTTGTGGGTTACTCTTCACTCTTCATTTGCTACATATTTCCTTTTAATCAGCACTCTGTAAGTGGCATTAATTTTCTCATTTTACAGGGGGCGGTGTCTGGTAATTTTGAATTTATTTTTATTATTATATTTTTTTTATTTTTCCTGGTTGACCATAATAGAGCAATAAGTGTTCCTAGTCCCAGAAGTTGTAAAATAATTATATTTTAATATTAATTATTATAATTTTTCAGCTGACATTTGTCCTGATTAATTTAAATTTTAATTGTTCCAGTTGACAAATTGTCCTGACAATAATATTTTTTTAATTAATAAATAATTCATTTTTAATTACTTCAGTTGACCTTGAGTCCTGGTAGTTCAATAAATTTTTTTTAATTAATAAAACTCATATTTAATTACTTCAGTTGACATTAAGTCCTGGTAATGAATTAGTTGATTCAAATCCTGAAAATAATTAATTAAAATTTTTAATAAAAATTTTTAATTTATTTCTTCAGTTGATTATATTATAATCCTGGTTTTAAATTGTTTTGAATTAATAAATTGATTATTATTTTAGTTGATTTTATCCTAAAAAAATTTATTTTATTATTTTTCTTTTTAATATAAAGTAAAAATATAAATTAATTTATCTTATTTTCTCCTCTCTCATTGCAGTAAAAACTAGAAATGACTGATCAAGGTCTCTCTGCTGCACGTGAAGAAGAATTGGATTTGATTGATTATGATGAGGCTACTTTTGTAAGTTCCCATTTAACTAAAAAATTAGCTCAAATTGATCAATCATTGCCCAAATCAGGATGTAGAAATGAAGGAAGTGGAAGTTCTGTTGGAAACTCAGGAACAGAAACCTATTATAAACCCCCCAGAAGGACTTCCAAAAGGCTTCAAGATAAAAAAGATGCCATTTCCTCAACAAGTAAAGAACCTGTCAACACATATAAAGGAACTAAGGACAGAAAACTTGAAATTGAGGTCAAAGGTAGATGCTCTAGAAGAAAAGGTAAGAAAAATAGATGCTTTTCTTCAAGAGAAGAGGAAACCTCCTCCCCACAGGGATCTTCAGCAATTGGCTTCCCAGCAGCCAGAGAAGGTGGAAGTATCCAAGTGGAAGTGGGATTGGCTGAACACTCAGTGGGATTACCTGGCTCAAAACCAACAGACGCCCCAAGCAGGTCCATCCAGACACAACCAAGTCAACCCAACACCTCCTCACCCCTATCAAGGAGGAAGAAGATGAAAAAACAATATGATCTTGCCCAGCAAACCTTGGTAAGCCCCTCTATTGATTCTCAAGTACCATTTCTTGTAACTAATCCAGTTCCCTCAGGTAATTATGGAAGAGGAGATGAGACTGTGAGACCTCTAGAAAACAGTAGACAAATTACTCAAATTTCAAATGTATCTAATCCTTTAGTTCTGATAACTACTTCCATGATAAATCCTGATATGGCTATTATTGATGAGACACTTGAACATGAGTTTTATGAGATGCTGGAAAGTTACTCTGTTTCCTTACTGAGAAACACTCCAGATGTAGCTAACATCAATGATGAATATTAGAGAAATATTATTGCCAAACAAAACCATATAATGAACAACATGCAATTGACTCAGAAATATAATATTTTGTTAACTGATCAGGGTTATCAAGCATTACGAAGTGAATCACAGAGAGTCTCTGATGAATTGTCTCATTACAAAGCAACCCATGAAAAGAAAGTTGCTTTATGGCAAAATATAAAAAATGATTTGTCTAAACTGAAAGATACTGTATCTGCCTGTTGCCAGGAGGTGGATATAGATAAGATGAATCTGAAAAGATTGAATGACCATTTTTCATCTTTTCAAAATAAGAATCAGTTATCTTTTGCAACAATCAATGAGAGTTTATCTAGTCTTCCAAGATTGAAAACTAGACTAACAACCATTGAGGAGAAATTGAACTCATTGTTTATTGATCAAAAGTATTCTGAGATTTCTTTGAAGGAACAAATAATACAGGATGCTCCAGAGTTACCTGTGGCTAGTTCATCTAAAAGTAAATTAGTTCCAGAAATACATGTTGATACCCCTGAGTTTCCATTAAAAATTAATGATGCACCAGGACCTTTAACAGAGGGATTAAACAATGAGATTAATGCCCAACTAGAGAAGTTACAGCTGCTCCTTACTCAGAAACAAGCTTGTACTAAGGAGACTCTTTCAAATCAAAAGAATTGGCCAAAACTTGACCAGTACCCAACATTTGATGGTGATTCTTCCTCTGATTGGCAACAATTTATTTGCAGAATTGATAACTTAAAAAACTCTTACAAACTCCCAGATGTGGAAATTGTGTCCAAGTTAATTTCTTTGTTTACTAATGTTGCCCTAATGTGGTATGAATCTGTTCTCCTGGATGGGAATGACTATTCATGGGAGGATTGGAAGAAATTGATTAAAGCACAATTTGGTGGCTCCAAGTTCAGAATGGCTCAACAAAGGCAGTATGAGGAAACTAGATGTAGCTCTTCTACTGATAAACATATTGAGTTTTTAATGAAACTTGTAAAAATCTTAAGGGCAATGGACCCAAATATGGAGTTTGAGTTATGGAAGGATAGGATCCTTTATAAATTACCAATGTCTCTGAGAGACTTGATAGTGGCTAGGAATGAGTTCTCCAGAGAAACCTCTTCTTTCATTAATACTTGCAATGAGATACTTCTAAACAATAAGTATGATGCCAGAAGATTCATTCCTAGGACCCCTTTGAAGAAACCCTCCACTTACCAACAGAAACCTCTGGAAAAGGTTGGTAAACCTTCTGCCCCTGTTGCACCAAAAAAGTATGCAACAAATACTTGCTTCAAGTGCAACAAGCCTTGGCAGAAAGGCCATGTTTGTGACAAGAAGATAAATCTTGTAGAACAAACAGAGGAGCATGCTGATGACACAGTAGCACTGGATGATACGTCAAGTGATTGTGCCAGCAATATTTCATATGAATCTCAACAAGAAATCTTGATGCTGGAAGAGGATATTCATTATTTAAATACTATTGATATTGATAATAATGCTTTATCTACATTTGAAAATGCTGAGATCATAAAGAACATTGAGGATAACTCAATTGTTATTGCCCCTCTCAAGGCACCAGTCTTGATTAATGGAACCAGCATTGAAGTTGTTCTAGATTCTGGAGCTGGAGGAAGTGTAGTTTCTGAAAGAGCACTTGCTTCAGTAGATCAAGACTATAAATCAAAACTGATGCCTATCATTTCTGAAAATTGGAGAGGGTATGGCTCTGTTTTGTCCCCCATTGGTAAATACAAAGCCACAGTGTTTTTTAAATATAACCATGGTTTTGTAAGAGCTATTTGTGATTATGTTGTCATGAAAATGATAACTTGAGCAATTGGTTTATTGTGGGGAATGATATTTTAACCAAGTATGGCATAAAATTGGATCCTTCAAACCAATGTTTCACAATGGGGATGAATGGGAAGAGAAAATTTAAGATTTCCTCCCCTAAAAATTATTAAAACCAGAATTGAACACATGTAATTCTGTGGTTCAATATAAAGGAAGATCTACAAAAGAAATGCATGCCCATATGTCTGAAATTGACAATGCTTCTTTTGGAGAACAACTTTCTGGTGAGGATAAAGATTCCATCATTAAATGGATATAGTCTTTTCCTATGGCCTTTGCTCATGGGTCACATGAACTGGGATTAGTTAAAGAGTAAATGAAACTTTCATTGTCTTGTCCATTAACTGATATACCACCTAGTTTAAAGAAGCCTTATCCTGCTTCTCCCACAAAGAGAAAAGATATTGAAGACAATATCTCTACCCTTTTGAAAATGAATATTATTGAAAAGGTAGTTGAAACACCTAAATATTGTGTTATCTCACCTGTCCTAATTTCTTATGAGAAAGATAAAGCCAGGTTATGTGGTGATTATAGAGCACTAAATACTTATACTGTTGATGATATCCACCCTTTACCTAGAATTAGCTCTATACATGCTACTTTACAGGGAGCTAAATATATCAGCTGTTTGGATGGTAACAAAGGATATCACCAGGTACCTGTTGAGAAAAGTTCTCAGAACTTTCTCATTATTGCTACTCATATGGATATTTATAAGTATATTAGGATGCCATTTGGCCCTAAAAATGCCCCTTCAGTTTTCCAAAAAGTCATGGATAACACATTCCATCTAGAGATTATTGAAGGATGGCTGATGGTTTATATTGATGATATAATTATATTCTCAAAAACATTTGAGGACCATCTTAACCACCTGTGTAAAGTGTTCCAGAAAATGGATGAAATAAATATGACACTTGCCTTGAAGAAATGTAAATTTGGTTTTCATTCTTTAAAAGTTCTTGGTCATGTTGTTTCAGGATTACAGATATGTGTTGACCAAAACAAAGTGGCAGCCATACAACAGTTGAAGGCTCCTACTACAGTTAGAGAGCTCCAAAGTTTTTTGGGAATGTGTGGATACTATAGACGGTATATTAAAAATTACCAAGTCATAGCTTTACCCCTTACCCAATTAACTAACAAGGATGTTGCTTTTGTCTGGAATACTGAAAGACAAAGAGCTTTTGACACTATGAAACACTGTTTGATGTTAGCACCAATTCTTGCTTTACCTGACTTTAATCAGCCATTTGTTTTGTACACTGATGCCAGTTTCATTGGTCTTGGTGCTGCCCTCCATCAAGAACAAGTGATAAATGATAAAGTTTCAGAAGTAGTAATTTGTTATATTTCAAGAACCTTGAGAAATAGTGAATTGAAATATGGTGCTACTCAATTAGAATGTTTAGCTGTAGTGTGGGCTCTGGAAAAGCTTCATTATTATCTAGATGACCAGAAATTTGAACTTGTCACTGACTGCAGTGCAGTTAAATACCTTTTAAACTTGAAAACACCAAACAGACATATGTTCAGATGGCAGTTGGCTGTTCAAGAATACAGAGGGAGAACGACAATTATTCATAGGGCTGGTATTGTTCACTCAAATGTGGATATGTTATCTAGGTTACCTTTACCAAATAATGACTCTAATCCTGCTTATGATCCTGAGGATGATATTATTCATATACATGGGATATATGTGGTTGATATGGAGGAAGAGCTATTACAGCTTATTCTGGATTCATATGATAAGGACACTGACTTGAAAAAGTTATGCACCATATTAAATGATCCAAAGAATGCTTCAATACAAGCATTAATTAAAAGCCTTCCACCAAAGTACCAAAAAGCTTTGGAAAAAGGTAAATTTTCAATTGATGATGGATATCTATATTATAGGAGAAAGTTGAGTAATGTCATTGTTATTCCTCCTTCTATGAGAGAAATCATCTTGAAAATTTGTCATGATGACATATTAGCTGGACATTTTGATCTTGAAAAAATAATGATCAGAATTAATAACACTGCTTGGTGTGTTAATATGTCTGAAGACACCAAACTATATGTTGAATCTTGTGATTCTTGCCAAAAATCAAAAAAATTGACTGGTAAAAGAGCAGGATTAATGCAACATATTGAACCTCCTGATGCACCATGGCAAATAATAAACATGGATTTTGTAACAGGATTACCAATTGCTGGAAAAGACAGTTATAACTCTTGTTGGGTTATTGTGGATAGATTCACTAAAATGTGTAAATTTATCCCTACTCACAAGGATGTTTCTACTAAAGAATTAGCTTTCTTATGGTGGTCTCATATGTTTAATACTGCTGTTTTTCCTAAAGCCATAATCTCTGACAGAGACCCTAAATTTACTTCTGAATTTTGGATGTCTCTAATGGATGTTTGTGGTTGTGATCTGAAACTTTCTACTGCCTATCATCCACAGATTGATGGCTTAGCTGAAAGAATGATTCAGACTTTAGAGGACATGATAAGAAGGTATTGTGCCTTTGGCTTTGAGTATAAAGATAATGACAGATTCACTCATGATTGGGTTACTTTACTTCCTGGGTTGGAATTTGCTTATAACAGCACTGTTCATTCTGTTACTCAAAGAAAGCCTTTTGAGCTCTGGCTTGGATATGTTCCAAACACTCCTGCCCAAATTCTCAATAACAAAATACCTAAATTGGATATACATCCTGGTGTAAATTCTTTTCTTCAAATGCAACAACTTTTCAGAAATCATGCTCAACAATGTATTGAAAAATAATTTGAATATGAGAAGAAGGGATGGGACAAATCGCATAAAGAATACACTTTTAAAAAGGGTGATGAAGTGTTGATTTCTACAGTCCACTTTAACTTACAAGGTAATAACAAATTGAAAGATCCATTTGTTGGTCCATTTGTTGTCAGAAGAATGATTGGAGATAATGCAGTTGAGGTTATTTTGTATTCTCCATATGACAGAAAACATCCTGTTTTTCCAATATCTCTTCTGAAACCTTACACATCCAATAGTGATTTATTTCCAAAAAGGAGGGGAAGACCAAAGAAAACCCCAAATGAAATCACTGAAACAGCAGAAATTGAAAAAATTCTAAATGACAGAATAGTCACTGCTGAAAAAGGTACAGAATACTTATTGAGATTCAAGAATAAATCATCTGAATATGATTCTTGGATACCTGGGAAGGAGATATCTAATCTTCCTACTCTACTAACAAAGTATAAAAAGAAAAAATCATAGCATTTTTTTTATTGTTTTTTTAGAGTTAGGGAGTGTCAGCCAGGCTACTAGACTCACCCAGTAAAATAATTGATTATCTTACTGAAGTGAAGCCACGCCTTTTTAATACTTATTAATAAAATAATTAATTATTTAAACTACTTATGTATTACTTAAAAATAACTAGTTAAGTACATTAAGAAAGGTAGAAAATTAATAAAAGATAATAAGTACCTGTCCCATACATATTTTATTCCCTAACACCAGTGATCAATCATACAGAGGAGTAGGAATAAAATTAGTATTAAAAAATTATTAAAAATTCTAAAAAATTCAAATTCTTTTATTAAGAATTGTAAATACTGTTGAATCTACATTTTAAAATCAAATGTTTAGTATTAAATGTGACAATCAAGAGAAACTTGAGTTTTATTCCAAATAATACTGATATCTTCCTTGACGCTCCATTTAGTATAGATTCTATTATTTCACATACTTTCTTTTATTTAAATTTTCCCTCTCATACTCTTGTATTAGGAGATATTAATCCTGTGTTTTGTTTTCTCACATTTTGCCTATAAAATGCCCCTCCTTTTTGTGCTTTTCCGTCATTCCTTTACTACATTATTTTATTACAATTACAAACATAAAACTCATTCTTATATTTTATAACATTAGTATTTACAATAACGTAACTCTGATCTATAAATTATATCAATATTTTAAATCTACCTCTTTTATTTGAGTAAATAAATCATTTTGATAAAGGAATACGTACCACTTGTTGAGAATCCATTATAACCCATAAAATCCTCGTAAAAACCCCGTACCAAATCTTCTAGACCAAAAGGGACCTTGAAAAATTTAGTGAAGAATTTATGAAAAAAGAAAAATTAAACTTGCATCAAAAAATTGCGGCTCTGAGGAATCATATCTGCTCCAAAATAATTATTCTTCTTGATAGTTGTGATCATTGTCAGCTGAGCTATGGTTAGAAGTTTGAGGGGATTAATTTTCTTTAAGTTAAGGTTTTTTGGTAGGATTATTGTATTTTTGAGATCCAGAGGGTTAATCCTTAGTAGTATCAAGTAGAACCCAAGGTTTGAAATCAACTCAGGAACCAAAAAGAATATCTGTTTCCTCATAGAAAGGACATAAGACATTCAACTTTTAAGAAACAGTAGTAATTCCAATCTCAAAATCATTATGATCAATACCAAAGCCAGTGGAAGTGGCAGTAAAATTAGCCTTTCTATATTTTGATTGATAACTTTTGGATCTCTCCTTCATTTGCTTAGGATTGATGTTGATTCTTCCTTTTGTTTTCTTTTTTAATTCATTTTCCATCAACAAGAAGCTATCAAACTTTGACTAAGGTGGACTTCTCACATCCAAAACATGCATTTTAATTTGATTTAATTTTTAGGAAGTTGATGATGGTGAGATAATCTTTTTTTTAGCTGTCCAGACTTTGATTTCTCAGGTGAGGGGCTTGATTTAAAAGGAGACTTTTGTGATGATGCCTTTTTTTGAGTTGCCTTTTGAGTGTTGGAATCTCTCTGAGGCATTATGAAACTGGTATGTTACAAGAAAAGATATTATTAGGTTGAAAAAAAATAAAAAAATAAGGAAAAAAACATGCCTGGTTAAAATGTTGCAATAAAATGTTGTGAATCTAAGTGAGGGGTGTGTGCCAAGGAGTGATAAGGAAAGGGAGGTTGGTGCATCATGTGTGACAGGGATGTTGTAGCCAACATGTGGTTGTGAAAAAAAATATCAGGAAAAAATTGTTGATTTGAGGTCATAACTGACACCCATATTTGAAATTAGTGACATTTTTGCAAAATTTAACTGCTGATTTGCCAGAACTGATACCTTGTATTATAAGTACCTTAGAGACATATTAGTAGATTATTTGGTATAAGGCTGGTCCATGCTTGAAACCTTACTTGATCATACATTAAGACATTGTTATAATACACATTTATACATACAGCCAGATCTGAAAACATTGAGACAAAAATGAAAATTCTTGAAATTTTATTGACAGCCCAAAAGTTGAGCTGCAGTATTTTTTTGACACCTTCAACTCATTTTGTGACAATTGGGTTGATTTCTCTGTTGTTTTCCCCCTTTTCACTATATCTGAGTTGAGAGTGCAGTCAAACAGACTGTCACAAAATGAATTGAAGGTGTCAAAAAAAAATACTGCAGCTCCACTTTTGGGCTATCAATAAATATTTGAAAATTTTATATTTTTGTCTCAATGTTTACGGATTCGGATGTACATTTAATTTAGACTTGGTTTGAATGTGAGCAAAAACACATATTGACAATAACAAGTTTCTGGTTATCCTGAAACCACATCCAAGCTGAGCTCAAATGGGGATCTATGGGGAAAATTACTAGGAAAACTTCCCCCATTTTTCCCCTTTCTGAATCTAAATAAGTTTTCCTGAACAGATTTATTGAACAAAAACTACATAGGGATTGAAAATTAGGTAATATTTTTTAAAGTAATGTTGAAATTTTACGGGTGAAACGTTGTTTCCACTCCTAATTTAATCAGTTTCAAGGAGTTACTTTATAAGCAAAAAATATTAATGGCAGATCAAACTTTGTAAAGTTACTAGATGCTTGAAGTATTTCTAGTAATATCGCTTATAAAATACATTCGCTTCAGCAAGAGTTTTATTTACACTTCTCCAATCTACAATATATAAAATCTAAAGGTGCGAATTACTAGAAATTTTTACCCACATATACTCAGTTCACTACACTTTTTATTCAGATTTTTTGAAAAGAGACACCTTTTTTTGTGTCTGTCACCGGGACAAAAATGTTGGCACCTTCTAACAGAAGTCATTTCCTCCCCCCCAATTGAACTACCATAGTTCAGTCAGGGATGGGAACTGTTGGCAGGTGGCAGCTTTTTTTTTCTGGTGCGTGTTCTAAAATCCTATTTTTGTGGAATTAAGATAGAAGTGCATAACAATTTAAATATAAAAAAAATGCCAACAATTTTTGGAAAAAAGATCAACTGCGATCCTAAATTAATAAAAAATGATAAAGTAAAGTAAGGATAATTCTCCTTAAATTCAAACCAGATTGCATGTATCAAATTTTTATGGGAACTAACATGAAAGTAAATACTATAAACCAAATTTTAAGATTCACTGGCAGGATAAACTTTTACTTTTACGTTTATTTTAGTTTTAGTAATTATTAGAAAGAAAAACCTTCTTGCAAAAAAATGGTGGGACTGTCCAAGAAATAAGCCTGTTGATTTTTTATTAAAACCCTTATAATGCACCACTCAGCTTAAAGTCAACCGAGAAAAGAAAAAAGACACATTCATGAAAAAGTCAATTTCCAACTCAACTCAAACCAAAACTAAGCTGAAATCAAGGACAGCCATTAAACTTACAACAAATGTTCTTAGCGCTCCAGTTTTGGACAACTCATGGCAAACCCATAAAAATATAGAAAAGTCAGAGCTCACAATTTCTAAAACAAGAAAAAGACTTTTACAAAGATGCTTAAGAAAAACACGAGAAGAGTAAATTTTAAAAGCTTTTTTTCATTGAAAAATAACCCTTATCTTTTTAATTTATTTTTTTCAATAATGATTTCTCAAACTTATGAAGGAGATTTGTATACCGCACATGCCAAAAAAAAAAATCCCTTTGTGAGATCTTGGAGATGAGAAAAATGGACAATGAATAACAGTCAAGTAAAAATAATGAACCAAACCAATCCAAAAAATGGATTACTTATCACTCGATCCGCAATGTTATTAGCCGTAAAAGTGGTCTGGCTCATCAGCTGTCATTGGAAAGTTAATGTCACAACCAATAAAGGCAACTTAAATAATGTGTAATATGAATTGTGATGACTCATTCTGTTTTCCAAATAACACTCTGTCTTTCTTTCTTTCTTTTTCTTTTCTTTTTTTTTCTTTTTTTTTTTTTTTCTTGTGTGTGTGTGTGTGCGATACTATTTTCCGCCCACCTTTCTTGAGATCTCTAAAGTATCACAAGGTGAAATTATTGAGGGACTTGAGGTATGTTCACAGCCACTGACTTTTAAGTCAGTCGCACCTAGAATCAATGTAGCATCAATTTGAAGGTATTCGGGAACCCCGATGAAACCAAGGTTAAATTCCCTGAAAGTTGATATGAAATTAAAATCAATATTCGGAGAAATGTAATGTTGTAAACATTTTTTACTTGATTAAAAATGATTTAAATGTTTATTTTTATCACTCTATACTGTTTTTTTTTTCGCATTCCCAAAACTATTATACAGCTAATTCAGCAAAGCCTAAAGTTTTCATATTTTTTTTTTCCTTCCTACCTTCACCAGAATATGAGTTTTGATGAGGTCACCATATACATCTGGCCCAATGGATGGCCCCAACTCTAATTCCTCAAGGCTAGCTTACCTACAATCATATTCTGAAAAAATAGGGGGAACAAAACGGCTTCAGAAATCCTTATGCTTTCCTGAATCAGCTACACTAGAGAGAAATAGAGTTTCACTCAATTTCATGCTTCATATTTGCAATGCTAGCCTTCACCGTAATTTTACGTTGTGTTTAAAAAAATATAAAATAAAATTAGAAATGTTAGGAGTGATTTTTTTTCCGGCAGTCTGTAATCCCATTAATTTCCCAAACAAAAATTAGAAAAATGCAAGATCTGAAAGGATAGTAGAAGTAAATTAAATAAAAAACTGCTGGGACGAGGTGAACAAGATGTTGTGACTGCAACATAAAGTTCAAAAGTGGTATAATGTTTTGCCATCCTGTCGCCACAGCGACTTATGAATCATCACATTGATTTCATATAGCATGCAATCTCTGGTCTAACTTATAAGGTGCACTTGAGTTATCATCACCGTTAATTTTAGTTTCTAGCGAAATGATAAAACAACAAATAATAAATAATAAATAATAAATAATAAATAATAAATAATAAATAATAAATAATAAATAATAAATAATAAATAATAAATAATAAATAATAAATAATAAATAATAAATAATAAAAGCTCTTTTTAATATGTAGGCGCTGAGATCTTTAATAGGGGGTGTCAGTTCTGGCAAATCCGCACTTACAAATCCGCACTTAAATTTGACCAAATCCGCACTTAAATAAGTGCGGATTTCCAAAACACACTAGCCCCAATACTGGTGGATTTCAAAATGAAATAAGTCACTTATTTCACTCAAATCCGCACTTTCTCAACCAAAAGTGCTGATTTCACCATCAAGTCCCATTTCACTGATTTGTCAGCATCATCCCATTCATACGCAGCACTCCGCAGAATAACACTTCATAACTCAAAACATCGTACATCACTTACATCTTCATATCATATCATATAAGAGTTATGCCTTCCTCACTTTCAAATCGTGATAAATTACATAAAGCAATGACTTTCATGGCTCTTGAACTGCTCTTGGACTCTGATTGCGATTCTGATTCTGATCTAGAAGAAGATTTTGTCTTTTTATCAAAAATGGCCACGAAACGTTACCTTCTTCCCAGAAAGCCTCAAGTACTTCATACCCCCAAGTACACCATCCAAACACTTCTTAACCTATCTACACCCAGTTTTAGACAGCTGTTCAGGACTTCTCAGGAATGTTTCCTTAAATTGCTTGAGCTTATTCAGGATCATCCCATATTTCACAATAATTCTCAAAAAGAACAACGACATCCTTCAATTCAATTGGCCATCACACTATGTCGTTTGGGTTCAAATGGTAATGGAGCCGCTTTGAAACGTTTAGAAAATGTCTTTGATTTAGGGTATGGTTCAGTTAACACTTATACCAAACGATGTATCACTGCCATCAACTCCTTGGAATCTCAACTTCTCACCTGGCCAACAAAAATGAAATCGCATATTTTCAGCAAACGCATATTTTTTCAGTCACTCTCTTTTTTTTCTTCACTCATATCCGTTTTCTCCTCTCTTCCTACATCACTCAATCAATTTCACTTATATTTCTTTTTTCTCAACTCATCTCTCCAGGTAAGTCATTTTATTCTTTTTAAACAGAGTGTGAAAATAGGAGGATGAACTCTGTTCTTCGGGCGAAGAACAGAGTTCACTTCCATTCACTTATATTTCTTTTTTCTCAACTCATCTCTCCAGGTAAGTCATTTTATTCTTTTTAAACAGAGTGTGAAAATAGGAGGATGAACTCTGTTCTTCGGGCGAAGAGCAGAGTTCACTTCCATTCACTTATATTTCTTTTTTCTCAACTCATCTCTCCAGGTAAGTCATTTTATTCTTTTTAAACAGAGTGTGAAAATAGGAGGATGAACTCTGTTCTTCGGGCGAAGAACAGAGTTCACTTCCATAAAATATTAGCTGAAAATGTAAAATTATTGTTTTTCCATCAAAGAAAATTCTTTAAAATTTTTTGTATTATTACATGATTGAGTTCTAATGCAGCGAGCATGTTGTTAGAGCATTATTGCCCCTCTTAGTAACTCAATCAAGTAATATATACAAAAAAATAACCAAATATTTAATATTCTTCCATAAATTTTTAATAAATAAATATGATATTTCAATTTATGAAATTAAAGTAATGGGCCCACGACCTTGTGTTGTATAAATGGTAATCATGATAACATTAATTTGTTTCATGGGGTTCCTCTAGCCTATACCTGTGGAAAGTCCCAAACCTAGTTTCTAGACTTGATCTGCATTTTGGCTTAAGGAATTGTCATTACTTTAAAAGTAGTATACTTGACATATCTTATTTATATATTAATTAATTTATGTAATTATATTAAATTTTGATGACTTTCACCCTTTACTTCAATAAAATGCAGGGGAGGGTATTGCCAATTTTTTAAATCTGACATGTGAAATTGATGACTTAGAAAAATTTGGTGGTACCCACCCCTTGTTTCAATAAAATGCAGGGGAGGGTATTGCCAATGTTTTAAATCTGACATGTGAAATTGATGACTTAGAAAAATTTGGTGGTACCCACCCCTTGTTTCAATAAAATGCAGGGGAGGGCATTGCCAATTTTTTAAATCTGACATGTGAAATTGATGACTTAGAAAAATTTAGATAAGCAAACTTATTGACTAGCAAGTAAAGATAGAAAATTTTTATTATACATTCAAATTTTTGTCAAAAATAACGTACTATATTCTTTTCCTTTTATAAGTCAGCATATAAGAAAATATTACCAAAATTAAATTAACTAGAAAAACAATTTATCAATTGAAAAGGTCAAGTAATTTTTTAATGTCCTCATAAGATTGGCCATTTTTAACACATTCCATAATGAAATCTTTTTTTTTAAAACTCTCTTGTTTTTCCAATTCACAAGTAGCCATTTCTCTTTGAAATTGACGGTCATTTACTCTTTCCATCTGCTCTACCTCAAATTTTTTTTCTTCCAAATCTAAGGCTTGCTGATCTTTCCTTAGCATATGATCAAACTTCATCTTCTCAAAGTCAAGGGCATTATTTGCAATAGTTGATTTCGCTGAGAAAATTAAATTGAAATAAATAAATAAATGAGTTAATGATTAAGATATATAGTAAACAAAACTTACTTATATCTTGATCTTCTTCAAGTAAAGGTGTGTTGGGAGGATTATAGGAAGGTTTGGATCCAGAGGGTATATGCTTAGTAGTATCGTGTAGAAACCAAGGGTTTACATCAACTCGGGTGCCAAAAAGATTATCCATTTCCTCATAGAAAGGACACATGACATTGAGCTTTTTGGAAACAGTAGTAGTTCCAATCTCCAAATCATCATCGTCAATACCAAATCCAGTTTCATTTGCAGCATGATGAGCCTTTTTATATTTTGATTGGTAACTCTTAAATCTCTCCTTCATTTGTTTAGGATTGATATCGATTCTCTCCCTTGTTTTCTTCCTTACTTCATTGGCCATCAATAAGTAGCCATTAACCTTTGAAGAAGGTGGACATCCAATACGAGTGGACTTTTCACATCCAAAACATGCTTCAAAATTTTATTTTATTTTAAGGAAGTTGATTATGATGAGATAATCATCCTTTTTAAGCTGACCTGAACCTGACTTTGATTTTTCAGGTGTAGGGCTTGCTTTACGAGGGGACTTTTGTGACGAAGCAGATTTTTGAGTTACCTTTTGAGATTTGGAATGTCTGGGAGGCATTATGAAACTGGCACATAACAAGAAAAAAGATTAAAAAGTAGAAGAAATAAGTAAAAAAGAATGTAAACATGCCTGGTCAAAATATTGAAAATGTCAGGAAGGGGTGTGTGCCGAGGATTGATGGGTAGGTAGCGAGGAAGGTCAGTGTGTCACATGTGACAGGGATGGGGTAAGAAAGGAAGGGATGTTTTGTGGCCAAAATGTGGTTGTGAAAAAAAACGGGAAAAAAGTGCTGATTTGAGGTCATAACTGACACCCTTTTTTGAAATAAGTGACTTTTTTGCAAAATTTAAGTGCTGATTTGTAAGTGCTGATTTGGTTTGAAATCCGCACTTAATTTAAGTGCGGATTTGCCAGAACTGACACCCCCTAATATGTGCGATGAGCAGAAATATTTTTTCACTTTATTTAATATATTTACGGACGTTATCAATCTTCCTTTAAGTCCAAGATCCTCTAACCCTGGTATTCTCTTAGGCGCTTTTTTTTTTCGCAGGTTATTTTCCTGCTTAAGTCATGTTTATTTAGTGCTCCGTACACATTTACTCTCCAAACAATGCCTTCTGATTACGCCTCAAATTTGGTTTGGGTATGAACTCCTATGCAAGGTATGTGCAATTATTAATTGTTTTTTCCCCTTTATTTTACATTTTTTGATGCTATGGAATCCCATTCACGCGCAGCGAGGAACGTGGCGGTAATGTTTTATGGTACTGGGGGATTTTGACCACCATGGTATTGAATCCATTCATTCTAGTTTGTCTTAAGTTTAGATATCATATTACGCCTTACAATTATTTATTACTTTTTGCGCAAACTCTGAAAAATGTGGATGCAATCATTTGGACGTCCAAACGCAAATCATTTGAATAGATGATTTTAAGGAAAAAATAAGCAATGTAACCCAAGCCTAGTTCCAACTGGACATATTGATTGTTTCGAGTCTAGCCTTAGTCAAAATCAATGGCCCTCGGAATGATTAATCAGATAGCCCAGTAAGAATCGTCGGGAACATGGATCAGATAGGAGTCAAGTGGCATCATCACATGATTGATGCATACACTGAAGTGTTGTATTTGGGGAGGGGAAAAAAAATGCAGAGGATCAATGATAAAAACTATATCCATGTCTTGTGGTAAGTGCCCCTTTCCCCACTAATCATGAGATTCTGGTCGTAAAGCATTTTGGATACTTGGTTTAATTAACCACGTAATAAAAAAAATATTAGCAAATCCTACCGATGTTGGTGAGGAATTTGCAGCCCCGCCTTCTCGGACAAGCAGGAGGGGGGGGTGTATCCATCTGTAATGCGTGTTGATCAACTTTAGTGGAGCGAACTAGACATCTCAAACTAGTGACTCAACAATTCGACTTAGGAGGGACGTATAGGTTCTGGATGGTCACGATAAAACAAATCCTTTAAAAAATATTATCTTACCAACTTTTATATGTACATCTGTTCTTGGAAAGATTGTCGTCAATATGCAAAAAATTTTGAATTTATTTGACGGAAATCTTTGACATATGACAGCAAACTTGGCATGTTTTTGGTTCAAGTGGGCCAATTTTGCTGTCAAATGTCCAATACTTCTGTCTAAAAAATTGCGAGCATTTTTTGGGTTTTGACGACAACCTTTCCAAGAACAGCTGTATGTACATTTATTGGCAAAAAAATTTAAATTTAAAAATATAAAATATAAAAATAAAAAAAAACCTGCAGTTTTTTAATCCTCCCTTCCTCGCCAAAAACATGTGTTTATGTTAACTGACCTAGGCTTTTTAGTGGCGAAAGAAAGACAAGAAAACTGCAAGTTTTTTTGTAAATAGCCGTATTTCATTTTTATCCATTCAAAAAATCCAGCTCTGACTTTTTACACACATTCATCTTTCCCTCTCCGTTTTTTGTTTATTTATTTTCTTGAGTTTTGTAGGCTCAAACAATTTTACTAATCAATTATGTGTTTATATACATGAAAATAGGATAAACCAACATTTTTTTTTAGACTCGTTCAGATTCCAAGGTTGTATTGTTGCTTTGCCAAGAGTGTATCTTTCATTATTGATTTGATTTGTGGGTTGGGAAGAAAATGATGCTTTGATATTTGCTTCATCAACCCTAAATCAAACGTCTACACAGATGCATTCCTGATCTCGTATCGCCCATGGTCCCACAACTCATTAAATCATCTGAAAGTAAAATAACACATTTTCATGTCAATCAAAAGCTAAATGTTAATCATAGTGAGCGGTATGTTTTCAGTTCTTCAAACATGGAAAGTTTGGCTCTTTATTTCGATTGAATCTTTCTTGTTCTGCCGCTTGTTGCAATGAGTTTACTGATTAATTTTTTAAAGCTTAGTGACAGCCTTTGTGCTCGGCTCAAACTTTGAAGGATGGCAGATGTTTCATACATTTAACATATAACTCTTTCTGTAACTTTTATCTCAGATTTCTGACTTGTTTATAAGAATTTTGCACGTTTTTTCAAGTTTTTTTCTTCTATTTCTGAGAAGGAAAAAAAAAAAACTGAAAAAAAACTGAAAAAAAAAACTGAGAAATGCTAAAAGTTAAGAAATGAAAGAAAAAAAAAATCAATAGAGAAGCCGATGATATCTGCATGACTCTAAGCAAATACCTAATTAATTAAATTTTAAAAGAGATTCGAAATACACATTTTTGGGGGGGTTTCAAAATTGAGAAGCCACGGTGCTATGACGAATGCCGGATCCGATAACCTTCATTTTTATTGACAGGTTTTGAATTCCAGAACATGAACTTTATGATCGGTCACATCGCAAGTGTTAAAATTATGAAACCTCCAAAACGACACGCATGCGATTAAGTCAAAAACGTTACACATACTCCATGATAAATTAAAGTCTAAGTCATATCTTTCATTCAATGGATGATCTATTTTTGTGGCATAGTTGTGAATCTATTAATTGGTGTTTTACAATAAGGCTAATGGGTAATAAAGTCCCGTTAAACTAGGGAGGTGCGAGTCATTTTCTCCTGTGTTGTCATCTCATCTGCGAGTTGTTACTACTACTTCTTAATCAAACCAAGAAATACTTACAAGTAACAAGAAGTTGCGCTAAATTCCTTGAGCCATCGATATGTGTTGATGCGCTTTTGCGGGCGATCCGAGAGATCTTACGTATTACTATCCTATTATTAAATCTTAACACTCGCTGAAAAAAAAGTTCTCTCGTTCGAGGATACCAACAATAGATAACTTATTATCCGTGGACTCTTATTTTTAACAGTCAAAACATTGTGTTTCTTTCTTCTGCCTGATTCGCAACTCAAGTTATTTATGTGTAGCGGGGGTGGCAGGTCAAGCTAAAGACGAACTGGCCGTGCTCACTGACTCGTTGGTTTACAACGCATTTATGTACGCCAACTATATTGGAATTTCTGAAGCACAAGAAACAAGCTAACTTTAAAAACTCGACATTCAATCCTTCACCCAGCTTCTTCTGTGGGTGGTTCATTTCAATATTTGAGTTTTATTTATTTATTTTTTATTTACTTGGTAAAAATATATATATATAACTATAAATATACATACATACATATACAAAATCCTTTTTTTTTTTTTTTTTTTTTTTTTTTCACTTTGTTTATTTATTTATTTACCTTTATTATTGTTGCGATACAGAATCAACGTTGATATTTCCATTGTCATTGCTATTGCCGTTGTTGAATCACATTGTCCATGATTCCATTTCCTTCTGTTTCTAGCCTCTTCAGCCTTAACCCTAACGATCAAATAATCTCTCATATTTTAGTCATATATCTTTAGCCAGTGCTGATCTTCATTTTCGCAGTACGGGTTTTTAAATCCATTCAATCGCCCCTTCTCTTCTGCTCTGTATCTCATCATTTCATATATTTAGATATTTATATATTCAACTTGGCTCCTGAACCCGCATCTTTCTATGACCATCTGGTTTGGTGTTGCTTCATAGAATACATAACCGCCCTTTTATCTCTGTGTGTCTGTATTGAGATTCTATTACACCAACTTCTTGCCTTCTCATTACACCTTTAACCCACGCTTTCTGTTCTATATACACTTATATAATATATACACCACACACCACACACCACATATTTATATCCATTCAGTTTGAGTGCTGGGCCTCAACCCTAGATCGGCTCAACTTCTAAAAATTGAGTTATATTTGTGTGTTGGTGATCAGCATACCATTGTGCTCCAGCCTATCCTGCTTGCTTATAGCATTCTGTTGGTTATCTTTTCTCATTTCACATCTCGCTTTTATATTTTTTGATTTTTCTTTAGACTTTTTTCTTGGTGCTGATTGGCTTAACCCGTTAGACTTTTTCTGTTTCTCGTTGTCCCACACATCCACACAACCCTAAATTAAAACTAACCAACTAACTAGCTCGCGTAAACACAAAGCACTCAAACACTTCAATCCACCGACATACATATATACGTATCCAAATAAATAAAAGTTACTCACATATTTTTGTATCTACACATACACACACATCTATATATATATAGATAGATAGATTGCCAGACCCCTCCAGATATCCACCTACTCACTCCAATTGTTTTTCTCTCGACAACACATCATCCATCTACATCTCACCTTCACTTTATTTGGAAGACTTTCAGCTTGAAGTTACAGCGCGTGCGTGGCTGGATACTCTTTTTCAACAACTCCATTACCTGCTTCATATTTATTTATTTGTCAACCCCAACCCTTCGGACCACGACATCTTTACCCCCCAGCTAAATACTCTCAACATTATTCTGGCACTCATACGTCGCTCAATCTTGTTTCAAAAATATTTTGTTTGATTCCTTCTAAATAAAACTGATTCTAATATCCTTATTCTGTCCCTCCTACTCCTGGGCGCTGTCTCCTTCCTCCTCTTGATTCTCACTTCTCACCATACTGAGTAACACATCTATTAGGATTCATTTGTTGCTTATTGATCCTGTTTGGTTATCCATCCCCCTTCTCTCTGCCCCCCCCCCCTTTATTTCGTTGTTCAGTTAGGGCGTTCTTGTTTACTTTACTAGTTCTCTATCCCCCTTTTTTTCTTTTCTTTTTTTTCTCTCTACTTATATCTTTTGCTAAAGAGTTAATTGAGCCCTGTCCCTGCAAATCATCTTCTCAACCTAATAGTTGTCTTGTGTGGCGTGCTTGATTCTTGATTAAATTTTGACTGTCTAGTTGCTTTTCTCTTTTGTTTATCCTCCTTATCCTAATTTTATTTTATCATGTCTCGTCGATGGCCTGGTGCCCATCTTCATGTCCATCTCACTGGCACGCCTTCTCATTTGATCCCCAATGACCTTGATGCCCTCTCTCTGTCGCCTGTCTCCGTTTCTCCTTCCACTATACCCGACTCATCTCATCCTCTTTTGATGCCCCAGCAAACTAATCAACAGCTTGCACAACAGCTCCAGACCCATCATCAATCACAAAACCAGCAAAATATGCAGCTTCATCAACATCAACATCAACATCAACATCAACACCAGCATCTGCACCAACACCGCCAAACTTCATTACAGCAACAACACGAACAACACCTCCAAAATCTACATAGTCATCCACCTCAGCCTCAAACTCACCCACCACAACAGCACTTGCAACCTTCCAACTCGCTTCCACCCCATCCCAATTATCTCCAAGATCCCACTTTACATGAACATTCCTTTTCTTCAGGAAGTAGTTCCGCTCAACTGTTACCTAACTGTCCAACATCCCTTCCAATGAGTCCGCGTGGGGCTGAAACAAAACTGAACAATATTAGTCCACATGGTCCCCAATATACTATGCCGATCCCAACTACCCGTGGTAGTAGTTTCACTAGTCATCCTGACGATCATCGTAAAAGGAAGCGAAATCGCACCATGCAGTCTTGTCTGCCGTGCCACACAAACAAGCGAAAGTGGGCCACAATATTTTGAGTTGATTGCGCTACCATGCACAGTCTGCTATGGATACTTACCCAGTCTTTTGCTCTGTTTTATAAATAGGTGTGATCGCGGAAGGCCTTGTAAGCGCTGTATCACTTTGGCAGTCACGGGCAATTGTGTCTACGAAACGGAAGATCCAAACACGTTTGAGTGAGTCCTCTTTATCATGTTTTGTCTACGGCATTTTGAATGATTTGACGCCTAAATGTCCAACTTGTGATTTTTAGAAAATATGATGCGAGTAATCCAGCTTCAGAGTTTGACCGCATGAGATGTCGAATATCCGAACTTGAAGCTGTGGTTAGGATTTTGAAAGGTCGACCACATCCCAAAACCCAAGTAGGAATCGGAAGTGCGGGTAGGAGCCCTTCAAACGGAAGCCCCACCCCTGGCCCCTCAAGTCCTTCATTTGCAAAAAATCCATCTGCTTGGACTCCTCAATCTCAATCTCCAATCACTCATCAGCCACAGCCAATTCGCCGTCGTAATACTAATGAAAAGTCCGAGGTTGATACTTTCAATGATAACTTATTTGATCAAGGTAGCTCACAAAGTATGACGCCTCCCTATGGAAGAGCCGCTAGTGCCCCACCCAGCATGACTCAATATGCTTCTAAGAATGTCATCCTGGACGAAGATGATGGACGAAAGCTCTTCTTAGGCAATGCTGCTGGCAGTGTCTTGTTCCATAAAGTAAAGCCGCCAGATTCTGGTCATTTTCTAACTTCGCACAACATATTGACGTTGAATTGTTTATTTATATGTTGGCATTTATTAGCTTCAAGGTCTAACTTCACCATCTACAATTAACCGGGCACTGATTTCAAGTAGTCCAGCTTCCGATGCAAAAATGATCACTGCTAAAGTGGCTTACAATGGACTGTTCGGTGGTGAGATGGGAAAGCGATGGGCTTTTGACATCCCTGGCTCCACAACTGCAGCGTCTACTGCTTTGGAGTATATTGTTGATTCTTTACCTTCTGCCTCATCTGCATCCGAGTAAGTAGTTTTTTCTTTTTTTTTCCTTCGCGATATCATTATGGCTTTTTTCTATCATACAAGAAAATTCTGAAATTTCGATCCTTTTTATGCAAATTCTCGGTCAGATTACTGCAGATCTTTCTTGATGAAATCGATTGTTTTCATCAGTTAGTAGTTCTAAATACTGTCATTTTTATATCAGACATGAAATTATTATGTTATTAAAATTTATTTTTTTTTTTAAAAAAAAAATAAACTAGTGCTTGGCATACTCCAACTTTAATATCTCACTATCAGGAATTTTTCAGTCTACCGAAAAGTAAAAAGTTATCATATTCTACTGCGAGAATGTCAATTTTCGCAGCAATGATAACGGTAACTGTTTGCTTGATTGATCATATATTGGATGATCATCCTTTGGAGAATGAATCGCAGGAAGCCTACAATCAGAGGTTACGAAGTTGGAGGGCCGCCATGACCCAGCACTTTGGTAAACCATTTGATAATTTTTTTGAATCAGTCATTACTGAAACCGATTTTTTTTTTTTTTTTTTTTTCATTTTTATCAGCTTCATCTACAGTCCATCTTTTGAAAGCTGCCTCTTATTTGGGACATCCCTCTCTTGAATGTCTTCAAGCTCAAATAATCTTGTGCAACCATATGGTTAATCATGGAAGATGTACAGGTTAGTCAACGTCTTGATTTCTCATATTGAGATACATTCCTATGTATTTTTTTTACTTTTAGTTTAACACTTTAAACAATTCGCTTTTTTGCGAGTCAACAGACTGCTGGTGCTTTATAGGTGGAGTCATTAAGCAGGCTCAATGCTTAGGGCTTCATATCGATCCATCTAAAGTGGATCCTTCCATGCCGGTTGTTGAGCAGGAAGTGAGAAGAAGAGTGTGGTGGGCAACTCAAACATGGGATGCTTACCTAGCTATCGCATTTGGTTGGCCTGCTGGGGTTACCCTAAACGATTCAGATTTGCCTCAAGATAGAAGCGAGGAAAGTTTGATGCCAAATGCTCCAGATGAAATGCCTACATTGCCACCCGAAGGTGTGACAGAATTGTCATACCATGTGTATAACTGGTTTGAATTTTTCCCTAATCTTATAAATTTTAATTTCAGTTAAAATTGTATTTTGCATGTATTGTACAACAGGGAGGCCTGTTTGTACGCCCGGGACATGATGGATAGAATTTTTCGACAGGCTGTTTGGAGTTGGGGAAGACAAGATCCGTCTCTTTCGAGACTTAACTATGAGGAAGTTGTCAAGCTTGATTCAGCTATCAAGGTCTTTATACCTATTTTTCCGTCGTTTCCCCAATCATGCTGTTTTTCAACGTATCTGAGGCCTTTATTCTATTTATTTGTTTTCCATATTATCAGACATGGTACTCTAGAATCCCTGTCAGCTTAAGGTTTGAGCCAGAAGGATTAGAAGGCTTGAATGGCGTACAGGCTGGATCTGGTGTGGGAGTTAACGATATCCGAAGAAGAAACAAAAAGTGGGCGAAACAGTCATTGATGTTGGCTATTTCCGCAAACACCATACTTCTTCTTCTTCACCGGCCTTGCATTAGTCAAAGTCTCGAAGCAACCGCTGGGCGTCCTCAGAATTATGCATCCGAGGAACAGTGTTTAAGGTCTTCGTACACGATTATCGAAGCGCAAAAATTGATGATCGAAATGTTTCCAGCTGCTACGCAAATGTGGTATGGGTGGTACAAAACATTTCATGCAGCAATGACTTGCGCTTGGATATCACTGTTGAAGAACCTTAATCCGAACCTGTCCAGCGCTGCTAGAGGTTGTGTGGCGCTTGCCGTTCAAACATTTGACTTTGCAATAATTGATCATCCTGACATCCCTGAGACATACGCACATGCTTGCAATCAACTCAGGTCGATCAAAAACTTTATCGGCCGGTCTTTTCAGACTTCCATACTTTTGCCTAATCCTACAAATATGACGTCTACAGTGAGCACATTAGCCGCATACACTTCTAGGATGGGCCCTAATTCTTTGAGTGGACTGTCTTCTCCTCTCGTGCTGCAAACATCTCAACAGCAATCGAGCCCTTCTGGAAACCTCCAACCTTCTCAATCACAGTCTCATTATTCCCTTTCGACTTCTTCAGAACCTTCTTCCGCTTCATTTCCTTCGGTGATTTCCCAAAATTCACAATCCCAACTGCCATCCATACAGGGCTTTTTTCCCGCGCAGACCGAACTTGAGATGTGCAACGGGCAATCAGGGCAGTCACTTTACGCTGCCCAATATGCCATGAACTCGCTTCCCTACCAGCATGTGTAAGTAACGGGCTACTTGAGTGGTGTATGTATCATTAAGCTTGACCTACTGTGTTTAAAACTGATAGTTTTTCTTCTTAAACGTGTATCTTAGGTTTGCAGCTCTCACAGAACAGAATAGTGATCCTGGTTCTGCTTCTAGCATCCAGCATGCTAGTACATCCAACGGGGACCCTGCAAACTCTATCAACTCAGTATGGTGATTGATTGTTTATGGGGAATTACAAGAGTTCAATTCTTGAAGCTACGTCGACTCAAGATTTCACCGACGAGTCTTCCAATATTTATTCGACAATTCTCACGTCTATTTGTAATCATTTTTCTTCAATTCAATATCACATTTGAAAAAAATTAGCTGAATCAGTTTTATTTCATTCAACTCGTACATTACATCTTTCTATCATGTTGCATATAATTATGGTTTTTCTATCTTTTGAATACGCATTCGCATATGGTTATTGTATGGGTTTTGGATACCAAGAGTTGGAGTTGTGTATATTTATTAGATCCCAATTTGCTTTGTTTGACTGGAAGATTTCTTGTCTACGTGTATACATGGGTTTGCGATTTATGCACCCCATAAAATTTGAATTATTCATCGTTTATACAAAATTCATGTTAGCTGCGATTAACATTTGTCTGCTTGATTATTCTACTTGAATTACGTACCGTATTTTGTTCCTATTCAAAATGATTACTCTAGTTATCGGGATGACAAAAATCAAAACTATATTTGCGTTGGAGTGACTGTTATATATTTGCAATCTATTCACATTCTATTCTTTCTTGTCCACAGTAACTACTTATCTGTGCTTCGCTCTTAGTCTAAGTTTTGATCTTTAGTAAAATGAAAAGATATCAATGTTTGTAAAATGTAACTTTATTCCAAGGAAGAAGATAAAAAATAGTAAATTGACAGTTGAAGGTGGGAGAGGGGGAGGGGGAGGGGGGTAGCCTTTTTGGCTATAACTGATTGGACATATAATGGAAATCCAAAAATAAATAAAATAGGTTTTTTTTTTAGGTAATTGAAGACTTTTCAACTTCTTTTATGACTAGATTTAATCATGGGCAGTAATTCGGTGACAACCTATAGTGCTAAATATAGTATCATTCCATCAATATTATACAATTTTCTGTCACGCGCAACCTACTATGTATTTGACCGTGCATAATGTATACAACCTGCTGAGTTAGAAGTCTCCTTCACTCAAAAAAGTTAGCAGTATCGTTCCCTCTAAACAGTTAGCAGTATCACTCACTCATTCTCATTATTTTTCAAAGTTAGGATTAGAATCCCATTATTTTTGTTGTAAATGCTAGTAGTGTTGGTTAACTAAGTAAACACATACATACTCAGCAGTATATGACCCAAATGATATGTCATCCAGGTTGTCGCTGGACAAAATATGTACAGCTATTTGGGAAAAGCTTGCTGTCTTTTTGCCTTCCACTCCCCGCCAAAGACATGAGTTTAAGCCGCTTTTGGCGGGGGATGAGGGGCGAAAAAAGAGCAAGCTTTTCCCAAATAGCTGTATTTATTGTGTGTCTAATAGGTTGTGCGCGACAGAAGGTTGTATAATATGAATGTGATTACTATATTTAGAAATATAGATTGTCACCGAATAACATCGAGGTTGTCGCCGGATAACTGCCCTTAATCATTTGACAAGTAACAGTCAAAGTTCATGAAGACCTTTTAATTAACAAAAACTTATAGATTTTCCCTTGAACTAACTTAAAGTGCGCTTTAATAACTTTAATTATCTTGTCAGATTTTCTTCATTAATTTATCTTTAATAACATTTCTACATAAATTTGGGTGGGTGAGTGGAGTAGTGGGCTTGTTATTGTTATGGTGTTACCATACTATGTACTTAGCTAGTCTCTCATCAGTATATAGTGTAGCCTCCGAATACATCGGAGACCTTTCCCTGGTTCTGCAAGGCATCATTCTCTACAGGTTATGGGCCGTCTCGCTCGTGGAGAACCCTTCGTAGAACCCCGTTCATTGCAACGATACTGCAATTTCCCTCCTCCTCATGGTGTATGGGCGCCATATTCTCAATTCTACTCTCAAAACAGTGTATGGGCGCTGTTCTCGCCTCAGCCAAAAAAAAATGGCATTTTCCTCTCTAAATTTGGTGTATGGGCGCCATCTTATCATCCTGCCTAACAAAGGCATCCGCTCCGCTATGGTGTGTGAGGCATCTTCCCTCATCGTGATTTGCGACGATACGAGCAAAACTTTTTGCCACAAACTATTCTCAAAACCCACCTCGTTAACCACCCCTTTCTCTAAATCTTGTACCTTCGCCACATGCTGGCCTCAACAGGCAGCATTCCCGAAACCCCATTATCTCATTTCTCTAAAGTCACCAATCAATCAGAAGCAAGTCCGGAAATCTACCATTTCACACACCGCTCACAATTCCCTTCTTGCTCAATCCTCAATTTTCATACCGAATATCTCAAATCTCAGTTCACTCTCACCTCACCTACTCCATCAAGTTTCTTATTTTCCTTCAATTTCTACTCCAATACTTGGTGATTTGTTGATGTCTTGATGGGGGGGATGTACAAATTTTTCTTATAATTTTTCTTTATTTTCATTAAATACTTTTAAACTACAAACTGGAATAATTTAGCTTCTTAGTGTATTGTCTTTTAACATTTTTAACACACTCTTTTTAAATTAGTTTACTATTCCCTTTCATTGTCACTCGTTACAATCTTTTATTATTAGTGTAGGGTGATGTTCGTCTAACTAAGTGGGGGGGATGTTATGGTGTTACCATACTATGTACTTAGCTAGTCTCTCATCAGTATATAGTGTAGCCTCCGAATACATCGGAGACCTTTCCCTGGTTCTGCAAGGCATCATTCTCTACAGTTATTGCTAGTTCAAAATATAGGTTCATGATTTTTTTTTTTTTTACTTTTACACTCAAACTGTTTAGGCCAAGTCTGTTTAAATTCGCGAGCTGTGCGAATTCATCCCACTGCATACAAACATGTGTTCTTTTTGTTGTTATTGTTGTTTTAATTTTTAATTTTATTGTAGCAACACCAAGACTAATCATCAGTATGTGTGGTATGTATGTACAGAAAATAAAGGGGAAATTTGTAAACAAGCTCGCTATTTTGTAGCCCTGTTAGCAAACAGTGGGATAATGTACTGTGAGCTCAGGTTTTTTATTTTTTTATTGAGACAAAGAAAAAAACTTAAGATTACGTTTTTTAAGTGTTTTATTTATTTATTTATTTTATTTTTTTCAAAACTTAGCTGTTAAAATTGGGCAGTGATCCGGCGACAACCTGGAATTGCTTCAGCCACTACTTAGTATTATTCTAAAAAGGCGGTGGGGTGCTTAGTAAGGGACACATGGTTAATCTTTGAGTTTCAGTAAGGACACAGTGTTTTGCACCGCTTTCAATTGAGTTTTTTTTCAATATTTTTAATATTTTATTGCCCTTCCTCTTCTCACGGCTCTGTCAAACCTTGTAGTCAGTGTAGAATTGCAGCCGTCCAGACAAAAAGGGTTGTTTTAGTGTAACATTGTACCCTCTTTCGGAGCATCATTTTCAATTGCACAAATCGCTCACAATACTTTTCTAATAATTAATCTATCAAATATGATTTTAAAACTAATTCTAACATAAGTCATTCTATATGGTACTTTCTAGCTTTCCATCTCCTCTTACTTCAGCTGCTTTGACGGTGTTACAGCCAAGCCATAAACGCTTACAAAAATTTTCAAGAAAAAAATTCAAAGTTACTCTGACCAAAGCATGATTTGCCTATTCAAAAGGGTCGGGGATAAATCGGAGGTTATTCCTTTTGAATAGGCAAATCTTTTTTTTTTTTTTTTTTTTTGTGGGTGAAAAACTTTTAATTTTTTAATTTTAATTTTAATTTTTTTTTCAAAAATTCAGCAATCTTTTTGTGACTTGGCTGTATCTTTGTTTTCTACTGAAAACCAAAGGTTCACAGTTTTTGTCTAAAGCCTCACACTAAGCAACAAACTCAGGTGATGTTTCTTGGCAAGAGTAATGAATGGATACGATGCAATGACGGAAAGGGGGCATTTTCCAATAAGTCTCCTCCTTGAAAATTGGAAGTAACTAACGGGACATCAAGATCTGTAAATTGGCTTGGTCGATACAGCTAAGTCACAAAAGCTTGCGGAATTCCTGACAAAAAAAAAAAAAAAAAAAACAATCAAAATTGTTCTCACCAAAAAATGATTTGCCTATTGAAAAGGGTCGAGGATAAGTCGGGGTTACCCCCTTTTGAATAGGCAAATCTTTTTTTTTTTTTTTTTTTGTGAGTGAAGCTTTAATTTTTTTCCTCTAAAGTTCCGCAAGCTTTTGTGATTTGGCTGTATGTACGATGGCCGGACAATAATTTCCACCTGTTTTTTTTTCTCATAACTCGGCACATACATGTTGCCTAATATCTTTCCGATTCTAACCAACAAGTAGAAAACAGTCATAACATTTATATTTTGATTAGATAACATTTTTATAAACAAAAAAACCAATTTTGAAATTCAAGAACAAGCAAGCTATTAAGACTGTGTCTTTCAGTATTGAAACAAGAGAGTATGATAATACATTTCATCAAAAAAAATTGTTGAAAAATGATTTTTAAAAAAAAATCTCACCTTACCAGTGAGTGGAGCCACACTTAGCATCAACAACAGTGTCAGCCAGGCTACTAGACTAACCCTGTCGGCGAGTAGTCTAGAAGAAGAAGAAAAGGAAGAGGAAAATGAAAGGGGGAAGGAAATAATAAAGGCGGAGTTACAAAAGGTAATAGGATAGAGAAAAAAAAGAATAAGAATTATAAAAATAATTAAATTAAAGATGAGAAATACAACGACAAGTACTAAGGACTGATATATAACAATGAGCTTGATTTATTTGTAGAATATTTTACTTGAGTAAGTGAATTCTTCTCTGCGCGGCTAACAATAGTTATTATTAATAGACTTAAAGCAACCTTAAATTATTTATTTAATATTTATACTAGATTGTTTGTAATACTAATAGAAATAAAAATAATAGTTTATAAGTGTTTAAAATATTTGTAATGTGAGTGATAATTGCTAAAGGGGAATCCTAAGGCCTTTTTATAGGGAAGGATACCTCTGAAGGGTTTCAATTGTATGTACAAAAGTAGAAATAGTGTGAAACAAAAAGATCAAAGGAATTTAATTTAAAACATACACTTTGAGGAAGAAAAATGAAACAACAAATTGAACCTGTCAGGCTAAGGTCAAGTACAAGGACGTGAACTAGCTTGAATAGTCAGTTGTCTAGAAGATTTTAATGGTCCTATATGAATACTGTAGTTTTAATCCACTAAGTTGTAAAATATAATCAAATATAGAGGTCTCAGTAATATAATTCTCACTATTCTTATATATGGCTTACAATCTTTATAGTTGGTAGAAAAATAGATTATATAAATTCAGATACTATTCAAAAGTCTTATAAAAGTACTAATTGATATGTATTGTAATTGGTTTGGTTATATTGGTTAAATTGTAATGATAAAGAATGAAGAAATACAACCCAAAAACCTCCTCCTTTTATACACACTGAGTTCCCCAATGATTCCCTTGATGTACCACCCAATACACAGTTAATGACGCCTCTAAACAACTAATAGACATGCCCATCAACATTCCCAGTAACCCATGACATAATTAGAAGAGTAACAACCGCCAAAATCCTGTAATAATAAGGGAAATCCATCAAAATTAAAGAAAAAGACAAAAAGAGAGTATATGCGTATAAAACAATAATATTAAAGACTAAAGGAGACTTTTTAAGGTTAATAATAGCTTAATAATAAGGGGGATTGACTGTAGAAATAATGGGGCTAATCCTGACATTATACTACGTGAAATTCCCATTCAAAAATAACCAAAATTGACTGAGAAACCACCCAAAAACTTAAAAAAGAGCGTGAGATGTGGGGTAACTACATGCAGTTCTTGGCAGGCTCTTGCACGGGTAAATCCTTGACTAAAATTAGGCGAATTTAAGCGTGGTGATGAAATAAAGTGCCAAGAGTGAGGTTATTAATGAAATTAGTGCATATAAACAAGGTCAATGCATTATTAATTAAGCTAGGACACTAAATAAGCGCCTGTCGCCTATTTTAGTGTGTTTCCCCACAGTGGGCGTAGAATGTGGGGTAATTATAGTGTGAAAAAGCTAACTTTGCTAAAAATGAAGCTATTCACACGGGAAAAAAGCAGGCAGTATGTGGCCAGTACACAGAAGCCATTTCTGGCATAAAAAACACCAAATTTGAAAAGTGTTATTTTTATGCATTTAAATAGCCAAATCAATAGTTCTAAATGAGCCCAATTGATCTGTCAAAGCGCAATTTTGATATTCTCAATTTTATAGCGCATATAGTCAACTTTTAAGTGAAATAAAGCGCATTTCTTGTTTTTTGCATAAAACAATGAATATAACAGCTTTAAGTGTACTTAAAAATTATGTAGCCTTATACTTAAGGTTCTTAAGATTACCCTAACATATTCCAACTTAATATTAAGTACATAAGACCTATAAAAGGTGGATATATGCGTGTATATAAGGTGTTATAATGGCATTTTTTGTGTATTATCATAATTTTACTTATGTATACTATTTGTGTACTCTTATTTATTATTCCCATGTATAGTTCATGTGTTTAACATAACTTATAATTACTTTTTACTCAGTCCTGGAGATATACAGGCTGACACTCTCCCACCCAAAAAAAACAATAAAAAAAATGATAAGTTATACATTTTATTTTATTAATTTGTAATTTTCAGGTATTCAGAATAAATCTGTAGCATTAAAGATTCAACTTTAAAGAAATAAAACATAATAAAATATTATGAGTACTTGTTTTTTAACCCCTCAGCTGGTTGAACAGAAATTTATTTCTGTTTAAATTTTTTAAGAAGGGTGGATAAATTAGAAATTTCTTTTTCAGGTATCCATTTATCAAATTCATTTGATTTCCCTTTAAATCTTAGTAAATACTCAGTTCCTTTTTCTTTAGTAAGAATTCTTTTCTTGAGTATTTTTTCAATCTCTGCTTTTTCCACAATTTCTTCAGGTTGCTTTTTAGGCCTTCCCCTTCTTTTTGGAAATAAGTCAGGATCATTTGCATGGTAAGGTTTCAATAATGAGATAGGGAAAACTGGATGTTTCCTATCATATGGAGCATATAATATGACTTCCACTGCATTATTCCCAACCATTTTATTTACTACAAAAGGTCCTACAAAGGGATCCTTTAATTTAACATTACCTTGTAAGTTAAAATGTAGTGTTGATATGAGGACCTCATCTCCCTTTTTAAATTCAAATTCTTTATGAGATTTGTCCCACCTTTTCTTTTCATATTCAAATGCTTTTTGTATGCATTCTTCTGCATGCTTTCTACACATTTGTTGCATATGAATAAAGGATTTAGTGCCAGGGTGTATATCCAACCTTGGTAGTTTATTTAAATGATTTACTGGGGTATTTGGTACATATCCCAGCCAGAGTTCAAATGGTTTCTTCTCTGTTACAGAATGAGTTGTTCTGTTATAAGCAAATTCAAGGCCAGGAATTAATGTTACCCAGTCATGTGTGAATTTCTCATTGTCTTTGTATTCTAATCCAAAGGCACAATATCTTCTGATCATGTCTTCTAGAGTTTGTATCATCCTCTCAGCCAGCCCATCAGTTTGTGGATGGTGTGCTGTAGACAATTTTAATTGACAACCTGATACTTCCATCAAAGATGTCCAGAACTCTGAAGTAAATTTAGGATCTCTGTCAGAGATTATGGCTTTGGGGAACCCAGCAGTATTCATCATCTGAGTCCACCATAGTAACGCCAAGTCTTTAGCAGATACCTCTTTATGGGTAGGGATAAACTTACACATTTTTGTTAATCTATCCACTTTTACCCAGCAAGAATTGAAACTTTCTTTTCCTGCTAATGGCAAGCCAGTTACAAAATCCATGTTTATAATTTCCCATGGAGCTTTTGGCTGCTCTATTTGTTGTAACAACCCAGCTCTCTTCCCAGTTAATCTTTTAGATTTCTGACAAGAGTCACATGTTTCAATGTATTTTTGTACATCCTCTTTCATGTTTATCCACCAGGCTGTATTTTTAACTCTGGTTAATGTTTTGTTAAAGTCAAAATGACCAGCTAAGATGTCATCATGACAAGTACTCAACATTAACTCTTTCATAGAAGGTGGTATTACTATTACATTGCTTAACTTTTTCCTGTAATATATATATCCATCTTCAATTGATAGTTTACCTTTTTCCAACGCATTTTTATACTTTGGAGGCAAGGTTTTAATTAATGCACTCATGGAGGCATTTGTTGGATCATTAAGAATGGTAGATAGTTTAGACAAATCTTTATCAGATGAATAATTTTCCAATATAGTTTGCATAAACTCTTCTTCTAAATCCACTATATAAATCCCAAATATATGTATAACCTCATTTTCAGGTACATAAGCTGGGTTGTCAGCATCATTTGGCAAAGGACTTCTGGATAATAAATCCACATTTGAGTGCAATGTTCCTGCTCTGTGAGTGATTTTCATTCTTCCTCTGTACTCTTGTACAGCTAGTTGCCATCTAAACATGTGCCTATTAGGTGTTTTCATGTTTAGTAATGATTTTACGGCACTGTAATCTGTTATAAGTTCAAACTTCTGGTCTTCCAGATAGTAATGAAGTTTCTCCAAAGCCCACACCACGGCTAAACATTCTAGCTGTGTGGCACCATACCTTAATTCTGTTTTTCTTAAGGTTCTGGATATATAACAGATAACTACTTCAGATAATTTTCCATTTATTATCTGTTTTTGCTGTAAAGCAGCACCCAAACCTATGAAACTTGCATCAGTGTACAAGATAAAAGGTAGGGTGAAATCTGGCAGTCCCAATATTGGAGCTGACATTAAACATTCCTTTAATTTATTAAAGGCGTGTTGTCTTTCATTATTCCAAATGAAAGCTTCATTCTTCCTGATTAATGTTGTTAAAGGGGCTGCAATGGATTGGTAATTTTTCAATATATTGTCTATAATATCCACACATACCCAAAAAACTTTGAACCTCTTTTACATTTTTAGGTATCCCAATGTTTTTAATTGCTGCCACTTTATTCTGGTCAACACAAATTTGTAATCCAGATACAACATGTCCAAGTACTTTCAAGGATTGAAATCCAAACTTACATTTCTTTAATGCAATAGTCATATTAATTTCATCCATTTTTTGAAAGACTCTTTTCAGGTGATTTAAATGTTCATCATATGTTTTTGAAAACACTATGATGTCATCAATATAGACCAATAGCCATCCTTCAACCATTTCCTGATGAAAAACACTATCCATCAATTTTTGGAAGACTGAAGGGGCATTCTTTGGGCCAAATGGCATTCTCACATACTTAAATATACCCATATGTGTGGTTATTAATAAGTAATTTTGAGAATTTCTTTCCACAGGAATCTGGTGGTAACCCTTGTTCCCATCCAGACAGGAAATATATTTTGCTCCTTGTAAGGTAGCATGGATAGAAGCTATCCTTGGTAGAGGGTAAATATCATCTACTGTATATGTATTCAGAGCTCTATAATCACCGCATAATCTTGCCTTATCTTTTTCATAAGAGATTAATACTGGTGAAATGACACAATACTTAGGTGTTGTGTCCACTTTTTCAACAATACCCATTTCCAACAACAATTTTATATTGTCTTCAACATCTTTCCCTTTTGCAGGAGATGCTGGGTAAGGTTTCTTTTTTAAGCTTCCAGGAATATTATCCAGATCACAGCTTAGAGAGATTTTCATCTCATGGTCTTTGACCAATCCTAGTTCATTTGAGCCATGAGCAAATGCCATAGGATATGATTTAATTAATCTCAAAATATCTTCTTCTTCAGTCTTTGAGAGTTGAGGGCTGAAAGAGGCCTTTTGGATTTCATTTTCCAATTCACCCACTTCATTGGTGGTTCTTCCACCTTTCAGTTGTTCTTCTCTAGGAGAAATGGCATATACTGAATTTTCAGAACATATTTTGAATTTTCTCTTACCATTCACGCCTATGGTGAAACAACTGTTTGCAGGATCTAGTTTAATGCCAAATTTTGTCAATAAATCATTGCCAATAATAAACCAATCACTACAATTATTATTATCCATTACTACAAATTCACAAACTGCTCTAACATAACCATTATTATATTTAAAGAATACAGCAGTTTGGTATTTGCCAATTGGATTTAATACTGAACCAAAACCCCTCCAGTTCTTTGTCTGAACAGGTTCTAGTTTTTCTTGGTATTTACTATCAAGTTTCATTAATGTATCAATTGAAACTACACTACCAGCAGCCCCAGTGTCAAGAATGGCATTCATTTCTTTTCCACATATGATAATAGGTGCTCTGATAGGTGTTATTTTGTAAGTATCATGAGATACATCTTTAATTATTTCAGCTTCCTCTATGGAATTTAAAGATGTGTCTGTATGAGGTATAGCATCATTCAGGAACATTATATCCTGTTCTAATACAAATATCTCATTTTTATCATCACTGTAAGATATGTTACTTTTGCAATCCTCACTAGATTCCACATTTTCATCTTCATGATTACTAGGTTCAGAATTCTGTGAGGTTTCAATAACATTTATTCTTTTCTTACACGTGTGACCCTTAACCCAAGGTTCATTACATTTGTAACAAGTGTTATTTTCTTGTCTCTTAGGGACAAGGGGAGCTGAAGGTTTTTTCTTTTCCACTGGTAACTTACTTGTAGTAGGTTTTACCACTTCAACACTTTGTCTGTAATTACTATACTTGGTTTCATACTTGTGGTTTAATAATATCTCATTGCATATATTAATGAATCCAGAGGTGTCTCTGACAGTTTCAGTTCTAGCTACAATAATGTCTCTAACTGATATAGGCAACTTGTATATTATTTTTTCTTTCCACTCTTCATAATCCATTTTTGGATCCATAGCTTTCATGATTTTTATTAAATTCATTAAGAAGACCATGGGTTTATCTCCAGCATTTGGATTATATCTGGCCCTTTCATACAGTCTTTGTTGAGTGATTCTAAATTTTGGGCCACCAAATTGCCTTTCAATTAGTGCCTTCCATTCATTCCAGGAGTAATTAATTCCCTCACTCAATACAGATTCAAACCATAATAAGGCCACATCTGTAAATAAAGATATTAACTTTGAAGTAATTTCTTCATCAGGTAATTTGTATGAAAATTTTAAGTTATCAATTCTTTGTATGAATTGTTGCCAATCAGATTTTGAATCCCCGTCAAAAGAAGGGTACTGATCTAACTTAGGCCAGTTCTTTTGGCTAGTTTTTGCTTCCCTAACCTGAGGAATATTGAGTAATTCACTTACTTTAGAAAGATGATCATTTATTTCATCTTTTACTGATTTTATATTCTCAGAGCCCATAACACTATGTTCATGTTCAATCATTGGTTTATCATCAGAGTGTTTCATAAAAACTGGTACTCTTTCTACATAAGAGGTATTATCTTTTATTGTTTCAGTATTTTTCAAAATGTTAGCTACTTCAATTTCTACTCTTTGTAACCTATCTTTTATCACAGGTACATGATTTAAGGTATCATTTACATTTGAAAAAGACAATTTTACACATCCCTCTATGGTAGCCATAATATTCTGAGAGTGTTCTAATTTACTTTCTAAATTTCTAATCTCAGATTTTAATTTTTTATTCTCATTGATTAATTCATTATTTGAATTTTCAATAATTTTTAATTTATTGGCTGTGGTACTCAATGATTGTGTTAGTTGTAATAATACATTTTCTGTATTAATGTTTGACTCTTTTTGTCAAGGTGTTCAGTAGGGTGGATAGGGAGTGAACTTGTTCTTGTAAAGTATTTTTTGTTTTCTTTATTGAAACCTGCTTTAAAAGCTTTTCCCTTTCCTCCAGAGACATTGACGGAGTGTTGTTGATTATGGGAGAGTCCTGGCCCTCCATTTGAATGTCCTGTAACAGGTCTTTCAGCTCTAGGTCTTAAGTTATAAGGTTTTACCTTATTACTTACAATGTCATTGTTGTCACACATTTTTACGTGGAATTTAAAGAATTGAAAGTTTAGATATGAAAACTTCAAAAAGGAGTTTTATCAGTATTTATCAATACCACTGAAGACAATTTTATTGCTTACTTATTGGTATGAAGTGAATATTTAAGTGCCAAAAGTCAAATATGCTTTTATGTGGTCACTTTATTTAACTGGTCTACAATATGTAGCCGTGTTTTTATATTCAAAAGAAAACAACTGTCAGTATGATTCTTTCTAAATATTTAATGAATTTTACAAACCAATAAAAGAAAAGATTAAGAGTCCTGTTAAAAGAAAACAATTAATCAGTTTAATTGGTTTATTATCTGCAAAGATCACAAATTTAATTGGTCTATTGACAGACTCCCACTAAGAACAATTATATGTTAAATTAGTGGTAAAAATTTTATCTGCAAAGATCTCAAATTTAATTGGTCTATTGACAGACCCACTAATAACAATTATAAGTTAAATTAGTGGTAAAATTGTTTATTCAATATCACAATTTTATAATATAACAGGGCTTCTTTTTCTGAAATCACTATATAAGTGACCCCAACCTGTTGTAATTATCCAAATATTTCTATAGGGATATTATTTACGTGCACCTTCTTTTGAAAATTTCACTTACAGGATTATAACAGAATTCTTGAGGAAAGGTCCCCAATTGTCAGGCTAAGGTCAAGTACAAGGACGTGAACTAGCTTGAATAGTCAGTTGTCTAGAAGATTTTAATGGTCCTATATGAATACTGTAGTTTTAATCCACTAAGTTGTAAAATATAATCAAATATAGAGGTCTCAGTAATATAATTCTCACTATTCTTATATATGGCTTACAATCTTTATAGTTGGTAGAAAAATAGATTATATAAATTCAGATACTATTCAAAAGTCTTATAAAAGTACTAATTGATATTTATTGTAATTGGTTTGGTTATATTGGTTAAATTGTAATGATAAAGAATGAAGAAATACAACCCAAAAACCTTCTCCTTTTATACACACTGAGTTCCCCAATGATTCCCTTGATGTACCACCCAATACACAGTTAATGACGCCTCTAAACAACTAATAGACATGCCCATCAACATTCCCAGTAACCCATGACATAATTAGAAGAGTAACAACCGCCAAAATCCTGTAATAATAAGGGAAATCCATCAAAATTAAAGAAAAAGACAAAAAGAGAGTATATGCGTATAAAACAATAATATTAAAGACTAAAGGAGACTTTTTAAGGTTAATAATAGCTTAATAATAAGGGGGATTGACTGTAGAAATAATGGGGCTAATCCTGACATTATACTACGTGAAATTCCCATTCAAAAATAACCAAAATTGACTGAGAAACCACCCAAAAACTTAAAGAGCGTGAGATGTGGGGTAACTACATGCAGTTCTTGGCAGGCTCTTGCACGGGTAAATCCTTGACTAAAATTAGGCGAATTTAAGCGTGGTGATGAAATAAAGTGCCAAGAGTGAGGTTATTAATGAAATTAGTGCATATAAACAAGGTCAATGCATTATTAATTAAGCTAGGACACTAAATAAGCGCCTGTCGCCTATTTTAGTGTGTTTCCCCACAGTGGGCGTAGAATGTGGGGTAATTATAGTGTGAAAAAGCTAACTTTGCTAAAAATGAAGCTATTCACACGGGAAAAAAGCAGGCAGTATGTGGCCAGTACACAGAAGCCATTTCTGGCATAAAAAACACCAAATTTGAAAAGTGTTATTTTTATGCATTTAAATAGCCAAATCAATAGTTCTAAATGAGCCCAATTGATCTGTCAAAGCACAATTTTGATATTCTCAATTTTATAGCGCATATAGTCAACTTTTAAGTGAAATAAAGCGCATTTCTTGTTTTTTGCATAAAACAATGAATATAACAGCTTTAAGTGTACTTAAAAATTATGTAGCCTTATACTTAAGGTTCTTAAGATTACCCTAACATATTCCAACTTAATATTAAGTACATAAGACCTATAAAAGGTGGATATATGCGTGTATATAAGGTGTTATAATGGCATTTTTTGTGTATTATCATAATTTTACTTATGTATACTATTTGTGTACTCTTATTTATTATTCCCATGTATAGTTCATGTGTTTAACATAACTTATAATTACTTTTTACTCAGTCCTGGAGATATACAGGCTGACAGAACCCGTGAAAAGTAAATAATTTTCTCAACATAAGGTCCCAAACAATTGATTAATATAATAAGTAACTAAATGAGAATGAGACCATGAGAACTATGAGAAAAAGTATACTAAACAAATATTATAATAAGATGGAAAGGGTTTAATTGAGACAAAAGAAATTATTTTCACGCCACAATTTATGGAATCAATTTAATTCAGTTATCCAGAGAATTTAACTAATTATTTTTAACTATCTTAGTAATTTAATAACTAATATAATTGAAAAAAAATAATTAATTTAATTGTAGCTATTTTAAAGTGAGAATTTAATATTATCATATTAAATATGTGTTTTAAATTATTTAGTAATTTTACTGACACAGTTAAGGGTCAAAAAAGTGCTCAATATTTATGGATAATATTATATGATGAGTTAGATTTAATATATATAAATTATATTAATTTTATTTGTAATTACCTTATAAGTTAAATATTATTAAGCTTATAATATAACAATAAAATTATTAATTTTTTAGAAATATTAAATACGTAGAAATGCGCCATGTTTTTATAGAATATAATATTTGTTTATGTAATAAAACTTATTTAATAATAAAATTAAGTATAGTAATTACTTAATTTATTCATAAAATGTTTATAATTTTATTGTTTAATAAAATAATTTATTGTGATTACATAATGTTATTCCTTTGTATGATTACAGCAATTTATTATATAAATTACTGGGCTCTTGAGATAGCCTGGCTGACAAACCCAGTAAAATAATTAATTATTTACTGGGATGAAGCCAAACCTTTTTAATTCTTATTTTATTATTGGCTATATTACATTTACTTTATTATTACTTGTAATAAATTAACTAATTACAATAAGTAAATTTAGTAAATATTTAAAATTAATCATAATGTCCCTCATATTTTTATTCCCTAACACCATGCTCAATGAATGGTTGGAAGAGATATAAAAATATATTGTTACTAAATTTTAAGAATTCAAATTTCTTTTATTTAAAAAGTTAAAATTCTATTAAAACAAAATTTTTATTCAAATTATTTTATACTAAGTGTGACATTTAAAAGTAAACTTTAAAATATATCAAATTATTTGATATACACAGTAAAAAATATTTTATTGACGCTGTGGTCTTCCAACATTGGCAGGGGCCTTTGTTGTGCGAATTGGTGCTGTTTGTGAATGTCTTAATTGACATCTGTTAAGGAATTGGGTATTTTTCTGGTTTTATTCCTTGGATATTGGGTCTGCGGGTATGTGGGTACTATCATTGGATAGCCCCAGTTTCTCTCTATATTTTATGTCTTGAAGACATTTTTCATATTCTAAGTTTTTAAGGGGTCATTTCCTCATTTTTCATTTATAAAACATAGCTGTTTAATTTTGTTTTTCGTGTTTTACAAGCTAACCTTAAGTCTTAGGGTTAAGTGCTTAGTACCATTGGATAGAGCTAATTTTTCTCTATATTTCATGTCTAAATGTTGCTATAGTGAAATTCCGTGTTTTAAAGGTTTTAGTAGTTGTAGCTAATTTTTCTAAGTAGATTAGTTGTTTTTATTGGTTTTCTGGCTTCAGGGAGGCCGGGCCGCTTCAGGCGGCACCTCCGTCGTCAGGCGGCCCGCCCGCCTCTGTTTTAGAAGGTTGGGGAGCGCTTCTGGAGGGTTTTTTATTCAATTTGGCAGGTACAGGTGCCATATTTGTGGGTGTGCACGGGCTCTTAGATAGTGGTCTGTGTGTACATAGTGAATAAGACAGTTTGGGGCAAACTTAATTATCATACAACCATCTGGAGGTGATATCATTGTTCCTCACTCAGTTTTCACTGTTTTCTGGCCAAAATTTGGCTGTGATTGTTGCAAGTGAGTTCTTCATTTAACTTAACTTTGGCAACTGTTTTCTCTGTTGTAGTCTTGCAAGCTATAGCAAGTATTATTGCTGTCTCTGGTGTGGATTTTCAGCCTACATCAAGTATCTTTGCTGTCTCTGGTGTGGACATTGGTCTACATTTCAGTTCTTTGGTCTGGTAGTCTTTCTGGGGACTACTTTCTTGGCTCATCAAGCAGTCAAGTGTGTTGAAAAGGGGCTTTAGCAAAACAGGAACTAATTTACTGTAGCAGGTAAATCTCACTCTATTTTTCTAAAGGGACAGGGGATTTTCTCTCTGGTTTTTCTCCAACTCCCTTGGTCAAGGCCTATAGCTAGTACTATAGGATTGTCTACATTTCTGGCGCCCAACGTGGGGAGGAACTTGCTAGTCCTTTGGAATCTCTGTTTTCTTTGGTTGGCTCTTTTTGGTGTTTTAGTCTGGAGGAATGGCTTCTGGTTCCTCTATTCCTGTGGTGACTGTCAGTGGGGGAGATGGTCCTCCTTCTGTGATGGTTAGGGAGTGTGTAAGGATTAAAACTACGGATGGTACCAAGTTTAATGGAGAGGATGTCAAGTGGTTTCTGGAGAAATATGAAACTGCTGCTGGAGTTGATGGTGCTTCTTACCTGGACATGGTGAAGCAGATAATCTTCTTCATTGGTGATAGGGCAGTGGAAAAGGAGATTGTGGCCATGTCTGGCTACAAGAAGAGGGATTGGAAGTTGTTGTGTAGGGAGATGGTGAATAGATGGGGTGTCAGGTTCACTATGGTGGATCTGAACAAGGTTGTCAGTGAATGGAAATCTTATGGTGGTGTTGGTAACTTGCATAGTTACAGGAAGTTTCTGCTACAGTTTGATCCTGTGGTGGAATATTTGGTGGAAGTGGAGGAGCTGGCACATGAAAATGCTGCCAAGAATGTTTTTTGGTCTGCCCTGGCTAGAGATGTCAGGATGGATGTGTTGAAGGAGTTGTCAAGAAAGGAATTGATGAAGACTCTTTCTAATGGGGACCAGAAGTTTCCTGCCTTGGATAAGGTGAAGGAGACTGTTGAGGCCCATTTGAAGTTATTGGCTGTGGACACCTATCAGGAGGGGTGTGCCAAGTATGTCAGAAAAGTAAGTGAGGCTTTGGCTGAAGAGGAAGTTAGGGAGAAGAAGGAGGAGAAGAGTTTGGGGCAGGTTCCCAAACAGGAGAGGGACCCAATGATGGAGCAGTTGGCTGATCTTACAAAGCAGCTGCATATTTTTGTTCAGGAGGCTAAGAAGTTCAATAAGGCAACTTCTCAGCCTAGAGATTTTGATAGGAGGGCTGGTAGGAGTGATCCTTGGGTCTGCTCTTATTGCAGCAGGAGGGGGAACAGGTCCAATGAATGTTGGGCATTGAACAGGGATGTGTCTGAAGGAAAGGTGGAATTTGATGGCAGGGTTTTCAAGTTCCCTGATGGCTCTTTTGTTAAGCCCAGTGAGGGGCAGGCTCCTGTTGATTTGGTCAGGAGAAGGGGAGGTCCCAATCAAAGGAGGCCAAGGTTTGAGGAGATTCCTGATCAAGGGAAGTCTTCTGGTAAGGAGAATGAGGATGGCAAGGGAAAGGGGAAGGAGGTAAATAAGGTCTCTTTTTCTACTTCCTTTGGTGGTTTGGAGTTGTATTCTTGTGGTGGACAGTCAAGTGGTGAATGCTTGGCTGGTGTTTATGATGTGGAAGCAGGAAAGGTGGGAAGGCCTAAGAGAAGTTCTCAGGCCCAACCAAAGCCAGATGCTTCAAAGGGGGATCCTAAGCTGAGTGCAGCTAGGAAGAGGTACAGCAAAGAGGAGCTGTACAAGATGCAGAAGGGTATGGCTGACATGGGCCCCCCTAGTTTTGGCGCATTGGACATGAATGGCAAGCCGATGCCAATGGAGGTGGATTCTGACTCTGAGGAGGATGTCCCTTTGGCTTCATTGCAAAAGCCTGCTGGAGTTAGAGGTTCAGGTGAGGGATCTGGTTTGATTCCTGTTGATGGTAAATCTGTTGGTGGTGCAGGTCCTCAAGAATCTTCCAGGACCAAGGTGGTGAAGCCAAGAACTCACTTTGAGAGGCCAGTAGTTTCTGGTCAAGTTAATGTTATGGACTCTGTCCTGGAAAGTATGAATCAGGGCCAGGTTTCCCTATCTTATGGGGAATTGTATGCTATCAGTCCAGGGTTGGCTGATAGACAGAAAAAGTTGTTGACCAGGAGAAGAGTTTCTTCTGGGGAGGTAGAATACATTTGTGATTCTGCTGAAAAGTTTGGTGAGGGGTTGGAAACTCATTTTTCTGCTCCTCTGGGATATGTCAATGTCACTCTGAATGGAAGGGAGGCAAGGGCATTGGTGGATTCAGGTTCTCATATAAAGCTTATTTCTTTGTTTGAGGCGACTCATTTGGGCCTCCCCATCAAAATTGGTATTGGTGGGAATTTGAGAGGGATTGGTGGTCATGTCACTGAATTGGTTGGAACTTCAGAGCTTGTGAAGTTAGATGTTGGCGGAGCCTCAGGGAAGGTTCATTTTTACATTGCTAAAGGTAATGTAAAAGCAGTTTTGGGTGGGCCATTCTTGATGGATTTTCAGGAAAGAATTGGTTATCAATTTGATTTGGGAATCAGTTTGGAGTTGACTGGTGAAGATGAAAGGAGGCTTCACATGAGGTTATCATCTCCTGGAGAGGATGTTTGGGAGACCAGGCCTTGTTTATCTTCAATGTTACAGTGCATGGATTGCTGCAGGAGAAGGAAGGAAGTGGATGCTTCCTCTGGTTTTTTGGAGTGTGGCTCAGGCTCTATTGAGAGTCTGTCTTTTTTAGAGTAATAAGGGCTGATCACCCTAGTGCTACAACCTCTCCCCAAGATGAGGAAATACAAGGTTGTAGTAGGTCAGCTCCCTTGGAGATATACCAAGTGGATTTTCAACTTTCTCTTTTTAATGTTTCTCTTCTCTGAAAGTATTCATCAAGTTTTTTATCAAGTCTCTGTTCTCTCTCAAGATTCTTAATTATTTTTAATTCAAGCTCAAGGAAGAAGATTGGTTATATATCTTTATTGAAAGATATGCTGAAAAGTTTTGGGGCAGTGAGATTGGGGTCTAAAAGTAAGTCCTCCCAATTGTGCACCGCTAGGGTTTCTTCTACACCTTTCAAAAACATTACCTGGGCCACACCTGTGAGCATTGGGGAAACCCCTGGTTATTTTTGTAGTTCAGAATAAAACTCAAGAAAAGAAGATAAAAATTTCAAGATAATTCAAGAAAATCAAGAAAAAAATCTGAAGATAATGAAGAAAGAAGATTCAAAATATTTTTGTGAAGATCATCGAGATCAATTTTTGGGCCTCCAGCATGAGGTTAAACTGCAAAATTTTAAAAGAGTTGTTTCTGAAGATGAATCAAGATTTGAAGATTTGGAAGACGGAAGTGAAGATGAAGATTTGTAATTGCGGAAAAGTTTTGGAATGGTGAGATTGGGGTGTAAAAGTAAGTACTCCCAATTGTGCACCGCTAGGGTTTCTTCTACACTTTTCAAAAACATTACCTTGGCCACACATGTGAGCAATGGGGAAACCCTTGGTTTTTGTTCCAGGTCTTGTGGTGAAAATTTCCTGAAGATCCCTCAAGTTGAAGGTGGAGCGGCAAAGTATAAAAAGGTAGCACTGAAGATTAGGCCTGTCAATGAGCCTATGCCTGTGGGTTTGAAGCCGCCCTTGAAGAGACCTCCTTTGTCAAGAGATCCGTACTGTACTCCTTTGGTGAAGAATCCTCCAGAATTTGTAGAGACGGCTAAGGTGACTGTGGAAAGGTTGAAAGTTGTTAATTTTGGTCCTGATGGGTGGTTTTCTGAAGAAGAAAAGAAGTTGTTGTTGCATGTTATTGTGCTAAGGGAAAAGGCTGTGGTGTTTGTTGAGGAGGAAAGGGGTGTATTGAAGCACTCTTATGGGGAACCTTACTTGATTCCTGTGGTTTGTCATGAATCTTGGCAAATCAAACCTATTCCGATTCCAGCCGCTATTAGAGAAGATTTTGTGGAGATTGTTAGGGAAAGAGTCAGAACTGGGTTATACAAACAATCAACATCCAGCTACTAAAGTCCTGTTTTCTGTGTAAAGAAGCAGAATGGGAAGTTGAGGGTGGTTCATGATCTTAGAGCCTTGAATAGAGTCACTATCAAGGACGCTGGTATGCCACCAAGTGCAGAGGATTTTGTTGAAGCTTTTTCTGGAAGGGTGTGTTATGGTTTGGGTGATATTATGGGTGGTTATGATGAGAGGGAACTCCATACAGATTCAAGGCCTCTCACAACTTTTGAGACTCCTTTGGGAAGATTTCAGCTCACTAGGTTGCCTCAGGGAGCAATTAATTCAGTGGCGGTATATCAAGCACAGATGGCTTGGATTTTGCAGGATGAGGTTCCTACTCATGCTGGTGTTTTTATTGATGATGGTGGAATTAAAGGACCATCCACTGATTATGGTAATGAGGTGTTAGCGGAGAGCCCTGGCATAAGGAGGTTTGTGTGGGAATATGCGATAACTCTAGAGAGAGTGTTGTTTAGGATTGAAGAGGCTGGTTCAACCATTTCAGGGTCAAAATTCTGTTGTTGTGTTCCTGCTTTGGAAATTCTGGGTCATGTGGTATGTAAAGAGGGAAGGATTATGGCGAAGAAGAAGATTAATAAAATTCAGTCATGGCCAAGGCCTAAAAATACTACTGAAGTCAGGGGATTTTTGGGTGTATGTGTATATGTCAGGATTTTTATTAAGGATTTTTATTTGTTGGCTTCACCTTTAAGGAAGTTAACCAGAAAAGATGCAGATTGGGAATGGACTGAAGAGTGTGAAGAGGCTTTTCAGAAGTTGAAAAAGGTTGTTGGTGAAGATATTGTTCTTCACAAGTTGGATTATGGTGTTGGTGCTGGAAAAATTTATCTGGCAGTGGACTCAAGTTATATTGCTGCTGGTGCTGTTTTGTCTCAGGAGGATAAGACTGGGAGGGTCAGGCCAGTAAGATATGAGTCTGTGGTGTTTAATGAGGTGGAATCTAGGTATTCTCAACCTAAGTTGTAATTGTGTGGTGTAGCAAAAATTTTAAAGAAGCTACAGATGGTTTTGTGGGGGCAGCATATTGAGCTGCAGGTGGATGCAAAATCTTTGGTTCAGATGATCAATACGCCTAGTCTTCCAAATGCTCCAATGACTAGGTGGGTGGCATTTATTCAACATTTTTCTTTTGACCTGGTACAAAAACCAGGCAAAAATTTTACTATGCCTGATGGATTATCAAGGAGGCCACCTACAAATGAAGATTCTGAGGCTGAAGAGTTTGATGAAGATGTTCCGGTGGTTAGGGCCAGCACTAAGGGTGCTGAAGATTTTTCTGACCTCCCCCAAGAGGCTAAACTGGCTGGATCTGATCTTTATTCTGGTGATCAGGATGTTTTTGTTGATGAAGATGGAGTTGTTTTTTGGGACAGCTCAAATTTGGAAAAGGGTGTTTTTTTTAGTGAACTGGATTCTCACAAGGTTCAGTGAAAAGAAAAGGACATGCCAGAATTTAAGGGTTGGTGTTCTGGTTTGGCTGCTCAATTGGCTCATGTTCACACTGGTGATTTTGATGATAGAATTGTACCCTTGGATGTTGTTTTGTTGGATTTTGAAGATGAGACCTGGGTTCAGTCTGGGTTTTATTTTATTTTGGTGGAATATCTGTTGACCTTGGAGAGGCCAGATAGTTGTGATGATGATACTTGGTTGGCAATCAAGAAGAAGAGTCCTGGATTTTATGTGTCAGGAAGAAGGTTTATGAGGAGAAGGCATCCTAATCCTCAAGTGGTGGTGACTCAAAAGAAGGGTCAAGAACTTGTGTTGAAGTCTTTGCATGAAGACCTTGGTCATAGAGGCTTTGGGGAGACTTATAGAAGAGTAGCAGACAGATTTTGGTGGCCAGGTATGAAGTTGGCTGCGCAGGGTTGGGTTCAATCTTGTGAAGAATGTCAAAGAAGAAGTCACTTGAAACCTAAAGAGGTGGGCCGTGCTACCGGTGAAACAACTGTGTTTGGAAGAGTAAGTCTGGATGCTGTCCATATTAAAGAGGGCAGGTATATATACTTGATTTTTGCTAGGGATGATTTGTCTGGTTGGGTTGAGGCAGTGCCTCTGGTTAATTTGACTGCCAAGAATGTGGCAGAGTTTTTGAAGAAGGAGTGGATTTATAGGTATGGGTTGATGAAGTTGGTGACTGTTGATAGCGGGCCAGAGTTTGGTGCCAAATTAAAAGAAGCTGTGGCTAGTATTGGTTCTAAAGTTAGAAAGGCTACACCATATTATCCTGAAGCTGAAGGCATGGTTGAAAGAGGCCATCAAGTTATCAAGAATGCTTTGGTGAAGATTTGTGGAGATAGTGCTGAAACGTGGAGGCATTATTTACCCTTGGTGTTATTTGCTGATAGGGTCACTGTGAAGAGGACAACTGGCTATTCTCCTTATGAGTTAATGCTTGGTCAGAAAGCTGTTCTACCTTTGGACTTGGAAGCTGTCTCTTATCTTGGAATTGATTGGGATGAGGTTCACTCAACAGAAGAATTGCTCTGTGCCAGGATGCAACAGTTGGAATGTAGAGAGGAATGTCAAGAGAAGGCATACTCTAAAATGATGAAGATTAGGAATCAATCAGTCAGATACTGGGACAAGAAGTTGGCTCATAGACTCAGGAATCCTTTGAAACCTGGTTGTTTGGTTTTGGTGTATAATAGAAGTTTGGAGAGTCAGTGGGGAAAAATGTTTTCTGACAGATGGAATGGACCTTACAGAGTCAGATCTCAGGTGTCTGGAGGTTCTTATGATTGGGAAGAGTTGGATGGTGCAGTCTTGAAAAAGAGAGTGACTGCAGACCAGGTGAAGAGGTTCTATCCCAGAGGCACTAGGCATGTAGAAGATTGACTCCTAAATGAGGATAAACTACGGAACGTTCTTTAAGTTTTGGAAATTTTTTTTGGGTGTTGCAGAGCAACTTTTGTGTTGGAAACTTTTTGTTAGAAGATACCCATGGGTGGGGCTTCTAGATTTGATCTTGGCAAGTGTAGGGGTAACTGATGGGATGGCTGCTCTGTAGAACAGTTACCCCAGATTGTCTGTTTCCAACCCTTTCTCTTAATTTGGTTGAACCCTAGCATTGGTTTCTTTTTACAGGCTTTAGTCCTCCATGACTTTAAACTGGATTTTTCTTTGGTTTTCAAGTGCTGGACTCTTCACTCTTATTGGTTTGGTTTATTGTTTTGGATGTTGTGTCTTTGTTAGAAGGTACCCAGGAGAGGCTTCTAGATTTTATTTTGGCAAGTGTGGGGGTAACTGATGAGCTGGATGCTCTGTAGAACAGTTACCCCAGAATGTCTGTCTCAAGTCTTTTGTTTTTCCTAGTTGAATTCTAGTTCTGTTGTTTATTATTCAGTTTTCAAGTCCACTATGACTTTAAACTGGTTTGGGACTGGCTTCTTTATCTTTGGTTCTTTCGGATTGGGGTTGGATCACTGGTGGTCTCCCATCATTTTTACTTATTGGAGGGAGCCCACCCAGTGATCATTTCTATGGACCGGACTTTCTCTTATTGGACCATCTATGGAGCTTGACTGTCTTTGATTTTGTAGTTATGTTTTTGCTAGATAGTAGTTTCAGATTATTTTCTTTTTTCTCTTTTTTTTCCTTTAATTTTTTTATTGAGGTTGATTAAATTATAAAATTAAAAACATAGGGTGTTACCACATCAGGGTCCCCTGGATGTGGGCAAGCATTGGTGGGGAAAGGCTCATCAATTGGCTGGGCAATGCTATTTTCTTTTTTATTTATTTCTGTGTTTCATTATTTTTATTATCTTCTGTAATTTCTAAATTTTTTTTGTTAATAATTTAAAATATTTAATTGTGTATCCACATCAAGGTGCACTTGAATGTGGGCAAGGTATCAGGGGATCAGCTCATCAATTGGCTGGGGGATACCATTTGTATTATTTTTTTATATTATATTTTATTTCATTTATTTTTATTTCATTTTATTTATCAATTTTTAATTTTAGTATATTAGTAGATCATAAAAAAATATTATTATTAGGATTTATAGTTATTTGTTTTTTATTATTTATTTATTATTATGTTTTTTTAATCTTTTTGAAGGAGCTCATTGTCTGGATGATGAAGGTTCTGGAGGCTGGTCCGGATTGTGATGTTGTTTTTGTTTTTTGTTGGGATTGTGGGAAGCACTGTATTCTTTGAAGTGCATCCTGCTGGAGAGATTATATGGATTGTAATGGGCAGGAATTGGATTAGAGGGAAGTTCAGAGGAGGAAGAAGAAGAGGCAGGAATGGAGTGCTGGAAGGTGTGCTTAATGATCCTAGACATCTTCCAGTGGTCGTCCAACAGGCACTTTCTCAGGGATTTTTCAAAGTCATTCAAAGGTCCATGGAGGGCAAAGGCTTTTAGCATGTTGGAACACTTGGTGCTTAGGTGTTTTTTCATGTCTCCATAATCCAGGGCCAAAGAAGTTTCTAGAGGTTGGCCAACTCCAATAGTAGATTCAGGAGGAGGGGTGCCAACTAGACAAGAAGAATTGGATCAGTAATTATTTTTGTTGAAGAAATGGGATGAATTAATTTGGTACTTACAGATTGGAAGCTCATCAAATTTGTAAGCAGCCGGAATTTGGATCTCTGAAGATTTTGGAATGGTTGGTCATAGTGGGTGGATTAATCAGGGAAAGATATGGATTCTCTTGGTCTTCCTCTGAAAGATTTCGAGAAGGTGAACTAGGAGGCTGATGTTCCTGGGGCCTAGTTGGAGCAGCAGGATTTTTGTTGTTGTTGTTGTTGTTGTTGTTATTTCTGTTGGATTCAGCTGTAGGAAGTGCTGGTGATGGAGTACCAGGGTTGTTAAAAGATGGAGCAGGAGAGGGTGATTTGGAAGCATATTGATCTCTTCTGGATGGAGCTTTTGAAGGGATGGAACTGTCAGAAGAATAGTTGGCTAACAGAGGAGAGGTGTAGTTTTGTTGTCTTAACTGGGGACAAGTTGTTGCTTTGGCGCAGTGTTGGGTGCTTGGGTTTCTTCTTGGGGTCCTCTGGAAGGTCTCCTAGAAGTTTGGGAAAATTTGGAGTTTTTGGACCTTGGAAGGGTTGGCCGCATTGCTCTGGGAGCAGTGGGAGGTGATTGCGTAGAGTTGTTTTCGTTGATTGATTGAATTTGGCTGTTTCCTGGTTGTTTTTGGAGGTTTTGAGCCTGATTTTCACCATCTAGTGAGGCGGGCGGGCCGCCTGGATGCGGTCTAGAAGCCTAGGAGCTGATTTTGAAGCTTTTGGAGCTAATTTAGCAGAGATAAAAGCAGTTTCTTGGGAAGCTGAGGCTGTTCTTTTGGGAAGAGTTCTGGAAGCTGAGCTTCTGGATCTTCTGGAAGGTGCTGAAGATAAAGAGGAAGAGGAAGGACCAAGCTCTAGGGATCTGGTAGGGGATCTGGAGATGTATTTATGAGAAGGTGAAGGAGGAGGAATAGGGTAGTTAGAATCTCTGTCACATTTTTTTTTTGGAGTAGAAAGAATCACAAGCCCTGTTGTAGAGTTTGGCTTCAGGAGTTGGAAGAGTGAATGTGCAAGGTCTGCACATGTGGATGCACTTTTTGCAGGAATAGTCCTTGGGAGCAGTGAAGCAAGGAAGAGTAGAAGGGTTAACATCAGGAGATCCAGCCATGATCTGTGGTGAGAAAAGATGATGGAAAGAGATAGGAAGGAGATTTTTTGTCAGTGATGGGTAGATGATGAAGTGAAGGTGGAAGTTCAGCAGGTTGGCTGTAGAGGTGTTCTGTATGAAATTGGCTGCGTCTATTTTATGCGAAATTCCGCCAGTCCATCAAGACTCTAAACTGAAAAAGATATGGTATCAAGTCAGTCCATCAAGACTTTAAACTGAAATCTGGTTTCTGTTAGTCCTCCAAGACTTTAAACTGGCTGGTTTCAATATTTAATCAAGATTGGTCCGTCAAGACTTTAAACTGAACACTGTGTTAGTCCCCCAAGACTTTAAACTGAGGGTTGTAAGTCCCCCAAGACTATAAACTGAGGAAAAAGGAGTTTTTTGTTGTTGGAGTTGGTTTTGAAGGATTGGTGGAGGGTATCCACAGGGGGAGCCTCCAAATTTAGCAAAGGCAAGTTTGGGGGTGATTGATGGGCTGGAAGCTCTATTCACAATTACCCCAGAATGTTAGTTTTTTCTCTGTGTCTTAATGTGGTTGATCTCTTGTTCTGGGTTTATGATTTAGGTTTTTGAGTCCCCCAAGACTTTAAACTGAGGGTTTTTGAGTCCCCCAAGACTTAAGACTGAGGGTTGTTTGTGGTTACATCCTATAGAGGGTGTGGTCAATTTTTCTTTTCTGAATCAAACTCAAGTACTAGTGGAATTACAGAGGGAATCAAGAGATGAAATGAAGTGTTTAGAATTAGCCTTGAACTGGTGAATGAGGTGTCTTCTGTTCTCAATGTCCTGTGGATCTCTAGCAGGAGTGGATTGGAAGTAGTGAAGCAGAAGTTGTTTCTGTTGAGATGTGTATTGTTGGAACATGGCCTTGATAGTGGGCAAGTGCGTTGGTGTTGGTGGTGCAATGGATCCTACATTGTTATCATCACTACCAGAAGAGGGAGGAACTGAGAAGTTATCAGTTTTAAAGTTGAAGGAAGAAATGAATGTTCTTAACCATCAGATGGACCAGGGATGGGGGAACTAGTTGTTTTATGGGTTGTGGCACTCTTCTGGGAAGGGTGGAGCTTTTTGAATAATCTGGGTATCAGAATGGATGGCCTAGATCTTTTGGTGCTGGCAGAAGAAGGACCAGGTTGAGGTGGAGGTGAATCTGTTGTGGAAGAAAGTGGACCAGGTCTGTGGCAGGTCTTCTTTCTGGATTGGCAGACATCGCAGGACGTTCTGTATGGATGGACAGGTGGTATCAGCCAGGCTATTTCAGGAGTCCAGTAAATGATATATAACTTATAAAACCTGAAAGAGTGGGTAAGAATTGTATTTAATGAATATAACTTAATATTTTATTGCATAATGAAATTATATAAGTATTTTATTATATACAAGTGTTACATTAAATTTATTGGTTATATAAATTTTTATATACAGTTAAATTGAACATAATATAATATATTCTACAAATAATGGCACATTTTTTATGTATTTAATAATTATAAATTTATATTTAATTAATTGAAAACATATATTATAATTATAAGTGTAAAATTGACTTATAATATATTTAAATTAATTACTTAAATTTATATATTAAATAATACCTCTCATATAATACTAAACAATAATTAATGACACTTCTTTTGACCCTTAATTGTGTTAGAAAAAACAAATAAATTAATTTATACTAAATTGAGATTAATTACATGTTTTGTTGCATCAAAGTATTTTTTGTTTCACTTAAAATATCCTTTAATCAGACTGTACCATCTGTTTGGAATTATTTTTCTCATAGTTCCTATGTTCCAATCTTGTTTAGTTATTCACTATTTTCACTTACTGATTTGGGAATTAATAGCAGGAAAATTGGATTCTTAATTGGGGTTTTAATTAATTGTTTCATGTTTTTCTCTATATTGTTATGTTTCATTTACTCTTTGATATATTTGTTTTATTCTATTCTAATCATTGTATTTACAAATATAGTAGCCCTTCAGAGGACCCATTGCCTATAAAAGGGCCTTGGATAATCCCCTGTAGCCTCATCACTTATTAAACACTCAACAAATTAAATAACTATTTTATTACGTTTATATTTTTTTTTATTAGTAATACAAATCTAATTAAAAGTCTATATAACAAATTAAAGGTTGCTTTAAGTCTGATAGTAATTAAAAGTGTTTGTCGCGCAGAACCCTTACATTAAATAATATTATTATTAATAAATACCAAGCTTTTGTCATCTCTCAAAGTTGCTCGCCGTTGTTTTCCCTCTTAAATAAAATTAAAATTACTATTACAAATTATACCTCTTATTTTCCTTGTCCTCCTCCTTCTCTTCTCCTTTTCTCCTATTTTCCTTACCTTCTTCTAGACGACTGACCGACAGGTGGTGTCATGGCGCAGATTAAATTATTGTCGATACAGTATTGGCAGGGGCCCATTTCAGAGGCAGACTTGGGAAGAAGGTTGAACATGGTGGTTTGATGAAGAAAGAATGTGGAAATTCTCAATTGGAGGGGAATGTGGTCTTCCAACATTGGCAGGGGCCTTTGTTGTGCGAATTGGCACTGTTTGTGCATGTCTTAATTGACATCTGTTAAGGAATTTGGTATTTTTCTGGTTTTATTCCGTGGATATTGGGTCTGCGGGTATGTGGGTACTATCATTGGATAGCCCCAGTTTCTCTCTATATTTTATGTCTTGAAGACATTTTTAATATTCTAAGTTTTTAAGGGGTCATTTCCTCATTTTTCATTTATAAAAGATAGCTGTTTATTTTTTTTTCATGTTTTACGGGCTAACCTTAAGTCTTAGGGTTAAGTGCTTAGTACCATTGGATAGAGCTAATTTTTCTCTATATTTCATGTCTCAATGTTGTTATAGTGAAATTCCGTGTTTTAAAGGTTTTAGTAGTTGTAGCTAATTTTTCTAAGTAGATTAGTTGTTTTTATTGGTTTTCTGGCTTCAGGGAGGCCGGGCCGCTTCAGGCGGCACCTTCAACGTCGGGCGGCCCACCCGCCTCTGTTTTAGAAGGTTGGGGAGCGCTTCTGGAGGGTTTTTTATTCAATTTGGTGGGTACAGGCTCCAGATTTGTGGGTGTGCATGGGCTCTTAGATAGTGGTCTGTGTGTACATAGTGAATAAGACAGTTTGGGGCAACCTTAATTATCATACAATCATCCGGAGGTGATATCATTGTTCCTCACTCAGTTTTCACTGTTTTCTGGCCAAAATTTGGCTGTGATTGTTGCAAGTGAGTTCTTCATTTAACTTAACTTTGGCAACTGTTTTCTCTGTTATAGTCTTGCAAGCTATAGCAAGTATTATTGCTGTCTCTGGTGTGGATTTGCAGCCTACATCAAGTATCTTTGCTGTCTCTGGTGTGGAAATTGGTCTACATTTCAGTTCTTTGGTCTGGTAGTCTGTCTGGGGACTACTTTCTTGGCTCATCAAGCAGTCAAGTGTGTTGAAAAGGGGCTTTAGCAAAACAGGAACCAATTTACTGTAGCAGGTAAATCTCACTCTATTTTTCTAAAGGGACAGGGGATTTTCTCTCTGGTTTTTCTCCAACTCCCTTGGTCAAGGCCTATAGCTAGTACTATAGGATTGTCTACAACACATCTTTATAGAACCCTTTTGTTATTTGCAATTTCTTATTTTTGGATAGGTTTTCCTCTCATACTCCTGTATGCAGGCTTGTTAACTCCGTGTGCTCTTTCTCCTTTTTGCCTATAAAAGGCCTTCCATTTTGTGCTGTTTTATTCATTCCTTACTACTTACAATTTTATTATTGAAAAATCAAATATCAGTTTTATTACTACCTCTGTTGCTATAGTATTTACAATAGCGTAATTTTAATATTACAAAGTAATAATAATATAAACTTCATACCTTTTTAATTTAATAATAAATCATATAAGATAAAATCTACATACTTTGATTAAAATCCTTGAGTAATCCACCTTCACCGCCATTTGGACCACTGTAAAACCTTCTAGACCATTTGGACCCCTTGACAAACAGCCTGCATCCTAGCAGGCATGGATGCAACTAAATTTTCTAGTATGTTTCTCAGAAGGTCATCCCAAGCCATTTGAATGGCCTCATGCATCGGAGAGGTCATTTTTGGGTGATAAAGTTGAGAAACAGAATCCTTAATTTCTTGCCATACATTCTAAATTGGATTGAGATCAAATGACTGTTCAGGCCAGTCTATCATATTGTGTAAGCTAATTGCATCACAGAGTTGAGCAGAAAGGTGTGAGGTGTGAATCAGGGCATTATCTTCCATTAAAATTAGCTGATTTAGTCCATCATTTTTTGCAAGCCAGGGGAGTAAGTTTGAGAGATAAACATTTTCAATAAAATGTTTAGTTGTTCTCTGTTTTTCTGCAAGAAATACAAGAAGGCTCTTAACATTTCTATGAAAAGAGCCCCAAACCATTAGTGAGGATTGCCTACTCTTGAAAGTGGGTGTGAGACTGTCATGCGTCATATGACACTCAAAGCAAAAATACCTCAATTACACCACTATTTCAGCCTAACTCCTAGAAATACATGAAAAGCAATATTGAAAAGATTACATTCTATTGTGTTCTTGAATTAGCTGTTCCATTAAAACTATAAAGTATCCTAAATTTAAATACACTTATACTTTTCAAACATAAGCAATCTACATGTGCTATAGCACTAAAGTCAAGGCAATATCCAAAAGGGGTAATTAGGAGTCTGCGGGTACTTAGGAGGTCTGTGAAGTAGGAAAAGGAAAGAAGGATTATAAGGTTAGATTTATTAGTAATTGGAAACTCCAGTGGATTAAATGGGTCTGTGAGTAATATGGTAGCTGGTTGGTTAATGGGTCAGTGCAAGGAGGAATAGGATATTTAAAGGGGGTTACTTTGGTTTGAATTTCTCTAGAATTAAATTATAAAACATATTTGTGATAGTAGTTAAACTCTTTTTAGTCTATTATGATATTTTTCCTTTTGTTTCTTAACAATCAATTTTATTAAAATCCTAAATACTTAAATCTTCCCTTTTATTATTAAGTTACAACCCTTTGTGAGATTACCACAATGGTTAGTGTTCCTACATTACACATTAAACTATTCCTCAAAGAATATTAGAAACTAGTCTAATTACTCAGTTCTATCTTTGAATCACTTCCTCAAAGTAATCCTCTGTGCTTCAAAGTTGTAGTCCCCCTCATCCTTTTATCTAGCTTACTTTGGGATCATCCTCAACATTGTGAATAGGATGTCTGGTGACAGTATTACTTAATTCTCTGTAGCTCTCATTCTTTGTAATACTACAATTTACAGGTGCTATATCTAAATGGTGCCTGTTCAACGCACTCCTTCTCCCATTGGCACAACTACTTGAGCTTGCACTAGGCATAGACTGACCTCCTTATTTCCTGTTTCTCCCACTCACTCCCTCAAACCTCTTTATGTAAGGGAGCACAAAAATTCAATTCAATCTGTAGAAGACATACCTCAGGATTTTGAGGATTCCAGTGAAGAAGATGAAGGCAAGGATACTATGCACAAGGCACCATCAGCCCTGGATTCCTGACCTTCAGGCCAATTTTCAAGCCCTGGCCAAAATGCTTCATTGGAGGACTTCATGAAACTCCTGGTTTAAACCCTCATTAATCCTGCCTCATCTGAAGGATCTAAATTCAAAACTCCTTCGATGAAATCTCTAGACAAGTTTTATGGAGAGCATCCTGACAGATTGCATCCCTTCTTGCAGACATGCAAGCTACTATTCCACAATGACCCTCAAAACTTTAGTACAGATCACTCCAAGGTCATTTATGTCTCTTCTTACTTATCAGGAAAGGCATCACAGTGGTTTGAGCCTTATCTACTCATGCTTTCTTTGAGAAAACCTCACTTACTCATTAATATTTGGGAAAAGTTTGAGGATCAACTTTTTACATTGTTTGGTGACCCTAATGAAACCAACAACACGGATATTGAACTTAATTTCCTTTTTATGAGAAATAATGGTAAAGCTTCTGAGTATATCTAAAATTCCAGGGATTTACAAACTCGAGTTAGTTGGAATGATGCTGCCCTCAAATATAATTTCAAAAGGGACTTCCTTAGAGGATTGTCAGGCTGAGGTCAAGTACAAAGAGGTGAACTAGCTTGAATGGTCAGTTGTCTAGAAAATTTTAATGGTCCTATATGAATACTGTAGTATAAATTCAACAAGTAGTAAAATATAATCAAAATTAAAGGTCTCAGTAATATAATTCTCACTAATTTTATATATGGCTTACAATCTTTGTAGTTGGTAGAAAAAATAGATTTTATGATTCAGATACTATTCAAAAGTCTTATAAAAGTACTAATTGATATGTATTGTAATTTATTTGGTTATATTGGTTAAATTGTAAATGATAAAGAATGAAGAAATACAACCAAAAACCCTCCTCCTTTTATACACAATGAGTTCCCCAATGATTCCCTTGATGTACCATCCAATACACAGTTAATGATGCCTCTAAACAACTAATAGACATTCCCATCAACATTCCCAGTAATCCATGACATAATTAGAAGAGTAACAACTGCCAAAATCCTGTATTAATAAGGAAAATCCATCAAAATTAAGAAATAAGATAAAAAGAGAATATATGCGTAATAAACAATAATATAAAAGTCTAAAGGGGAATTTTTAAGTTTAATAATAGCATAATAATAAGGGATATTTTCTGTAGAAATAATGGGGCTAATCCTGAAATTATACTACGTGAAATTCCCATTCAAAAATACCCAATATTGACTGAGAAACCACCCAAAAACTCAAAAAAGAGCGTGAGATGTGGGGTAACTACATGCAGTCCTTGGAAGGCGCTTGCACAGGTAAATCCTTGACTAAATTTAGGCGAATTTAAGCGTGGTGATGAAATAAGATTCCAAGAGTAAGGTTATTAATGAAATTAGTGCATATAAACAAGGTCAATGCATTATTAATTAAGCTAGGACACTAAATAAGCGCCTGTTGCCTATTTTAGTGTGTTTCCCCACAGTGGGCGTAGAATGTGGGGTAATTATAGTGTGAAAAATCTAACTTTGCTAAAAATGAAGCTATTCACACGGGAAAAAAGCAGGCAGTATGTGGCCAGTACATAGAAGCCATTTCTGGCATAAAAAACACCAAATTTGAAAAGTGTTATTTTTATGCATTTAAATAGCCAAATCAATAGTCCTAATTTAGACAAATTGAACTGTCAAAGCGCATTTTTGATATTCTCAAATTTATGGCGCATATAGGCAACTTTTAAGTGAAATAAAGCATATTTCTTGTTTTTTGCATAAAACAGTGAAAATAACAGCTTTAAGTGTACTTAAAAATTATTTAGCCTTATACTTAAGGTTCTTAATATTACCCTAACATATTCCAACTTTATATTAAGTACATAAGACTTATAAAAGGTGGATATATGCGTGTATATAAGGTGTTATAATGTCATATTTTGTATATTATCATAATTTTACTTATGTATACTGTTTGTGTACTCTTAATTATTATTCCCATGTATAGTTCATGTGTTAAACATAGCTTATAAGTACTTTTTACTCAGTCCTGGGGATATACAGGCTGACAAGGATTCTGGACCAATTGAATCTTCACAGACATCAAAAGGAGAGTTTGACAGACTTAATGGATAGGACCCTTGAACTCAACAGTGCACATCAAGGACAACTTCAACAAAGGCATCACACAAAAAAAATCTCATGATTCAAATTTCAAATCTGGGCCTCCTTCAAACAATCATTCCCAACCAATCCCAGTCACAAGGGAAAGGAAAAGTTTAAACCTAAAAGCTTGACTCCTGGCAATATCAGTAAGGTATTGGACCCAAAAGGGGAACTAAAAGAATTTGAACAGAAAAGATGGGCAGATAATGGATTATGTATGTATTGTGGGGGTAAACACAAGTTGGAAGATTGTGAAAAATTGAAGGAAAGGGAAGGTAAAAGCTCAAAGTCAAAAAACTAGAGAATAGTTTACTTGTGTGCAAAGCAAACTATTTTATTTCTCCCAGTGCACAGAACCTCCATGTCTTAAGGACTGGAGTTGCCATTTACCATTTGAGATTTATTATTTTTAAGGAGGAAATACCCTTAAGTTTTCTCATTTACTCTGGAGCTTAAATTTCATTTATCAGTTTATATTTTGCCGGAAAACTTAAGCTGACATTTGTAGATACAAATTGAATTCCAATTTATTTGGTTGAATCAGAGGATCTCAAGAATTGGGTTTGTAAGAAAGTTTGATGGGTTTTCAACTTTCTGAATTTTCCTTCCTTCAAGTGGGAATTGAAAGTCTTGGATTCCCCAAGAATGGATGATACCATTCTTAGCCATGAACTTTTAACGCATTGGAATCCTGACATTAATTGGTCAGAGGGATTGAACACCCCTCATTCTAAGTATATTTCTGATTCTTCAATGTGGGTCAACAGGGAGTTAAACAACCCTTCTGAAAATGTCCTGATAGAGGACATATCTCTGCTAGATAATTTTCAACCATCTGATTTTTCTCTAAATGATCATTTGGATAATCTTTCTAGCTTGGTTGCTTCACTCAAAGAGATTTTCAATAGCCTTGAGGTAAACAATACTTGCTCTTTAAATTTAGGTCTACCCTTGACAGACTCCTTGGATGATGAACAGGATGAACAAATCAATATTGAAGCCATTAAATCAACTCTACCAGAAGTCTATCATGACTTCCTTGACATATTTTTAGTCTGTAAGGCCAACAAGCTACCACCTCATCAACCCTACAATCATCAAATAGAGTTAGTAGGTCCAGTAACTTTGGCAGTTCCGGTCTACTCCCTATCAAAGGATGAATCTCAAGTTCTTCAAGACTACATTGCAGATAATGTGGCAAAAGGTTTCATTTGTGCCAGTAAATTCACAACTGGATCTCCAGTTCTTTTTGTTAAGAAAAAAAAGATGGAAGTCTTTGGTTGTGTGTTGATTATAGAAAGCTCAATTCAGTGACTAAGAAGAATGCATATCCATTTCCTTTTATGTCTTTACTTCTTACATTGTTTAATGGTGCCAATTTCTTCTCTAAAGTTGATTTAAGAGGTTCTTACAACCATATATGTATTGCTGAAAGCCATGAACCTTTAACTGCAATGTGCACTAGGTTTGGTAGTTTTGAATATTTGGTTATGCCTTTTGGGTTATGTAACGCACCCTCAACTTTTCAAACTTTTTTCAATGATATTTTTAATGATGTTGTTTAACAATTTGTTGTTGTCTATTTAGATGATATTTTAATTTTTTTGAAGACCCTTGAGGAACATATTAAACATGTCCAACAAGCTATCAATTGTCTTTAAGAGCATTGTCTCTATTCCAAGCACACTAAGTGTGAATTCCACCTGAATTATATTGAAATTTTAGGTTTTACATTATCCACTGATGGCCTTGTCATGGATGATAAAAAGGTTAAAAAATATTGGAATGGCTAGAGCCAAAATCTGTAAAATCTTTACAAGGATTTTTAGATTTTGCAAATTTCTATAGAAGATTTATTAAAGATTACTCTAAAAATATTACAAATCTCACTTCTCTTCTTAGAAAAGATATTCCCTTTGTTTTCACTGATACAGCACAAAAGGAATTCAAAGCATTGAAGTGTACGTTCACCACAGCTCCAATTCTTTGACATTTTGATCCTTCTGCTTCGACAATTGTCAAGAAAGATGCTAGTGATTATGCTATTGCAGAGTTATATCCCAATTAAATCCTGAAACAAAATTATTTCATCCTGTTGTGTTCAAATCACGCAAATCAATTTCAGCAGAGTTAAAGTACAAAATTCATGATAAAGAGTTATATGCTATTATTCATTGTCTGAAAAAATTGCTTTCTTTTCTTCTCAGCCTTAATAGTTCTTTTCAAATTATAACAGATCATAATGTTTTAAAATACTTTATGTCTTCCAAAGTCTTGACACAACGTCAAACCAGATGGGCTGAATTCTTATCTGAATTTTCTCTTACTTTTACCTATTTCCTGTGAAAAAATTGTAAAGTTCCAGACATATTATCACATCAAGACAACATTTAACCTGAGCAGGGGGAGGAATTTTCCAACAAGAACCCAGAAAGTGTCAAATCAATTTTCAATGAATCAATGTTAACAACTCAAACAATTCAAAATCCACTATCCAACATTCAAGAAGCTCAAGCAAAAGATGATTATTGTGTGGGGATTAAAGACAAAATACTCTCAAGGAAAGGGGCCAAAAGATTCAGTACTGAATCAGGTCTATTAGTCTTTGAAGGTAGAGTAGTCATTCCCAATGATAAGGATATAAAACTATAGATTTTCAATAGTAGAAATTATTCTCCATTAGCTGGTCATTTTGGGGTTGACAAAACCTACCAGTTAAAAGCAAGGAATTTCTTCTGGCCAGAAATAACTAGAGAAATAAAGGACTATATTAAAGAATGTTATAAATGTAATAAGAACAAGGTACATTGACATTGGAAGTATGGGTTGCTTCAACCACTTCCAATTATCTCTAAACCTTGGGAATCAGTTTCAATGTATTTCATTTCTCAATTACCTCCATCAGATAATTTTGATAGTATATTAGTTATAGTCAATAGATTTTCTAAAATGTCTATTTTCATTAAAACTTTTACTACTGGGACAGCAGAGGATTTATCAAAATTATTTCTAGAACACGTTTTTCTAAACATGGATTACCCAATGATATTATTTCAGATAGGGGTTCTTTGTTTTTTCTAATTTCTGGACTCAATTATGTCCACAATTAAATATTAAAAAGAATCTTTCTACTACTTATCACCCTGAAACAAATGGGAAAATGGAAAGAGTCAATCAAATCCTCAAAAATATCTTTGAATGTATGTTAATTATCAACAAGAAGATTGGACCACATGGCTACCATTGGCCTGAATTGCATGTAATAACTCGACAAATTATTTGACAAAACAATCTCCCTTCAAAAATATCTATGGAAAACATCCTCAATTCAATCTTATTCATGTAGGAATAAATCATCTTGCTGAAAATTATCTTCAAAAAATTTCATGACTTCAAGGCAATCTTCAATCTAACTTGGAGGCAGCAAATGGAAGGTATAAGGAACAGGCCAACATACATTGACAATCTGATCCACACTTTAAACCAGGCGACAAAGTATGGCTTGATGCAAAAAATATTTGAACAAGTTGACCATCTAGAAAACTATCTGAAAAGAGCTTGGGTCCATTTGAAATTGATGCTGAGATCTCAAAAAGTGCATTTTGACTCAAGCTACATCCAAAGTGGCAATCAATTCATTCTGTTTTTCACATATCTCTCTTGGAACTGGCTCAAGAAATATACATGGGAAAGAACCATCCTCCTCCAGAACCGGTCAAAGTAGAAGATCATCCAGAGTGAGAAGTAAGCCAGATTCTTGATTCAAGAAGGCGCAAAGGGAAACTTCAATACCTCATGGAATGGGAAGGTTACCTTGATGATACAAATAAAACATCTTGGGAACCAGCCATTAATGTTTCTAATGCTCCTGAACTTATCAAATCTTTTGACTTGAAATATCTGTCAAAACCTAAACCTTAAATTCCTTCATTCATTCATTCTCATTTCTGTTTCTTTTCTTTCTTTTCTTTTCTTTTCTAAAAACTTAAAACTTAAATCTGTAACATATCTTTCAAACAAAAAACTTTTAAAAAAAAACTTCATAATCATTTAAATCTTAAATTCTTTATCTATTCTTTTTGCAATTTATATTTTCTGTATACTTCATTAAGACTAAGTTTAAAAATTTAAATAAAATAAAATAAAATAACATAACATAAAAAATAAAATAGAATAAAATCAAAAAAAACTAGAAATAAAAAAAATAATAATTAAAACATATATTTTTCTTTCCCCTTTCTCTCTCTTCTCAAATTTATTTGCATATCATATTCTTTCTTATCTTTTCTTCAACACTCAAAACTCTTTTATTTTCATTTCATCTCTGTTTCCTCAAAACTCAAACCATCAAAACATTCAAACAATCAAAATAATTTTCTTCAACAATCAATCTCAAATAAAATTTCTTTAAAATCTAAATATCCTTTATTTTCTTCTCTCTAAATTTCTCCCTTAAAATATTTCTTTTCTTTTTTTTCTCTCAAAATTTTCTCTCTTAAAAACACAAACTTTTCTTCTCTTCTTTTTTTAATTTCATCTCTTTACATAATAAATTGAAAAAAAAGTAAAACAATATCCAAGAATAAAAATTTATACACAAAAAATAAAATATTTTCTCTTTCTTTTCTTTTAATTTTTTCTTTTTTTTTTACATTATCTTTTCTTCCAACTTTCTTTGAATCAATTCCTTCATCTTCTCCATGACTTTTCAAATTCCCTTTCGACTCTTTTCAAAAAACTCATCACCTTCTGCAAATACCACCTCCCCAATGTCCAACAACTCTTTGGCTATATCATACAATGCCAAATCTACAATCTTACTGACCTAGTCACATAATCCCTTGACAAATGACAATAAAAAAGTGTGGTGTGGTTGCTTGGACCATAGCTGATCCAAGAATTTGACAATCAAGTTGGTTTCCTTGATACTCAACGGATTATTTTCAGCTGGCCGATCTACCTCAGCAAGAATTTCAGGGACTGGCCTTCTGGTCAACGCTATGGGAATTTCCTCCGTGGTCTCCAACCCCTAAACAACAACAAAAAAATAGATAATCAGCTACCATCAAAGTGATAAAATTAAATTAAATCACATTACCCCAAATTCAGGATAAACTTCAAGGAATAAGGGCTTCTTTTCCACCACCTCTACCTCTTCTTCATCATATTCCTTGAATATTAGTCAAAGTCTCTTTGATTTTGAAGCCTTCTCCTCTTTTTCTTGCTCTGCAGAACCTGTGATAACCTTTTCCACTTTGTCCTCTATTATTTTTTGCTTCCCCGAGGCTACATCCATAGCCCAGTCAGCTATCTCCAACCTCTCCTCCTGACTAAGCCCCTCCAACTCATCCACCACCAAATCACTCGTCGTAGGCACATCCCATATGTCTTTGACAATGGCCTTCAAGTCGGATATTGACCAAAATTTAGTGGAGGTAAATAGCTCAGCATTATCATTGAGGGCCAATGCGTTAAAAGTCACTCTACTCCATTGACCAAACTTGCACTTCTTGCAAGGACCTCGAGACGCCATACTTTCCACACAGAAAAGGTCCATGGCCATACAGGCTGTGCAAGGAGTCTTTAATTTCCTATTGGGGATCCCTCCATCAGCTTGAGGGTGAGGAGGTGTAGAGGTTGGGTCGGTATGTTCAGGCATTACAATTAAAATGAATAAATAAATTTTGTTTTTTTTAAAAAAAAAAAATATATATATATATATATAAGAGGGAGATGATAGTAAAAGTTGAATAATGAAGTGTTCTCACACTCAACAGAGTTTGTTTTTTATACCCGGGTATCTTTCACACAGTAGACAATCCTATAGTACTAGATATAGGTTTGACCAAGGGAGTTGAAGTAAAACTGGAGAGAAAAACCACTGTCCCTTTGAGAAATACCAGGTGAGATTTATTTTCTACAGCAAATTAGAGACTGTTACTATACCCCTTCCAACACCCTTCTTGACTGCTTAACAAGTCAAGACAGTAGCCAATAGCCAACCACTGAGAACCAAAGAACCAGAAACCTGAAATGCAGAAGGATCCACACCAGAAAACCAAAACACTGTGAACTTGTTGCACAGAAAACAGAAATAATACTTGATGAAGGTTGCAAAGCTACACCAGAGAAACCAGTTGCCAAAGTTGAGCTAAATGAAGAACTAACCTTGCCACAAACACAGCCAATTGTGGCCAAAAAACAGTGAAAACTGAGTGAGAAACAGTGATATCACCTTCAGATGGTTGTATGATAATTAAAGTTTTCCCAAACTGTCTTATACAGTATGTACACACAGAACACCATCTAAAAAATCCATGTACAGAAAAGAATTTGGCACTTTTGACAGCCAAATTGAATAAAAACCCTCTAGAAACGCTTCACAGCCATCTATAACCAAGGCGGCCCGCCTAGAAGAAGCCAGACCTCCCTGAAGCCAGAAAACCACCAAAAACCTCCAATAAAGCCCCAAAATACTTAGAAAAATCCACCACAACTACTAAAACTCTTAAAACACAAAATTAAGCTATGACAAAATTGTGAAATAAAATATAGAGCCAAATTAGCTCTACTTAATGGTACTAAGCACTTAACACTAAGACTTAAGGTTAGCCTGTAAAACACAAAAAACAAAATTAAACTGCTATCTTTTATGACCCCTTAAAACTTAGAATATGAAACATGACATCAAGACATAAAATATAGAGAAAAACTGGGGATATCTATTGGTAGTACCCACATACCCTTAGTCCCAATATTCATGGAATAAAACCAGAAAAAAACCCAATTATTCAACCAATGTCAATTAAGACATACCAAAACAGCACCAAACAGCCCAACAAAGGCCTCTGCCAATGTTGGAAGACCACAACGCACCATGTGACACTTGAAGCAAAATACCTCAATTACATCACTATTACAGCCTAACTCCTAGCAATACATGAAAAGCAATATTGAAAAGATTACACTCTATTGTGTTCTTTAATTAGCTGCACCATTCAAACTATAAAGTATCCTAAATTTAAATTCTCTTATACTTTTCAAACATAAGCAATCTACACGTGCTATAGTGCTAAAGTCAAGGCAATATCCAAAAGGGGTAATTATGGGTCTGAGGGTACTTAGGAGGTCTGGGAAGTAGGAACAGGAAAGAAGTATTATAATGTTAGATTTATTAGTAATTGGAAACTCCAGTGGATTAAATGGGTCTGTGAGTAATATGGTAGCTGGTTGGTTAATGGGTCAGTGCAAGGAGGAATAGGATATTTAAAGGGGGTTACTTTGGTTTGAATTTCTCTAGAATTAAATCATAAAACATATTTGTGATAGTAGTTAAACTCTTTTTAGTCTATTATGATATTTTTACTTTTGTTTCTTAACAATCAATTTTATTAAAATCCTAAATACTTAAATCTTCCCTTTTATTATTAAGTTACAACCCTTTGTGAGATTACCACAATGGTTAGTGTTCCTACATTACACATTAAACTATTCCTCAAAGAATATTAGAAACTAGTCTAATTACTCAGTTCTATCTTTGAATCACTTCCTCAAAGTGATCCTCTGTGCTTTGAAGTTGTAGTCCCCCTCATCCTTTTATATCACTTACTTTGGGATCATCCTTGACCTTGTGCATAGGTTGTCGAGTGAAAGAGACAATCCTTTTTAAAATTTTCTTGATTTTGACGCCACACTAAAGTTTGATAGATTGACTTTCCAATTTCAAAACTGTATTCATCATACCACAGCACAGGCTTCCAATCATTAACAGTCCAGTGAAAATGGGCTTAAGAAAACTTGAGGTGGAAACCTTTGTGTGAAGAGTTGATAAGAGGCTTTTTCACAGTAGCTCAGCTATGGAATCTGAGTTTGTGTGCATGCCTTTGAAGTGAATGAGGTGAGATTTCATTTTTAAGTGTGTCTGTAATTTCAGCTAATGTTAATCTTCTTTTTTTGACAGGACTTGGCTGATTTCTCAAAGGTCTTGATTGGAAGAAATGCAATATTGGCCAGGGCATTTGACAGTTCCCACTGTGTCAGTGATATCATGCACAGTTGCCCAAGAAATTCCATAACACCTAGATACTTGGTATAGATTGGCCCCTCACATTGACATTTCAACTATCCTTTCCTTCTCATTGGTTATCAAGTGGCTCTTTTGATCTGGGGCTCATGTCATAGGTGCAGGGGTCAGGTGAAAATACAGCTAATAATTGAACTGGAAAAATAAGCAAGAAAAAAAAAGAGAAAAAAATGATATTAGTAAAATGTAAAATCAAAATGAGAAATAAGTACTTACCCTGAGGCATGAGAAGTGTTGGTGGTGGTAACAAGAAGAAAAAAAAAGCTGATAATCTGGATTATGCATGCACCAGGTAAAAAGTTCAGTATAGCTACTGTAGTATAGCTATCTTGGAAATGGTTGGTACCATTTCTCAAAGAAACTTAAACCATTTTGATAGAAGCATTGACATTTAACAGTGAAACTTGAAAATTTTGGTGCATACAGTATAATGTTACTGCCAAATGTCAATGTTTTTGTTCAAAAGTTTTTTTTCCACATACTGAACCAACCATTTTTAATATGGCTACAATAGAAGTGTTCTGTACACATTACCCTGACTGTAGCACAATAATTGGACTATTAAAGGTACTGGCTGAAATCAAGCTATGAAATGCAGTCATAAACCATTTTTTTGAGGTGCTAGGATAGTTAAAGTGGTTGATTTGATTGAGGGTTTCTTCTGCCTTCTATTTCCCAAAAATTGAAACATAATAATTTATGTTGCATAGCATTTGCTGCACCATTGATTTGAAAACAGAAATCCAAGACCATACAGAGCCCAGAGAGTTTTTGTTGGCTTTTATAGTCAGTGAGTATATAAAATCAAGTATTTTTAAGGATAATAAAAAGATGATAAGGTAGAATGGTCTGATTTAAAATATTAGAGTAGTAATATTATAATATAATATGTATCTTATTTCTTCACGTTGAACAGTTATAATTTCAAATAAAGGATTTAGTTATAAATAAATTATTTTTATTATTTATGTAAGTTTATTGTATATAATTTAATAAATTTAAATCAGAAAAAAGAGATGATCCTAAAACAACAAAAAAGAAAGACCTTTTATAGAAAAAATGTAATACAACATGTTTTTTGTTGAAGTCAACAAAATCATTGATAAGTGAATTCAATAGTTAATATAAAATTAATTTAAGACTGAAATGAAAAGATAAATTGAAAGATTAAATTAAGTTTAAAAAATAATTAGAATTTAATAAAATAAGATATTTCAAGTTTAAGTTTAATAAATAACACTGATAAATTATCCCTTAAAGTTTCAAGGAAATACCAAAGCCTTATTCCTTGCTCTCCCTGGCCCCCCTCTAGCCCTCTTCAAGCAAGGTCTGAGTCCAAGTAATTACATGCACAAAACAATATGGGGGGGAACTTGCTAGGAAGTCCACAACCTTGAGCCCACATTGAGGTAGTGAGGAAACCACCAAGAAAATATATTGACATTCTGATGAACTCAACATGAATAAAACTTTCAAAGTTAATGAAGCATAGGTAATAATACTTTGAACAAATCTTGAGATTTGAAGAATGAGATTTTTTTATATAAATTTTAATACAGTGATGACCACACACAAATTATTCTAAAAAATACATATTTTTTAAACTACTTAAGCAGTCTCTTGGAAATTTTTCAAAAAAAAACCAAATTATAGATTTGGCAAGATACCGTTGTGGTCTTCCAACATTGGCGGAGCCCTTTGTTGGTCTATTTGGAGTTGTTTTGATATGTCTTAAATGACATTGTATAATAATTGGGTGTTTTTCTGGATTTATTCAGCAAATTTTGGGACTGTGGGGATGTGGGTACCACCATTGGATACCCCCGGTATTTCTCTATATTTTATGTCTTGTTAAACTTTTTCAGATTTTAAGTATTAAAGGGATAATTTCTCACTTTTCATTTAAAAAGATAGCTGTTTAATTTTGTTTTTTGTGTTTTACGGGCTAACCTTAAGTCTTAGGGCTAAGTGCTAAGTACCATTAGAATGAGTTAATTTTTCTCTACATTTTATGTCTCAGTGTTGTTATAGCCTAATTATGTGTTTTAAAGGTTTTAGTAGTTGTAGTATATTTTTCTAAGTAATTTGGGTATTTTTGGGGGTTTTTGGTAGTTTTATGGCTTCAGGGTGGCTCGGCCGCCTAAGGTGGGCCTCCTGACGTTTGGCCTACCGCCCACCTCAGTTCTAGAAGGCTGGGAAGCGTCTCTAGAGGGGTTTTATGCGATTTGGTGCTCAAGAAAGCCAAATTTGTTGGTGTGAATGGGCTCTTAGATAGTTGTCTGTGCATACATAGTGAATAAGACAGTTTGGGGCCACTTTAATTATCATACAACCATCTGGAGGTGATATCCTTGCTCCTCACTCAGTTTTCACTGTTTTTTTGGCCACAATTGGCTGTGTTTGTTGCAAGGTGAGTTCATCATTTAACTTAACTTGACCACTGGTTTTTCTGGTATAGTCTTGCAAGCTATATCAAGTATTATTTCTGTCTCTGGTGTGGATTTGAAACCTACATCAAGTATCATTTCTTTCTCTGGTGTGGAAATTGGTCTACATTTCACTTCTTTGGTTTGGTAGTCTGTCTGGGGACTACTTTCTTGGCTGATCAGGCAGTCAAGTGTCTTGGAAAAGGGGCTTTAGAAAACAGGAACCAATATACTGTAGCAGGTAAATCTCAATTTATTTTTCTAAAGTGACAGGGGATTTTCTCTCTGGGTTTTCTCCAACTCCCTTGGTCAAGGCCTATAGCTAGTACTATAGAATTTTCTACATTTCTGGTGCCCAACGTGGGGGTCAAACCTGCTAGTTCTTTGGAATCTCTGTTGTCTTTGAATGGCTTCTGGTTCATCTATTTCTGTGGTGACTGTCAGTGGGGGGGAAGGTCCTCCTGCTGTGATGGTTAGGGAGTGTGTTATGATCAAAACTTGGGATGGTACCAAGTTTAATGGTGAAGATGTGAAGTGGTTTCTGGAGAAATATAAAACTGCTGCTAATGTGGATGGTGCTTCTTACCTGGACATGGTGAAGCAGATCATTTTCTTCATTGGTGATAGGGCAGTGGAGAAAGAGGTTGTGGCCATGTCTGACTACAAGAAGAGGGAGTGGAAGTTATTGTGTAGGGAGATGGTGGATAGATGGGGTGTCAGGCTCACTATGGTGGATCTGAACAGGGTTGTCAGTGAATGGCAGTATTGTGGTGGTTTTGGTAAGTGGCACAGTTACAGGAATTTTCTGCTACAGTTTGATCCTGTGGTAAAATATTTGGTGGAAGTGGAGGAGCTGGCACATGAAAATTCTGCCAAGGATGTTTTTTGGTCTTCCTTGGCTAGAGATGTCAAGATGGATGTGTTGAAGGAGCTTTCAAGGAAGGACTTGATGAAGACTCCTTCAAATGGGGATCAGATGTTGCCTGCGTTGGACAAGGTGAAGGAGGCTGTGGAGGCCCATTTGAAGTTATTGGCTTTGGACACCTATCAGGAGGTGTGTGCCAAATATGTCAGCAAAGTCAGTGAGGCTTTGACTGAAGAGGAGAATAGAGTGAAGAAGGAGGAGAAGAATATGGTGAAGGTTCCCAAAAAGGAGAGGAACCCAGTGGTGAAGCAGTTGGCTGATCTGACAAAACAGCTACATATTTTTGTTCAGGAGTCTAAGAAGGCCAATAAGGCTCCTTCTCAGCCTAGAGATTTTGATAGGAGGTCTGGTAGGAGTGATCCTTGGGTCTGCTCTTATTTCAGAAGGAGGGGGAAAAAGTACAATGATTGTTGGGATCTGAAGAGAGATGTGTCAGAAGGAAAGGTGGAGTTTGATGGCAGGGTGTTCAAGTTCCCTGATGGTTCATTTGTGAAGCCCAATGAGGGGCAGGCGCCTGTTGATTTGGTCAGGAGAAGGAGTGGTCTCAATCAGAGGAGGCCAAGGTTTGAGGAGATTCCTGATCAGGGGAATTTTTCTGCTAAGGCAGAAGATGATTTCAAGGGAAAAGGGAAGGAGGTCAATAAGGTCTCTCTTACAACTTCCTTTGGTGGATTTGAGTTGTATTCTTGCGGTGGACAGTCAAGTGGTGAATGCTTGGCTGGTTTTTATGATGTAGAAACTGGAAAGGTGGGAATGCCTAAGAGAAGTTCTCATGCCCAACCAAATCCTAAGGCTTCAAAGGTGGATCCTAAGCTTAGTGCATCTAGAAGGAAATACAGCAAAAAGGAGCTGTACAAGATGCAGAAGGGGATTGCTGATATGGGCCCCCCTAGTTTTAGTGCATTGGACATGAATGGTGAGCCAATGCCTATGGATGTTGATTCTGACTCTGAGGAGTATGTCCCTTTGGCTTCATTACCAAAGCCTGCTGGAGTTAGAGGTTCTGGTGATGGATCTGGTTTAATTCCTGTTGATGGTAAATCTGTTGGTGGTTCTGGTCCTCAAGAATCTTCTAGGACCAAGGTAGTGAAGGCAAGGGCTCACTGTGAGAGGCCAGTGGTTTCTGGTCAATCTAATGTTATGGACTCTGTTCTTGAAAGGATGAATCAGGTTCAGGTTTCCCTTTCTTATGGGGAATTGTATGCTATCAGTCCTGGGTTGGCTGATAGAAAAAAAAAGTTGTTTACCAGGAGAAGAGTTTCTTCTGGGGAGGTGGAATAAATTTGTGATTCTGCTGAGAAGTTTGGTGAGGGGTTGGAGACTCATTAATCTGAACCTCTGGGTTATGTCAATGTCACTCTGAATGTCAGGGAGGCTAGGGCATTGGTTGATTCAGGTTCTTAGATTAACCTGATTTCTTTGTTTGAGGCTACTCATCTGGGCCTCCCCATCAAGACATAAATTGGTGGAAATTTAAGAGCAATTGATGGCCATGTCACTGAGTTGATTGGAACAGCTAAATTTGGGAAGCTGGATGTTGATGGAGCCTCAGGGAATGTTCAATTTTACATTGCCAAAGGTAATGTAAAAGCTGTGTTGGGTAGACCATTATTGATGGATTTCCAGGCAAGAATTGTTTATCAGTTTGATATGGGAATCAGTTTGGAGTTGACTGGTGGAGATGAAAGAAGACCTCACATGAGGCTGTAATCTCCTGAAGATGATGGTTGGGAGACCAGGCCTGGCTTGTCTTCAATGTGCCAATGCATGGATTGTTGTAGGAGAAGAAAAGAAGTGGGTGCCACCTCTGAGTTTTTGGAGTGTGGCAAAGGCTCTAGTGAGAGTCTGTCTTTTTTAGAGTAATGAGTTCTGATTGCCCTAGTGCTACAGCCTCTTCCCAAGATGAGTAAATCCCAGGCTGTAGTACATCAGCTCCCTTGGAGATATACTAAGTGGATTTTCAACTTTCTCTTTTTAATGTTTCTCTTCTCTGCAAGTATTCTTCATGTTTTTATCAAGTATTTGTTCTCTCTCAAGATTTTCAATTATTTTTAATTCAAGTTAAAAAAAGAAACTTGGTTATATATCTTTATTGAAAGATATGCAGAAAAGATGTGGAGTGGTGAGATTGGGGTCTAAAAGTAAATCCTCCCAATTGTGCACCACTAGGGTTTCTTCTACGCCTTTCAAAAACATTACCTTGGCCACTTCTGTGAGCATTGGGGAAACCCCTGGTTATTTTTGTAGGATGGAAGAAAACTCAAGAAAAGAAAAGAAAAATTTCATAATAACTGAAGAAAAGCATGATAAAAATCTGAAGATAATCAAAAAAGGAGAAAAGAATTATTTTTGTGAAGATCAGAAAGATAAATTTTGGTGCCTCTAGCATGAGGTTAAACTGCATAAGCTTTTGAAGAAAGAAGATCATCAAGATCAATTTTTGAGCCTCTAGCATGAGGTTAAACTGCACAAAATTTTGAAGAAAGAAGATCAGCAAGATCAATTTTTGGGCCTCCGGCATGAGGATAAATTGCACAGTTTTGGAAGATGTGATTCAGAAGATGAATCAAGATTTAAAGATTTGGAAGATGGAAGTGAGGATGAAGATTTGGAATTGCACAAAAGTTTTGGAGTGGTGAGATTGGGGTGTAAAAGTAAGTCCTCCCAATTGTGCACTGCTAGGGTTTCTTCTACACTTTTCAAAAACATTACCCTGGCCACACATGTGAGCAATGGGGAAACCCTTGGGTTTTGTTCCAGATCTGGTGGTGAAGACGTCCTGAAGATCCCTCAAGTTGAAGGCGGAGCTGCAAAGTATAAGAAGGTAGCGCAGAAGATTAGGCCTTTCAATGAGCCTATGCCTGTAGGTTTGGATCCTCCTTTGAAGAGACCTCTGTTGTCAAGAGATTTGTACTGTACCCCTCTGGTGAAGAATCCTCCTGATTTTGTGGAAACTGCTTAGGTGACTGTTGAAAGGTTGAAAGTTGTTAATTTTGGTCCTGATGGGTGGTTTTCTTTTGAGGAAAAAAAGTTGTTGTTGCACGTTATTGGGATCAGGAAGAAAGCGGTGGCATTTTTTGAAGAGAAAAGGGGTGTGTTGAAACACTCTTATGGGGAACCTTACTTGATTCGTGTGGTTTGTCACGAACCTTGGCAAATAAAACCTATTCCAATTCCAGCTGCTATTAGGGATGATATTATAGAGATTGTTAAGGAAAGAGTCAGGACTGGTTTACGAACAATCAACATCTAGTTACTCAAGTCTTGTGTTCTGTGTAAAGAAGTAGAATGGAAAGCTGAGTGTGCTACATGATCTTTGGGCCTTGAATAGAGTCACTATCAAGAATGTGGGAATGCCACCAAGTGCAGAAGACTTTGTGGAAGATTTTTGCTGGAAGGGTGTATTATGGTTTGGGATATATTATGGGTGGTTATGATGAAAGGGAACTTCACATGGATTCACGTCCACTTACAACGTTTGAGACTCCTCTGGGAATATTTCAGCTCACTACGTTGCCTCAAGGAGCAACTAATTCAGTAGCAGTATATCAAGCACAAACGGCTTGGACTTAACAGGATGAGGTTCCTACTCATACTGGTATTTTTATTGATGATGGTGGAATCAAAGGACCCTCCACTGATTATGGAAATGCGGTGCTGAAGGAGAACCCTGCTATAAGGAGATGTGTTTGGGAATATGCAATTACTCTAGAGAGAGTATTGTTTAGGATTGAAGAGGCTGGTTTGACCATTTCTGGGTCAAATTTTTGTTGTGGTGTTTCTGCTCTGGAAATTCTGGGTCATGTTGTATATAAGGAGGGAAGGATTATGGCAAAGAAGAAGGTCAATAAAATTCAGTCATGGCCAAGGCCCAAAAAAACTACTGAAGTCAGGGGATTTTTGGGGGTTTTTGTGTACGTCAGGATTTTTATTAAAAAATTTTCTTTGTTGGCTTCACCTTTAAGAAGGTTGACCAGGAAAGATGCGGAGTGGGAATGGACTGAAGAGTGTGAAGAGGCTTTTCAGAAGTCAAAAAAGGTGGTGTGTGAAGATATTATTCTTCACAAGTTGGATTATGGTGTTGGTGCTGGAAAAATTTATCTGGAAGTGGACTCAAGTTATATTGCTGCTGGTACTGTGTTGTCTCAGGAAGATAACACTGGGAGGGTCAGGCCAGCAAGGTATGAGTCTGTGGTTTTTAATGAGTTTGAATCCAGATATTCTTAACCTAAGTTGTAATTGTGTGGTGTAGCAAAAATTTTGAAGAAGCTGCAAACTGTTTTGTGGGGGAAGCATTTTGAGCTGCAGGTGGATGTGAAATCTCTGGTTCAAATAATCAATAAACCTAGTCCTCCAAATGCTACAATGACTAGTTGGGTGACATTTATTCAGAATTTTTCTTTTGACCTGGTACACAAACCTGGGAAAAGTTTTACAATGCCAGATGGATTATCAAGGAGACTACGCATGGATGAAGATTCAGACTCTGAAGAATTTGATGTAGATGTCCCAGTAGTTAGGGCCAGCACAAAGGGTACTGAAGATTTTTCTCTCCTACCCCATGAGGCTAAACTGGATGACCATTCTTTCCTGCCCCATGAGGCTAAAATGGATGATCATTCTTTCCTCCCCCATGAGGCTAAACTGGAAGATTGTTCTCTCCTCCACAAAGAGAATAAACTGGCTGGTTCTGAGCTTGATTCTGGTGATCAGGATGTTTTTGTTGATGAAGATGGGGCTCTTCTCTGAGATGACTCAAAAATGGAAAATGGTGTTTTTGTCGGTGAACTGAATTCTCTTAAGATTCAGTGGAAGGAAAAGGATGTACCAAATATGAGGGATTAGTGTCCTCGATGGGCTGGTTGTGTTGCTCATGAGTACACTGGTGATTTTGATGACAGGGTTGTACCCTTGGATGTATTTTTGTTGGATTTAGAAGATGAGACCTGGGGTTAGACTGGGTTTTATTTTATTATGGTTGAATATCTGTTGATCTTGGAGAGGCTGGATATTTGTGATGATGATAATTGGATGGAAATAAAGATGAAGAGTCCTGGATTTTATGTGTCAGGAAGGAGGTTGTTGAGGAGGAGGCATGTAAATCCTCAGGTAGTGGTGACTCAGAAGAAGGGTCAAGAGTTGGTGTTGAAGTCTTTGCATGAAGACCTTGGTCATAGAGGCTTTGGGGAGACTTATATAAGAGTAACAGATAGATTTTGGTGGCCAGGTATGAAGTTGGCTGTGCAGGTTGGGTTCAATCTTGTGAAGAATGTCAAAGAAGAAGTCACTTGAAACCTAAAGAGGTTGGCCATTCTACTGGAGAGTCAACTGTGTTCGGAAGAGTTAGTCTGGATGCTCTCCATATCAAAGAGAGAAGGTATAAATACTTGATTGTTTCTAGAGATTATTTGTCTGGTTGGGTTGAGGCAATGCCTCTGATTAAGTTGACTGCCAAAAATTTGGCAGAATTATTAAATAAGGAATGGGTGTTTAGGTATGGGTTGATGAAGTTGGTGACTGTTGATGGTGGGCCAGAGTTTGGAGCCAAATTTAAAGAAGCAGTGGAAAGTATTAGTTCTAAAGTCAGAGTGGCTACACCTTATTATCCTGAAGCTCAATGCATGGTTGAAAGAGGCCATCAAGTTATCAAGAATCCATTGGTTAAAATGTGTGGAGATAGTGCTGAAAAATGGAGGCATTGTCCACCCTTGGTGTTATTTGCTGATAAGGTCACTGTTAAAAGGACAACTGGCTATTCCCCTTATGAAATAATTTTTTGGCAGAAAGCTGCTCTACTGGTGGATTTGGAAGCTGTATATTATCTTGGAATTAATTGGGATGATGTGTGCTCAACAGAAGATTTGCTCTGTGCCAGGATGCAATAGTTGGAATGTAGAGAGGAATGTCAAGAGAAGGCATACTCTAGAATGATGCAGATAAGAAATCAATCATTCAGATACTGGGACAAGAGGTTTTCTCATAGACTCAGGAGTCCCTTTAAACCTGTTTGTTTGGTTTTAATGTATAATAGAAGTTTGGAGAGTCAGTGGGGAAAGATTTTTGCTGACAGATGGAATGGACCTTACAAAGTCAGATCTCAGGTGTCTGGAGGTTCTTATGTTTTGGAGGAGTTAGATGGCGCAGTCTTGAAGAAGAGAGTGGCTGCTGATCAGGTGAAGAGATTTTACCCTAGAGGGACTAGAAGTGAAGAAGATTGACTCTGCAATGAGAATAAACTATGGACCATTCTTTTATTTTGGATTTTGGTGATGCTGCGCATCTGTTTTGTTGGAAAAATTTTTGTTAGAAGGTACCCATGGGTTGTGCTTCTAGATTTTATATTGGAAAGTGTGGGGGTAAATGATGGGCTGGCTGCTCTATCAACAGTTACCCCATATTTTCTGTTTCCAACCCCTTCTCGTAATTTGGTTGAACCCTAGTATTGGTTTTTCTTCACAGGCTTTAGTCCTCTATGACTTTAAACTGGAAATTCTTTTGGTCTTCAAGTGCTGTACTCTTCACGCTTATTGTTTTGGTTTATTTTGTTGTATGTTGTGTTTTTTTTGTTAGAAGGTACCCAGGGGGGGTTCTAGATATTATTTTTGTAAGTGTGGGGGTAACTGATGAGCTGGCTTCTCTGTAGAACAGTTACCCCAAGGTGTCTGTTTCAAGTATTTTGTTTGTCATAGTTGAATCCTAGTTCTGGTTTTTGTTATTCAGGTTTCAAGTCCACTATGACTTTAAACTGGCTTACTCGTTCAATACTGGCTTCTTTGGTTTTGGTGGTGAATCACTGGTGGTCTCCCATCATTTTTACTTATTGGAGGGAGCCCACCTAGTGATCATTTTCTTGGACTGAACTTTCTATGGAGCCGGACTTTGTCTTTTTCTTTTCCTTAACTTTGTGTCTATGGTCATGTTCAATGGTAGTTTTAGATTATTTTCTTTTTTTTCTCTCTTTTTTCTTTTAATTTTTTTATGGGGGTTATTAGGATATAAAGAGGGAAAAATCACAAAATTATATTATATGGTGTCACCAAATCAGGGTCACCTGGATGTGGGCAAGCATTGGTGGGGAAAGGCTCATCAATTGTCCAGGCAATGCTATTTTCTTTTTTATCTCTATCTCATTTTTTTTATTATTTTCTTTGATTTCTATTTATTTATATTATTTTTCTTAATTTATTTTTTCTCAACTCATTTAAAAATTATTTAAAAGTGTATCCACATCAAGGTGCACTTGGATGTGGGTAAGGTATCAGGAGATCAGCTCATTAATTGGCTGGGGGATACCATTTGTAACTATTATTTATCTCATCTTATTGTTATTATTCATTTCATTTTTCATTTTTCAGCTCTTATAATTTTGGTTAATTTTGTTTATTTATTTATTTTCAAGCTTTTTTTAGTATGTTAGTAGTTTAAAAAATTAAAATAAAGTAAAATAAAATAAAAAATAAATAAAATAAAATAAAATAAAAATAAACAAATTTTTTTATATATCTGTTAATTATTATTGTTCTTTCTAGTTTGTGAATTATTAATTTCTTTCTTTATTTTAATGTCTAGAAGAAGAAGCCTCCAGCGGTTGGTCCATATTATGGTGGCATTTTTGCTTTTTGTTAGGATTGGAGAAAGAACTGTGTTCTTTGTGATGTAGGTGGCTGAAAAGCATATATGGGTTGTAATGGTTAGGGTCCAGGGTAGAAGGTAAATTTTGGGAAGAAGTGGGGATAGAGTGTTGGAAGGTGTGCTTGATTATTCTAGAAATCTTCCAGTGGTCATCAAGGAGCTGTTTTCTCAGATTCTTTTCAAACTCATTCAATCGATGGCAGAGAGCAAAGGCCTTAAGCATGTTTGAACACATCATGCTTAGGTGTTGTTTCATGTAGGCGTAATCCAGCGTTAAGGTAGTTTCTAGAGGTCGGCCAATCCCAATTTTAGTTTTAGGAGGCAGGGTTCCAACTATACAGAAGAATTGGATCAGTAATTTTGCTCTTTTAAAGAAATTGGATTTATTAATTTAGTACTTACAGATTGGAAGCTCTTCAAATTTGTATGCGGCCAGAATCTGGAATGTTGAAGAATGTTGAATGGATGTTGAAAGAGGATCAACCAGATAGAGGTATGGATTCTCATGATCATTCTCTAAATGGTGTTGGGAAGATGGACTAGAAGGAGGGTGCTCCTGTGCCCTGGTTGGAGAAACAGGGCTGCTGTTGTTGTTGTGGATATTATTATTTCTTGGCCCAGTTGGGTTGGACACTGGTGGTGGAGTACCAGGGTTGTTGAAGGAAGGACCAGGAGAAGGTTACTTGGAAGCTGACTGTGATTTTCTAGATGAAGATCTAGAAGAAAGGGAACTATCAGAGGAATAATTGGCGCCCAAGGAGAGGTGTAGTTAGTTCTTCTTGGTGGAACAGAATATTTTTGTTTGGGAGCAGTGTTGCATGCTCTGGTGTTTTAACTAGGTCCTCTGCCAGGACTTCTAGAGATTTTGGAATTTTCGGGGTTGTCTGAGGAAGAATTTGTGTGTGTATGCATTACTCTGGGAGCACTAGGAGGTTGTTGCGTAGAGTTTTTCATATTTGATGGTGGATTTTGGCTGTTATCTGGCTTAATTTGGTAGTTTTGAGCCTCATTTTTGCTTTCTGGCAAGGCAGGCGGGCCACCTGGACGCAGTCTAGCACCTGGAAGCTGATTTTGAAGCTATTTTGGCTAAATTTGCTGAGGTAAAAGCAGATTCTTGAGAAGATAAACCAAGTCTTTTAGGGAGTGTTTTGGGAATAGAACAGTGTGATCTTCTGGAAGGAGCGGAAGATAAAGAAGAGGAAGCAGGTCCAAGTTCTGGTGACCTGGTAAGAGATCTGGAAATATATTTATGGGAAGGTGAAGGCAGAGATATTGGATAGCTGGGGTCTCTGTCACATCTTTTCTTTTTAGAGTTGCAAGAATCACAGGCTCTGTTTTAGAATTTGGCCTGAGGAGTAGGAAGAGTGAAAGTGAAAGACCTGCACATGTGGATGCACTGTTTACAAGCATAGTCTTTTGGAGCAGTGAAGTGTCACCGGACGACCTATGCACAAGGTCAAGGGTGTTCCTGGAAGTGAGATGGAGAGAGGAGTCTAGAAACTTTGTTGAGGCACAGAGGAAATGTTCGAGGAAGTGATTAAAAGATGACTCAAAGGAAGAGCTACTGCTTCGAGATATGTTTGAGGAGAATTCTAATATATGTTAAAGGTAATATTAAAATTCTTAAAATCTCATAAAGGGTTGGAAACTCAATAATCAAAAAATTTAGGATTTAGAAATGATTACTGAGAAGATAAGGAAAGATACAATAATAATGATTTAACCTAAAGCTTCACCACTATTTACTATATATACGTTTTTATCATTTAATTCTAAAGAATGTCAAACCAATAAACCCAACCCCTTTTAAATCCTTTACTCCTCATCGCATTGACCTCATACCCAACCACTATTCCGCACACCACAGACCATTAAAAAATACATCCATTACACATGGACCCTCCTCACTAACATCCGTTAACCCTTTAATCCTCCACTATCCATTCTGTTCATGCTCACTACCCCTTTTAATAATTCACAGACATTTAATAAACCTTTTAGTGCACCATTACATTGACTATTGCGCTGTGCATCGCTTATTGAAGAAAAGACTGAGACACACTATTGAGAGATTGACTAATTTAGATTTAGAGTTTAGACTAGCACGGTTTGAATAGCGAGTACACAAAGGAAGGTCGCAGTTGCTATGGAGAATTGCTTTCTGCGCTTTGAGTATGGATTTAGACCTCTGTATTATTGATTTAATGAGCTGCTTTTGCCTCGAGTGTCACGTGGCGCGTGACATGAAGCAAGGAAGGTCCGATGCGAAAAAGTCTGGGGATTCAGCCATGATCTGTGAAGGTACAACAATAAAAGAAAAGAGATGAAAGAAAAGTTTATCAGTGAGGGTAGATGATGAAGAGAGTGGAAGTTCAGCAGGTGGGCTGCGGAGCATTGTGCATGGAGCTGGCTCCACCCTTTTATGCAAAATGTGTTTAAGTCCGTCAAGAATTTAAACTGAACACTGGGGTAGTCCATCAAGACGTTAAACTGAACACTGGAAAAGTCCGTCAAGACTTTAAACTGAACACTGTGGTCAGTCCATCAAGACTTTAAACTGAAAAATGGTATAGTCTCTCAAGACTATAAACTGAGGATGGTTTGATGGTTGAGTCCTTCAGGACTATAAACTGATAATGGGAGTTGGTGTGATTTTGGCAGAGGGCATCTAAAGGGGGAGTCTCTGAATTTAGTTAAGGCAAGTGTGGGGGTAACTGATGAGCTGGATGCTCTGTAGAAAGTTACCCCAGAATGTTAGTTTGTTTCTTTGGTCTTTAATTTTTTAATCTCTGGTTCTGTCTTTTTGATTCAGGTTTTGGAGTCCCCCAAGACTATAAAATGAGGGCTGTTAGTCCCCCAAGACTCAAAACTGAGGATTTGTAAGCTGGTTGTCTAGAAGAAGGAGGGAAAAGGAGAAAGGAATAGAGAAAGGAAATAAAATAAAGTAATTATAAAAAAAGTTCAAAATTTAAAAAAAAAAGTATAAGAAAGTTATAGTGAGAATTAAGGAAATACAATAACAAAAGCTTGAGGAGTGACACAATGGGGGGTTCAATATATAGTATTTAAATTTTGTAAGTTATGTATTAATGCACAGCTCTTAATTATTACTATTAATAGACTTACTGCAACCTTAGTATTATTATTGAATATTTTAATTAGAATTGTAACACTAATAAAAATAATAAATAACGTATTGTATATATTTAAAAACTATGTTAGAATTGAGTGTAATAAGTGATGTGGCTGAAGGAGATTATCCAAAGCCTTTTATAGGCAAAGGATCCTCTTAAGAGCCACAATTGAGTAAGTACAAAGTAGTAATAAAGTAAAACAAGAATATAAAAGAATATAACTAAAACATAGATGTTGAGAGAAAAACATGAAATAATAAGCTAAACCTGTGAGTAAGTAACCAATTTTCCCACCATAAGTTCCCACAACAATTAATTAAAATAATCAGTAACTTAGTAAGTCTGAAACATAAGAACAGTGAGTAAAAATAACCCAAAACAGATATTACAGTGAGATGTAAAGGGTTTAATTAAAACAAATAGAATTACTTTCACGCAAAAATCCATGTAATCAATTTAATCCAGTATAAAGCAAAATTAATTAATTGTTTTAACTATGTAATTAATTCAATAACTAGTTTAAATGAAACTAATAATTAATTTAATGATATTTCTAAGTTAAAGTGAGAATTTGAATACCATCTTATTATATAAGTGTTTTAATTCATTTAATAATTTTACTGACACAATTAAGGGTCAAAAAGAGCACCCAATATTATTGTTTAATAAAATATGTATAGCTTTATTTACTATATAATTTTAATTAATTAATTTAATTACATTATAAGTTAGTTTTACACTTATAATTTATAATATATGTTTATAATTAAATAATTATTAATTTATATTTATTAAATACATAAAAATGCGCCATAATTTATAGAATATAAAATATATCATGCTTAATTTAAATGTATAAATCATTTATATAATAATAAAATTAATATAATACTTATTATATATATTTAATAAAATAATTATATCATTTCATTATGCAATATAATATTAATTTATATACATAATAAGAATATTTTTACACCCTCTCTTAGTTCCAGTATATTGTCATAAAATTTACTGGGCTCCTGGTATAGCCTGGCTGACAGGATTAGTCCCCCAAGACTTTAAAATGAGGAAATTATTTTATTATTTTTATTTCTAAATCAAGATTTTCAGGCAAGAAGCAATTACAGAAAAGAATCAAGAGATGTAACAAAATGTTCAGCATTGGCTTTGAACTGGTGAATGAGGTTCTTACTTTTCTCAAGTTCCTGTGGATTCCTGGCAGGAGTGGATTGGAAGTAATTTAGAATGAGATGCTTCTGTTGAGAAGAATGTTGTTGGAATTTGTATTTGATGGGGGGCAATGGATTAGGTAGGGGTGCTTCAAGGGTTCCCACATTGTCATCATCACTTTCAGAATGGAAATGAATTTGAAAATTGTCATATTGAATTTCAGTATGAAGAAGTATTGGGCTTACTATCAGAAGGACCAGGGATGGTAGAGCCAGTGGTTGTAGCAGGGTTGGCACTCTTTTTTGAAGGGTGTAATTTGTTGACCAGTCTGGGGATCAGGATGGGTGGTCTGGATTTTTTGGTGCTGGTAAAAGGTGGATCAGGTTGTGGAGGAGGAGAAGATGTTAAAGAGGACAATGGACCAGGTATGAAGCAAGTCTTCTTCCTAGAGTGACAGGCATCACAGGAGATTCTGTAGGGATGAGCCGGTGGTGTGATGGTACAGATGAGATTGTTGTCAATGCAGTATTGGCAAGGACCCATGTCAGTAGCAGATTTGGAAAGAAAGATGAACATGGTGGTTGTGATGAAGGAGAATGTTGACATTCTCTATTAGAGGGAGGATGTGGTCTTCCAACATTGAAAAAGCCCTTTGTTGCTCTATTTGGAATTGTTTTGATATGTCTTAAGTGACATTGTTGAATAATTGTGTGTTTTTCTGTATTTATTCAGCAAATTTTGGGACTTTCGAGATGTGGGTACTACCATTGGATAGCCCTGGTATTTCTCTATATTTTATGTCTTTTTGACATTTTTCAGATTTTAAGTATTAAAGGGATAATTTCTCATTTTTCATTTAAAAAGATAGCTGTTTAATTTTATTATTTGTGTTTTACGGGCTAACCTTAAGTCTTAGGGTTAAGTGCTTAGTACCATTAGAATGGGCTGATTTTTCTCTACGTTTCATGTCACAATGTTGTTGTAGCCTAATTATGTGTTTTAAAGGTTTTAGTAGTTGTAGATTATTTTTCCAAGTATTTTGGGTGTTTTTGGAGGTTTTTGGAGGTTTTCTGGCTTCAGGGAGGTCCTGCCGCCTCCGGCAGACTGCCCGCCTTGGTGCTAGAAGGCTGAGAAGTGTTTCTAGAGGGGTTTTATGCAATTTGGCGCTCAGAAACGCCAAATTCATTGGTGTGCATGGGCTCTTAGATAGTGGTCTGTGTGTATATAGTTGATAAGACAGTTTTGGGAAACCTTAATTATCATACAACCATCTGGAGATGATATCCTTGTTCCTCACTCAGTTTTTACTGTTTTTTGGCCACAATTGGCTGTGGATGTTGCAAGGTTAGTTCTTCATTTAACTCAACTTTGGCAACTGTTTTCTATCGTATAGTCTTTCAATCTATATCAAGTATTATTGCTGTCTCTGGTGTGGATTTGCAACCTACATCAAATATCATTGCTATTTCTGGTGTGAAAATTGGTCTACATTTCAGTTCTTTGGTTTGGTAGTCTGTCTGGAGACTACTTTCTTGGCTGATCAGGCAGTCAAGTGTATTAAAAAAGGGACTTTAAACAATAGGAACCAATTTACTGTAGCAGGTAAATCACACTTATATTTTTCTAAAGGGACAGGGGATTTTCTCTCTGGTTTTTATCCAACTCCCTTTGTCAAGGCCTATAGCTAGTACTATAGGATTGTCTACATTTCTGGCGCCCAATGTGGGGTAGGACCTGCTAGTTCTTTGGAATCTCTGTTGTCTTTGGTTGGTCTTTTTTGGTGATTTTGTTCTGGAAAAATGGCTTCTGGCTCATCTATTCCTGTGGTGACTGTCAGTGGGGGGAAAGGTCCTCCTGCTGTGATGGTTAGGGAGTGTGTTAGGATTAAAACTTGGAATGGTACCAAGTTTAATGGGGCAGATGTGAAGTGGTTTCTGGAGAAATATGAAACTGCTGCTGGTGTGGATGGTGCTTCTTACCTGGACATGGTGAAGCAGATAATTTTCTTCATTTGTGATATGGAAGTGGAGAAGGAGGTTGTGGCCATGTCTGGCTACAAGAAGAGGGATTGGAAGTTGCTGTGCAGGGAGATGGTGGATAGATGAGGTGTCAGGTTCACTATAGTGGATCTGAGCAAGGTTGTCAGTGAATGGCAGTCTTATGGTGGTGTTGGTAACTTACTCAGTTACAGGAAGTTTCTGCTGCAATTTGATCCTTTGGTAGAATATTTGGTGGAAGTGGAGGAGTTGGCACATGAAAATGCTGCCAATGATGTTTTTTGGTCTGCCCTGGCTAGAGATGTCAGGATGGATGTGTTGAAAGAGTTATCAAGGATGGACTTGATGAAGACTCTTCCTAATGGGGACCAGAAGTTGCCTGCGTTGGACAAGGTGAAGGAGGCTGTTGAGGCCCATTTGAAGTTATTGGCTGTGGACACCTATCAAGAGGGGTGTGCCAAGTTTGTCAGAAAAGTCAGTGAGGCTTTGGCTGAAGAGGAGAGTAGGGTAAAGAAGGAAGAGAAGAATATGGTGGAGGTTCCCAAGCAGGAGAGGGACCCAGTGGTGGAGCAGTTGGCTGATCTGACAAAACAGCTACATATCTTTGTGCAGGAGGCTAAGAAGGTCAATAGGGCTCTCTCTCAGCCTAGAGATTTTGACAGGAGGGCTGGTAGGAGTGACCCTTTGGTCTTCTCTTATCGCAGTAGGAGGGGGCACAAGTCCAATGATTGTTGGGCTCTGAACAGAGATGTGTCAAAAGGAAAGGTGGAGTTTGACGGCAGGGTGTTCAAATTCCCTTATGGTTCATTTGTAAAGCCCAGTGAGGGGGAGGCTCCTGTTGATTTGGTCAGGAGAAGAAATGGTCTCAATCAGAGGAGGCCAAGATTTGAGGAGATCCCTGATCAGGGGAAGTCTTCTGCTAAGGCAGATGAAGATTTCAAGGGAAAAGTAAAGGAGGTGAATAAAGTCTCTTTTTCTACTTCCTTTGGTGGGTTGGAGTTGTATTCTTGTGGAGGACAGTCAAGTGGTGAATGCTTGGCTGTTGTCTATGATGTTAAAGCAGGAAAGGTGGGAAGGCCTAAGAGCATTTCTCAGGCCCAACCAAAGCCTAAGGCTTTAAAGGTGGATCCTAATCTGAGTGCAGCCAGGACGAAGTACAGCAAAGAGGAACTGTACAAGATGCAGAAATGGATTGCTGATATGGGCCCCCCTAATTTTGGTGCATTAGACATGAATGATGATACAATGCCTATGGATGCTGATTCTGACTCAGAGGAGGATGTCCCTTTGGCTTCATTTCCAAAGTCTGCTGGAGTTAGAAGTGTTGGTGAGGGATCTGGTTTGATTCTTGTTGATGGAAAATATGTTGGTGGTTCTGGTCTTCAGGAGATTTCTAGGACCAAGGCAGTGAAGCCAAGGGCTCACTTTGAGAGGCCAGTAGTTTCTGGCAAATCTAATGTTATGGACTCTGTTCTGGAAAGGATGAATCAGGGTCAGGTTTCCCTTTCTTTTGGGGAGTTGTATGCTATCAGTCCTGGGTTGGCTGATAGACAGAATATGTTTTTGACCAGGAGAAGGGTTTCTTCTGGGGAGGTAGAATACATTTGTGATTCTGCTGAAAAGTTTGGTGAAGAGTTGGAAACTCCTTTTTCTGCACCTCTGGGTTATGTCAATGTCACTCTGAATGGCAGGGAGGTAAGGGCATTGGTTGATTCAGGTTCTCAGATTAACCTGATTTCTTTGTTTGAGGCTACTCATCTGGGCCTCCCCATAAAGAAAGGAATTGATGGAAATTTAAGAGGGATTGGTGGCCATGTCACTGAGTTGATTGGGACAGCCAAATGTGTGAAGCTGTATGTTGGTGGAGCCTACGGGATGGTTCATCTTCACATTTCCAAAGGTAATGTAAAAGCTGTTTTGGGTGGACCATTCTTAATGGATTTTCAAGCAAGAATTGGTTATCAGTTTTATATGGGAATCAGTTTGGAGTTGAACGTTGAAGATGAAAGGAGGCCTCACATGAGGTTATCATCTTCTCGAGATTATGGTTGGGAGACCAGGACTGCCTTGTCTTCAATGTGCCAGTGCATGGATTGTTGTAGGAGAAGAAGAGAAGTGAGTGACACCTCTGGTTTTTTGGAATGTGGCTCAGGTTCCAGTGAGAGTCTGTCTTTTTTAGAGTAATGAGGGCTGATAGCCCTAGTGCTACAACCTCTCCCCAGGATGAGGAAATAACAGGTTGTAGTAGGTCAGCTCCCTTGGAGATATACCAAGTGGATTTTCAACTTTCTTTTTTTAATTTTTCTCTTCTCTGCAAGTATTCTTCATGTTTTTTATCAAGTATCTTTTCTTTCTCAAGATTTTCAATTAATTTTAATTCAAGTTAAAAAAAGAAACTTGGTTATATATCTTTATTGAAAGATATGCCAAAAAGCTGTGGAGTGGTGAGATTGGGGTCTAAAAGTAAGTCCTCCCAATTGTGCACCACTAGGGTTTCTTCTAAGCCTTTCAAAAACATTACCTTTGCCATTTCTGTGAGAATTGGGGAAACCCCTGGCTAATTTTGTAGGATGGAAGAAAAATCAAGAAAAGAAGATAAAAATTTCAAGATAACTGAAGAAAAGCAAGAAAAAAATCTGAAGATAATCAAAAAAATCAGAAAAGAATTATTTTTGTAAAGATCATCAAGATCAATTTTTGGGCCTCCAGCATGAGGTTAAACTGCATAAGATTTTGAAGAAAGAAGTTCATCAAGACCAATTTTTGGGTCTCCAGAATGAGGTTAAACTACATAAGCTTTTGAAGAAAGAAGATCCTCAAGATCAATTTTAGGGCCTCCACCATGAGGTTAAACTGCATGAGCTTTTGAAGAAAGAAGATTGTCAAGATCAATTTTTGGGATGTGGAATTGCGGAAATGTTGTGGAGTGGTGAGTTTGGGGTCTAAAAGTAAGTCCTCCCAATTGTGCACCGCTAGGGTTTCTTCTACACCGTTCAAAAACATTACCTGGGCCACACATGTGAGCAATGCGGAAACCCTTGGTTTTTGTTCCAGGTCTGGTGGTGAAGAAGTCCTGAAGATCCCTCAAGTTGAGGGTGGAGCTTCAAAGTGCAAGAAGGTAGCGCAGAGGATTAGGCCTGTCAATGAGCCTATGCCTGTGGGTTTGAATCTTCCTTTGAAGAGACCTCCGTTGTGGTAGCCTAAAGTTTAGTATGGCACCTAAGTACGTAAATGGAGTTATTACGGCATGCAAGATTGGCGTTATTATTTTTTTATATATAAAAGGGTTTTATTTAATTTATTTGAGTTTTAAATATGAAGAAATTGGTCAAGAGCGAACGCCTACGCGAAAACAATTTATTTTACGGAGAAAACTTATTTTTACGGTCTGAAGAATTTATAAGTATCAAGTCCAGTCACTCAAGAACCTTGGGAAATTTTCCCAGAATTTTTACTATTTTTCTTATATTTTTTTAAATGAATTTTAAAGTTTTATAGAAATACTTACGTTTTTAGAAATTACTTAACTTTGATGAATTTTCACGGGGTGATTAGAGCTGCGCAGACTACGAAAAATAGTTTGGAATGTAAAGGAGAAGTGGCTCTATAATGTGTAATTTTTTCTAGATTTTTTATTATAGTTTTAAAGGTTCTAATTGAGTCCGCTTGGACTCCGTTTGGACTCCGCTTCGACTCCGTACGGGCTCCGGATTGACTCTGGGAGAGCTCTGGAGGGGAAAACTTAGGCACGTGACTAGGAATACTTAAGCGCCTCTCAAACTCGAAATTGAGAGGGGGGGACACATCATACAGCTTAATCATTAACCACCACGGTCTCATTTTTTATTACTCAACAAATTAAATAAATTGTAATACCCTTATAACTTTATATTTTTTTATATTTAACATTTTAGAAATACTATTCAACAATTTAAATCGCACTTCATACAGGGTATCTTTAGAAAGGTCTTCGTCGCTGGGACTTGATTATTGCTGTCTCATAAAAAATCAAATTATTATAAAAACATAAAAGTCAATCTTTTCAGATCTTTCACTGGTACACCTTAATTGTTGTTATCAGTATTTCTTTTCTCAACAGCCACTTTTATTTAAATCTCAATAAGCATTAAATATTTTAGAGTTTCATTCTTTTTATCAATCAGATGCAAGTAGACTGGTTAGCTTAGTGATTTAGAATTCCCATTTTGTTATTTTATTGGAAGGACGGGGTTTTCGGCTAAATCCACATATCTCCTCCGGATTCTGCTTACAGCAAGGCGACTGTAAGAGTTTACCTTACCATAGTTGGCGCCCAAAGTGGGGTTCAATTTCTCTAGCTTTCTTTAAAGACTTACTTGGATCAAGAACGTTCTTAGCCTGCAAGAGGCTTATTTTCTGGAACTCTAATTGGATCTTTGTTATTGGCCTGCAAGAGGCTTGTTATTTTATCGATTGTTAACGCTTTTCATTACTTATTGGGATGTCTTCTTCTGCTGTTGCTTCTGGATCTTCTAACCCTCTTACTCCCTCAGTTAGAATTGTTTCTTGGGATGGCCCAAAGTTTGATGGGGAGGAGGTTAAATGGTTCATTAGCAGGTATGAAGCTGCTGCTGCTGTTGATGGTGCTTCTCATGTGGATATGGTGAAGCAAGTTAGGTTTTGTATTGCTGATAGGGAGGTGGAAAAAGAGGTTATTGCTATGCAGGCATTCAAGGACAAGGATTGGGTTAAGCTTTCTAAAGCTATGGTTGATAGATGGGGTGTTAGGTTTACTATGATGGACCTCAATAAAATTGTTGGAGACTGGCAAGCAAAAGGTGGAGTTTCTTCTATGGCTGACTTCAAAAAGCTCTGTGTTCAGTTTGATGAAGTGGTGGAATATCTCATACTGGTGGACAAGTTAGTGTATGAGAACCAAGCAAAAGATTTGTTTTGGACAGCATGCAGCAGGGATATTCGTATGGACGTCTTGAAGGATCTTTCAAGAAAAGATTTGATGAAGGAACTGCCTAATGGTGAGCAGAAACTGCCAGCTCTGGAGGTTATCAAGGACAACATTCAAGCCCATCTAAAGTTATTGGCATTGGACAAATATCAAGAGTCATGCACTCAATATGTTAGCAAGGTTAGTGAAGTTTTGGCTGAAAATAACAATATCATGGTCAAAGCCCAGGAGGCCAAGAAGGCACAAATGGGACTACCAGCTGCAAAAGTTGAGGGTAATGTGGATAATAAGATGGTTGATCATTTGGCCGATTTAACGAAACAATTAAAAATATTTGTTCAAAAAACCCAGAAGGCCAATAAGGCCCCAATCGCTTCTTCATCGACGTCAACTTCTTATCAGTCCAGAGGTTATGAACGTCGAAATTATAATGGCATTAAAAATGGTAACCGCTTCCCAGGCAATGGGAGAAATGGTGGGAATGGTGGTAGTAATGGATATAGAGGTGGCTATGATGAGCCAAAGGTGTGCTCCTATTGTAATAGGAGGGGGCACAGAGCAACAGTTTGTTTTGCTCTTGATAAGGATATGGATGCTGGGCAAGTTTTATTTGATGGTAAAGTTTATAAATTTCCTGATGGCTCTTTCATCAAGCCCAGTGATGGACAGTCTCCTTCTGATTTGGTCAGAAGAAGTTTAACGGCTGAAAGAAGAGCCAGATTTGAAGAGGTGACGGATGAAGATGTTAATGCCAAGGGTGGCAAAAATGGTAATGGTAATGGTGGTAAAGCTGACAAGGGCAAGGAGAAAGAGGTCAGTAAAGCCACATTTTCTACTTCCTTTGGAGGTTTAGAGCTGGCGACGGTTGCCCAGGTGGAGGGTAGCTGTATGGCTGGTGAATACGATGTTAATGCTGCTAGAAGAGCAGCTGCTACTAAGGCAAAAAGTAGCATTCAGAGCCAATTGAGGGCTAATCCTGGCAAGGCCAATAACAAAGTGAACCCTTACTCTAAGGACAAGAATTCTAGTGCTCAAACTGCCGTCAACAAATTGAACCCTTACTCTAAGGACGAGTTATATAAAATGCAGAAGGGGATTGCTGATATGGGGCCCCCTAGTTATGGCAAGTTTGATTTAAATGGTGAGCCTATGCCAGAGGATGATTCGGATTATGAGGAGGACGTACCGTTGGCGTCTCTACCCAGACCAAGTTTTAGCGGTCCCATCCCAATGGAGGGAGTAAGAAGGACTAGCGATGGATCAGGATTAGTGCAAGAAGCTGGTGACGGAGTTAGGGTTATAGAAAGTGAAGATGTTATAATGGGGGGTGAAGATGGCTCGGTTGGACCTCAAGAGGTACCCAGGGCCAAGGTTGTTAAATCAAAGGTCCAGTATGAGCGGCCAGTAGTTTCTGGTCAAGCTAATGCAATGGACGCAGTTTTGAATAGGGTGAATCAACTGCAGATTCCCTTATCTTTGGGGGAGTTATTTACGATTAGTCCGGCGCTTGCTGAAAAGAAAAAGAAGCATTTGACGAGGCGTTGGGTTTCCACTGGAGAGGTGGAATATATTTGTGAAAATGCTGAAAAGTTTGGGGAAGATGTAGATACACATTTTTCCGCTCCCCTGGGTTACCTGGTGGTAACTCTTAACGGTAAAGAAGTAAAGGCCTTGGTCGATTCAGGGTCTCAAATTAATTTAATTTCATTGGAGCAAGCAACAAGTATAGGCTTGCCAATTAAAAGTGGGACTGGGGGAAACCTCAGAGGTATTGGAGGGCATGCAACAGAGCTAATGGGTACAGCTGAGCATGTCAGGTTAGGCATTGGTGGATCTGTTGGTAAGGTTCACTTTTATGTGGCCAGAGGAGCAGTCAAAACTGTTGTTGGTGGTCCTTTTTTGATGGATTTTGAGTCCAGGATAGGGTATCAAGCTGGCATGGGGATTAGTTTGGAGATCACTGGTGAAGATATGCGGAGGTTACATATGCGGTTAGCGCCTCCTGGAGATGAAGGTTGGGAAACACGGCCAGGGATTACTACTCTGTGCCAGTGTTGTGTATGCACCAAGAAGCGGCATATAAAACGGACGGCTTCTGGTGAATTATGTTTGTTGAAAAAGGATGGATGCCCTCATTTTTTGGGGTAGCTGGGGCTGATCACTCTAATGTTGTAATCTATCCTCAGGATGAGATCCCGGATTGCAATAGGTCAGCTCACTTGGAGATAATTCAAGTGGATTCTCAATTATTTTCTGTTAATATTACTTTGGAGTGCAAATACGTTTTGGACTTTTCTATATGTTTATTGGATTTACCCGGTTTTTCTATTAAATTTAAAAACGGTGAAAAATTCAAAATGGGCCAAATTAGGTTGGATAAAAATTGGAAGGGTATGTTTTATGGCCTCCAGCAAGAGGTTAAACTGCAATTATCTCCTTATATTTTGGACCTCCAGCAAGAGGTTAAACTGCAATTATCTCCTTCTATTTTGGACCTCCAGCAAGAGGGTAAACTGCGAAAAACTTATCAAAACCAAATTAAAAATCTCAGTATAAGTAAAACACAAAAAAATAACTTATGTGAAAATGTTATTCCGGACCTCCAGCAAGAGGTTAACCTGCAATTATCTCCTTCTATTATGGACCTCCAGCAAGAGGGTAAACTGCAAAAATCACATCAAAACCAAATTAAAAATCTCAGTATAATTAAAACACAAAAAAATAATTTTTGTGAAAATTCAATTCCGGTCCTCCAGCAAGAGGTTAAACTGCCGACTTTCTTTACGGGTGATTTACTGTTGGATAAGGGAAGCAAAGGTGTTGGAAAATCTGTTTGTAAATTAGACGAGGGAAAGGAGAAAAGGGTAAAATTTAAAAATGAAATAAAATATTTTTCTAATTTTTCTTATTCCGATTCTGGCGATGATGAAGATTCATTTGATGAAATATGTAATGGCGATACAAAAGTAAATGTTTTACCTCAAGTTTATTTAGATGTGGATGCAGCCAAATATAAGAAGGTAGCAAATAAAGTTCGACCTATTAATGAACCGCTACCTGCTGAATTAAATCCACCTTTGAGAAGACCAAGGTTATCAAGAGATCCTTATGAAAGTCCCTTGGTAAAGAATCCGCCTGAATTTCCTGAGACGTCAAGAATCACTTTTGAGAGACTGGGTGTTTTTAATTTTGGACCTGATGGTTGGTTGTCTGGAGAAGAGAAGAAGTTGTTGTTGGATGTGATGGTCAAGCGAGAGAAGGCCATTGCTTTTGTAGAAGAGGAGAGGGGTGTGTTGAAGCATTCCTATGGGGAGCCTTACAAGATTCCTGTGGTATGTCATGAACCGTGGCAGCAGAAACCGATTCCTATTCCCGCTGCATTAAAAGAAGTCTATATTGAAGTTGTCAGAGAACGGATACGCACTGGACTGTATGAGCAATCAACATCAAGTTATTCTAGTCCGGTATTTTGTGTCAAGAAACCGAATGGCAAGCTTAGAGTTGTTCATGATCTTAGGGAATTAAATAGGGTTACAATAAAGGATGCTGGGATACCGCCTAGTGCTGAGGAGTTTGTTGAAGCGTTTGCAGGGAGAGTGTGTTATGGTTTGGGAGATATTATGGGTGGATATGATGAGAGAGAGTTACATCCGGACTCAAGGCCTCTCACTACATTCGATACGCCACTTGGACGTTTACAGTTAACAAGATTACCTCAAGGAGCAACAAATTCAGTTGCAGTTTATCAAGCTCAGATGGCTTGGATCCTTCAAGACAAAATTCAACAATATGCTGGAATCTTTATAGATGATGGAGGAATTAAGGGACCAACAACCAACTATGATAACCAGGTGTTGGAAGAGAATCCCGGGATATGCAAATTCATTTGGGAGTTTGCAATTACATTAGAAAGAATCTTGTTTCGAATTGAAGAGGCTGGTTTAACTATTTCAGGTTCAAAATTTTTATGTTGTGTGCCAGCCTTAGAAATATTAGGCCATGTGGTATGTAGAGAGGGTAGGATTATGTCCAAGAAGAAAGTTAACAAAATTCACTCCTGGCCAAGACCCAAGAATACGACCAAAGTTAGAGGGTTTTTAGGCATTTGTGTATATGTTAGAATGTTTATCAAGGACTTTTCTTCATTGGCAGCTCCATTGAGACGGTTAACAAGAAAGGATGCAGACTGGGAGTGGGATGAAGAGTGTGAGAAGGCGTTTGTGAAGTTGAAGGAGGTTGTAGGGAAGGATTTAGTCCTGCACATGTTGGATTATGGAAAAGAATCTGGTAGAATTTATTTAGCAGTTGATTCAAGTCAGGTTGCAGCTGGGGCGGTTTTGTCTCAGATGGATAAAGCTGGTTACATCAGGCCAGTTAGGTATGAATCTGTAGTATTTACTGAGGTCGAATCAAGATATTCTCAACCAAAATTGGAATTATGTGGTGTGGCAAAAATACTGAAGAAACTTCAGCATATTTTGTGGGGGAAACATTTTGAGTTGCAAGTGGATGCGAAATCGTTAATCCAGATGATTAATTCCCCAAGTTTACCGAACGCACCCATGACGAGATGGGTAGCTTTTATTCAACATTTTTCATTTTATTTAGTTCATAAGCCTGGCAAAACTTTTACTATGCCAGATGGTTTATCAAGGAGACCACCCACTGAAGAAGATTCAGACTCAGAAGAGTTCGATGAAGATATACCTATTATCAAAGCCAGCACTAAAGGAGCTGAAGACTTTCCATACCTCCCCCATGAGGTTAAACTGGCAGGACTATTGTGTTTAGATTATGGTGATGATGACCTCCACCAAGAGGATAAACTGGAAAATAGTTTTTATGTTAATAAAGGTGTTGGAAAAGGTGTAGATAAATTTGGTAGAAAGGAGGTAGAAGAAGATGTGGTATATGTAGAGGAAGATGGATTAGTAGTGTGGGATAGTAGTAATTTAAGGAATGGTGTATATGTTGGAGAATTAGAGAATTTAAATAAAAAGGTGGATAAAGAGAAAGAGGTATTTTTGAATACGGTTTACGAAGGATCCAAAGGTTCAGAAGAAAAACGACGACATAGCTTGATTAAAGATTTATTTAGAGGTCAACGATTATTGGCTCATTCATGTGCAGGTGATATTGGTGATAGAGAGGTCCCTATTGATGTTATATTAATCGATTTTCAAGATGAAGTCTGGGGTCAGACTGGTTTTTATTTTTTGTTAGTCAAATATTTGTTGACTTTAGAGAGGCCAGAAGATTGTGAAGACAATGAATGGGTGGCTATCAAGAGGAAGTTGTCTACGTTTTACCTATCTGGTCGAGGTTTAATGAGGAGAAGGTATCCAAATCCTCAAGTAGTTATAACTCAACAGAAGGGGCAAGAATTAGTTTTGAAATCACTTCACGAAGATCTTGGGCATAGAGGCGTTGGAGAAACGTTTAGAAGAATTTCTGATCGATTTTGGTGGCCTGGCATGAAGATGGCTGTTAAACAGTGGGTTCAGTCATACGAAGAATGTCAAAGACAAAGTTATTTAAGGCCAAAAGAGCCTGGACGCGCGACCGGTGAATATACGCTCTTTGGGAGAGTTAGTTTAGATGCTGTTCATATAAAAGAGGGACGGTATAAATATTTAATTGTGGCCAGAGATGATTTATCTGGTTGGGTAGAGGCAGCGCCTCTTATTAATTTAACTGCCAAAAATGTGGCAGAATTTTTTTTGAATAATTGGGTATATAGGTATGGGGTGATGAAGTTGGTAACGGTAGATGGAGGTCCTGAATTTGGGACAGAGTTTAAAGAGGCCGTATTGAAAGTTGGATCAAAGGTTAGGGTAGCAACCCCATATTATCCTGAAGCTGAAGGCATGGTTGAAAGAGGGAATCAAGTTATTAAGGATGCTTTAGTTAAAATGTGTGGGACAAGTGCCGAAAAGTGGAGGCACTATTTACCTTTAGTTTTATTTGCTGATCGAATCACTGCCAAAAGGACGACCGTATTTTCACCTTATGAACTTGTTTTTGGACAGAAAGCAGTTTTACCGGTTGATTTAGAAGCTGAATCATATCTTGGAGTTGACTGGGGCATGGTCAAAACTACTGAAGAATTATTGTGTGCAAGAATGATGCAGCTATAAAAGAAAGAAGAATATTTAGAAAAGGCATATTCGCGGATGATGAAGATCCGAAATCAATCAGTTAGATATTGGGATGAGCGGTTGGCACATCGATTAAGGAAACCTTTGAACCCAGGAGATATGGTCTTGGTGTATAATAGGAGTTTGGAAAGTCAGTGGGGAAAGATGTTTGCAGATAGGTGGAATGGACTGTATAAAATCAAGGAACAAGTTTCCGGCGGTTCATATGTGCTAGAAGAGTTGGATGGAGTAGTATTGAAGAAGAGGGTAGCTGCCAATCAAGTGAAACGGTTCTATCCTAGAGGCACCAGGAGTGCTGAAGTATACCTCCGCAATGAGGATAAACTATGATATTGATGAAATTTTATGGATTCCTCCGCAATGAGGATAAACTATGACATTTATCAAACTTTATCAACCTCCGCAACAAGGATAAACTATGACATTTATCAAATTTTATGGATTCCTCCGCAATGAGGATAAACTATGATATCGACGAAATTTTATGGATCCCTCCGCAATGAGGATAAACTATGATGTTTATAAAAATCTTATCGACCTCCGCAACGAGGATAAACTATCTTCTTTTTTTTATCAAAAATACTTTACTATCGTTACACTGTATATGGTCGACAAAACTATGATGAAACTTGATGAAATTCAAGAAGACCTTCTTTGAAATTTTCAAAAACTTAAAATACTTAAAATATGGGTGAAGATAGTGTTGGAAATTTTTTTTAAATTTATTGGAAGAAGTGTTCACAGGGGAACCTTCTTAATTTAATATTGGCAAGTGTGGGGGTAATTGATGGGCTGGCTGCTCTATACACAATTACCCCATAATGTTCGTTTCCAAAATTTTCCCTGTTTCTAGTTGAATCCTGGCTTTGTCTTTTAATTATAGGAAGTCCACTAAGACTATAAACTGGAACAAATCAAGAGACACCGCTCTCAACGCCAGATTCAAGATTCTTTTTATTTTAATTTATTTTTGATTTTTTTATGTTAGATTGTGATTTCTTTTCTTTAATATATATTATGAACTATTGTAAAGGTGATGCTCACTGGTGGTTTCTAATCATTTTTATAAATTGGAGGGAGCCCACCCAGTGATCATCATTATAAAAATTATCTTCTAAAAACTTTCATTTATTTTCTTTTCTTTTCAATTTCTCGAAATTGTGTAACCACATCAAGTTGCACTTGGATGTGGGTATGATGTCGAGGGTACGGCTCATCAAATGGCCGGGGGGCATCTTTTAAAATTTTAATTTTGATAATTCTTTTTTATTACTTTTTTTATCTTTTTAAAATTTTATTTTAAAAAAAATTTTTTATTACTTTTTTTTTATCTTTCTTTAAAAATTAAATTTTAACTTTTATTTCAAAAATATCTTTTCTAAAATCTTTTATTTTAAATTTAAAAAAAAAATAATAAAAAAATAAATAAATAAAAATAAAAAAAAATAAAAAAATAAATAAAAAATAAAATAAATAAAATAAAATAAAATAATAAAAAAATCAATTAATTAAATCAAAATTATTATTATAATTCTTAGTTTTATTTTTCAGTCTTCATTCTTTTTAGTTTTATCCATTTAGTTTAGACAGGAAACAGGCTCTAGGAGAACTCAATACCAATGGGATTTTACTTCAAGATATCTGTTAGTCCTCCAAGACTTTAAACTGGCTACTGTTCAAGACGTTCTTTAAGGTTTTTTTATATATGTATTTTCGATCTGTTAGTCCTCCAAGACTTTAAACTGGCTAATTTTCAAGACTGTAATTAATGATTTTATATTGGAGCTGTTAGTCCTTCAAGACTTTAAACTGAATTTCAAGGATAATCAAGATTTTATCGATATTTTTGGAGAAGGATTTCTTTTTATATAAATCATATGTTAGGTCCACCAAGACCTTAAACTGGAGTGTTATCAAATGTTAGGTCCACCACGACCCTAAACTGGACTATTATCAAGCTGTTGGGTCCACCATGACCTTAAACTGGATTTCTTATCAATCAAATGTTTGGTCCACCATGACTTTAAACTGGTAGTTCATTCATTGTTTAGTCCACTATGACTTTAAACTGGAAAATTAATATCTGCAGGATAATTCAACATTCATTGGACCACTATGGCCTTATACTGGATTACTTGTCGATCAAATGTTTGGTCCACTATGACATTAAACTGGATTATCAAATTTATTCAATCTTTGGTCAAGCCTAGGCCTTACTTAGGAATTTATCAAGTTATTTATGCACCTAAACGATCTTTGGTCCACCAAGACCATAAACTGGCAATCGATTTTATGTTTGGTCCACCAAGACTTTAAACTGGAATGTCAATCTTGTTTGGATAACTCAATTCAATCTTTTAATTTATCACTGTCCACTAAGACTCTAAACTGGTTATTCAATTATTTCTGGAATTGGGTGCTGATAAGCTTTAGGAGGTTAAAATTTTAGGTGGTGATGATGCTAATGAAAGCATAATGGTTAATTAGGTGAAATTTGTGGCGCTTTAACATGGTCTAAAGTTAAAATTATTATTGGAAGCCTGGTAAAAGTATTTTATGGGTTTGCTGTATAGCAAAGTTTGAAAATTGTGATGAAGGAATCAGAAGTTAGGATGGTAGTTGGATTTTAGGGAATGATTTTTTTTAGTGCCTCAGTGTTAGGCCATTTTTGGTGTGAAGCTTGGAGGACCTTATGGCGAGATTGGAATCATAGAATTCGGCTCAGTGGGGGGCCCTATGAGGTTGGAATCAGGAGTATTCGGCTCATAGGAAGATCCACTCTCTCAATGCTGTGACAAGAAGGAAGACTGGTATATGGGAGTCTGAAGGGATTCAAACCTTGCTCTCAGTAGTGGAATCATCACAAGATTTATATTATTTTATTTTATGTTATATCAAGCCAGAGAAGAAAGAAAACAACATTTATGTTGAAAGTTAAAGAAGACCAAGCAAAAACAAAATTTTATCAAGTTATACTGTTAGAAAAGATAATTTCTTTGAAATCGTTCAACATCATTATCAAAGCTTTGCATTAAAATTCTTCTTTTCATGAGGTCTTCATGGTTATTAGCTGGAGTTTCTTGAAAATAGGCCAGCATTTTTCGTTTCAACTCATTAGTAAAGTCAAGAAAAAGATAGCGATGAAAATTTGGATAATGATTGATATAGTCCGTCTTCACTCTACCAACATCATCAGTGTTGGTTATTTCGACAGCTAGAAGTTCAAATATGTTATTAAGTCATAGGTTTATTCAATTTTGATTAAAAGTTTTTTTAGTAAGATAAATAGGGTCTTACATTTAGAGCCAGGAAACATAGTCTCAGAAAAGTTTGTTGGGGGCACTGGCATTATAGGATTAGGATCTTGTGAAGGCAAAATAAGGCCGGGATCTGCTGATGAAGATTGAACTTTTGAAGCTGCTTTTGATCTTATTCGTTTTAAGAAGACAGGAATTTTTGATTGCTTTTTAGAAGTTGAGGGATCAGGGAGAGCTGCTGGTCCTAAATATACGTTTGTTTTAGAAGGAACTATTGGCCGGTTACATTTGACTTTTTTCACACGGCATAAGTCGCAAGCTGTCCTGCCAGGAAGATTAGGGTCGGACATTAAACAAGGTACCTGGTATCGAGCGCAGAGTTCACATGGAGCGACAAGTTCTTTGGAAGACATATTGATGAAGATGAATTTTATAGTTGATTAAAGAAGATGGTGGTTGAAGGTTAAAGATGAATATTGTGTTCGAACACTTATGCAAAGTTTTAAGAATGGGGACATTCTCAATTGGAGGGAGGATGTGGTAGCCTAAAGTTTAGTATGGCACCTAAGTACGTAAATGGAGTTATTACGGCATGCAAGATTGGCGTTATTATTTTTTTTATATATAAAAGGGTTTTATTTAATTTATTTGAGTTTTAAATATGAAGAAATTGGTCAAGAGCAAACGCCTACGCGAAAACAATTTATTTTATGGAGAAAACTTATTTTTAAGGTCTGAAGAATTTATAAGTATCAAGTCCAGTCACTCAAGAACCTTGGGAAATTTTCCCAGAATTTTTACTATTTTTCTTATATTTTTTTAAATGAATTTTAAAGTTTTATAGAAATACTTACGTTTTTAGAAATTACTTAACTTTGATGAATTTTCACGGGGTGATTAGAGCTGCGCAGACTACGAAAAATAGTTTGGAATGTAAAGGAGAAGTGGCTCTATCATGTGTAATTTTTTCTAGATTTTTTATTATAGTTTTAAAGGTTCTAATTGAGTCCGCTTGGACTCCGTTTGGACTCCGCTTCGACTCCGTACGGACTCCATACGGGCTCCGGATTGACTCTGGGAGAGCTCTGGAGGGGAAAACTTAGGCACGTGACTAGGAATACTTAAGCGCCTCTCAAACTCGAAATTGAGAGGGGGGGACACATCATACAGCTTAATCATTAACCACCACGGTCTCATTTTTTATTACTCAACAAATTAAATAAATTGTAATACCCTTATAACTTTATATTTTTTTATATTTAACATTTTAGAAATACTATTCAACAATTTAAATCGCACTTCATACAGGGTATCTTTAGAAAGGTCTTCGTCGCTGGGACTTGATTATTGCTGTCTCATAAAAAATCAAATTATTATAAAAACATAAAAGTCAATCTTTTCAGATCTTTCACTGGTACACCTTAATTGTTGTTATCAGTATTTCTTTTCTCAACAGCCACTTTTATTTAAATCTCAATAAGCGTTAAATATTTTAGAGTTTCATTCTTTTTATCAATCAGATCCAAGTAGACTGGTTAGCTTAGTGATTTAGAATTCCCATTTTGTTATTTTATTGGAAGGACGGGGTTTTCGGCTAAATCCACATATCTCCTCCGGATTCTGCTTACAGCAAGGCGACTGTAAGAGTTTACCTTACCATACCGTTTTCAAGAGATCCGTACTGTACTCCTCTGGTGAAGAATCCTCCTGATTTTGTGAAAACGGCTTGGGTGACTGTGGAAAGGTTGAAAGTTACAAATTTTGGTCCTGATGGGTGGTTGTCTGATGAGGAAAAGAATATTTTGTTGCAAATTATTGTGCTCAGGGTGAAAGTGGTGGCATTTGTTGAAGAGGAAAGGGGTGTGTTGAAACACTCTTATGGGGAACCTTACTTGATTCCTATGGTTTGCCATGAACCTTTGCAAATCAAACCTATTCCAACTCCAGCTGCTATTAGGGATGATTTTCTAGAGATTGTTAGGGAAATAGTCAGGACTAGGTTATAGAAACAATCAACTTCTAGTTACTCAAGCCAGTTTTTCTGTGTTAAGAAGAAAAATGGGAAGTTGAGGGTGGTGCATGATCTTAGGGCCTTGAATAGAGTCACTATCAAGGATGCGGGGATGCCGCCAAGTGCAGAGGACTTTGTGGAAGCTTTTACTGGAAGGGTGTGTTATGGTTTGGGTGATATTATGTGTGGTTATAATGAAAGGGAGCTTCACACCAATTCATGGCCACTTACAACATTTGAGACTTCTCTGGGAAGATTTTAGCTCACTAGGTTGCCTCAAGGAGCTACTAATTCAGTAGCAGTATATCAAGCTCAAATGGCTTGGATTTTACAGGATGAGGTTCTGACTCATGCTGGTATTTTTATTGATGACAGTGGAATTAAAGGATCCTCCACTGATTATGGAAATGAAGTGCTGAAGGAGAACCCAGGAATAAGGAGATTTATTTAGGAATATGCAATTACTCTAGAGAGAGTATTGTTTAGAATTGAAGAGGATGTTTTGACCATTTCTGGGTCAAAGTTTTTTTGTTGTGTTCCTGATCTGAAAATTCTGGGTCATGTCAGTGTAGACAATCCTATAGTACTAGCTATAGGCCTTGACCAAGGGAGTTGGAGAAAAACCAGAGAGAAAATCCCCTGTCCCTTTAGAAAAATAGAGTGAGATTCACTTGCTAAAGTAAGTTGGTTCCTGTTTTGCTAAAGCTCCTGTTTAACACACTTGACTGCTTGATGAGCCAAGAAAGTAGTCACCAGATAGACTACTAGACCAAAGAACTGAAATGTAGAACAATGTCCACACCAGAGACAGCAAAGATACTTGATGTAGGCTGCAAATCCACACCAGAGACAGCAATAATACTTGCTATAGCTTGCAAGACTATAACAGAGAAAACAGTTGCCAAAGTTAAGTTAAATCAAAAACTCACTTGCAACAAACACAGCCAATTGTGGCCAGAAAACAGTGAAAACTGAGTGAGGAACAATGATATCACCTCCGGATGGTTGTATGATGATTAAGGTTGCCCCAAACTGTCTTCTCACTATGTACACACAGACCACTAACTAAGAGCCCATGCGCACCCACCAATCTGGCGCCTGTACCCGCCAAATTGCATAAAAAACCCTCCTGAAGCACTCCCCAACCTCCTTAAACCAAGGCAGGCGGGCCGCCCGACGTCGGAGATGCTGCCTGAAGCAGCCCAGCCTCCCTGAAGCCAGAAAACCAATAAAAACCACTAATCTCCTTAGAAAAATTAGCTACAACTACTAAAACCTTTAAAACACGGAATTTCACTATAACAACTTTGAGACATGAAATATAGAGAAAAATTAGCTCTATCCAATGGTACTAAGCACTTAACCCTAAGACTTAAGTTTAGCCCGTAAAACACGAAAAACAAAATTAAACAGAAATCTTTTATAAATGAAAAATGAGGAAATGACCCCTTGAACCTCAGAATATGAAAATTGTCTACAAAACATAAAATATAGAGAGAAACTGGGGCTATCCAATGATAGTACCCAGATACCTTCAGACCCAATATCCAAGGAATAAAACCAGAAAAATGCCCAATTCCTTAACAGATGTCAATTAAGACATGCACAAACAGCACCAAATCACACAACAAAGGCCCCTGCCAATGTTGGAAGACCACATCCTCCCTCCAATTGAGAATTTCCGCATTCTTTCTTCATCCAACCACCATGTTTAACCTTCTTCCCAAATCTGCCTCTGAAATGGGTCCCTGCCAATACTGCATCGACAATAATTTAATCTGCACCATGACACCACCTGTCCATCCATACAGAACATCCTGCAATGTCTTCCAATCTAGAAAGAAGACCTGCCACAGACCTGGTCCACTTTCTTCTGCAACAGATTCACCTCCACCTCAACCTGGTCCATCTTCTGCCAGCACAAAAAGGTCTAGGCCATCCATCCTGATACCCAGATTAATCAAAAAGCTCCACCCTTCCCAGAAGAGTGCCACAACCCATGAAACAACTATTTCCACCATCCCTGGTCCATCTGATGTTAAAGAACATTCATTTCTTCCTTCAACTTTAAAACTGATGACTTCTCAGTTCCTCCATCTTCTGATAGTGATGATAACAATGTAGGATCCATTGCACCACCAACACCAACGCACTTGCCCACTATCAAGGCCAAGTTCCAACAACACACATCTCAACAGAAACAACTTCTGCTTCACTACTTCCAATCCACTCCTGCTAGAGATCCACAGGACATTGAGAACAGAAGACACCTCATTCACCAGTTCAAGGCTAATTCTAAACACTTCATTTCATCTCTTGATTCCCTCTGTAATTCCACTAGTACCTGAGTTTGATTCAGAATAGAAAAATTGACCACACCCTCTATAGGATGTAACCACAAACAACCCTCAGTTTTAAGTCTTGGGGGAACATCCTCATTTTATAGTCTTGGGGGACTCAAAAACCTGAATCATAAACCCAGAACCAGAGATCAACCACATTAAGACACAGAGAAAAAACTAACATTCTGGGGTAATTTTAAATAGAGCATCCAGCCCATCAATTACCCCCAAACTTGCCTTTGCTAAATTCGGAGGCTCCCCCTGTGGATACCCTCCACCAATCTTTAAAAACCAATTCCAACAACAAAAACTTATCCCTCAGTTTATAGTCTTGGGGGACTTACAACCCTCAGTTTAAAGTCTTGGGGGACTAAACCAAAAACAATCCTCAGTTTAAAGTCTTGGGGGACTAACACAGTGTTCAGTTTAAAGTCTTGACGGACTAGTCTTGATAGAGTCTTGAAACCAGCCAGTTTAAAGTCTTGGAGGACTAACAGAAACCAGATTTCAGTTTAAAGTCTTGATGGACTGATCTTGCTACCATAGATTTTTCAGTTTAGAGTCTTGATGGACTGACGGAATTTTGCATAAAATAGACGCAGCCAATTTCATGCGAACACCTCTACAGCCAACCTGCTGAACTTCCACCTTCACTTCATCATCTACCCATCACTGACAAAAATCTCCTCCTATCCCTTTTCATCATCTTTTCTCACCACAGATCATGGCTGGATCTACTGATGTTAACCCTTCTACTCTCCCTTGCTTCACTGCTCCCAAGGACTATGCCTGCAAACAGTGCATCCACATGTGCAGACCTTGCACATTCACTCTTCCAACTTATGAATCCAAATTATACAACAGGGCTTGTGATTCTTGCTATTCCAAAAAGAAAAGATGTGACAGAGATGCAAACTTCCCTATTCCTTCTCCTTCACCTTCCCACAAATACATCTCTAGATCCCCTACTAGATTCCCAGAGCCTGGTCCTTCCACTTCCTCTTTATCTTCAGCACCTTCCAGAAGATCCAGAAGCTTGGCTTCCAGAACTCTTCCCAAAAGACCAGCCTTAGCTTCCCAAGAAACTGCTTTTATCTCCGCCAAATTAGCTCCAAAAGCTTCAAGATCAACTCCCAGGCTTCTAGACCGCGTCCAGGCGGCCCGCCCGCCTCACCAAACAGTGAAAATCAGGGCCAAACCTCCAAAAACGGCCAGAAAACAACAACAACTCAACCCAACTACCTCCTACTGCTCCCAGAGCAATGCAATCAACCCTTCCAAGGTCCAAAAGCACCAAAATTTCCCAGATTTCTAAGAGACCTGCCAGAGAACCCCAGGAAGAAACCAGAACACCACACACTGCACCCAAACAACAACTTCGTCCCCAACTAAGACAAAGAAACTACACCTCTCCTCTGTCATCCAACTACTCTTCTGACAGTTCCATCTCTTCAAAAGCTCCATCCAGAAGAGATCAATCTGCTTCCAAATCCCCCTATCCTGCTCCATCCTTTAACAACCCTGGTACTCCATCACCAGCACCTCCTCCAGCTGAATCCAACAGAAATAACAACCACAACAACAACAACAATCCCACTGCTCCAACTAAGCCCCAGGAACATCAGCCTCCTAGTTCACCTTCTCAAAATCTTTCAGAGGAAGACCATGAGAATCCATATCTTTCCCTGGTTGATCCACCCACTATGACCATTACAAAATCGTCAGAGATCCAAATTCCAGCTGCTTACAAATTTGATGAACTTCCAATCTGTAAGTACCAAATTAATTATCCCATTTCTTCAACAAAAATAATTACTGATCCAATTCTTCTTGTCTAGTTGGCACCCCTCCTCCTGAATCTATTATTGGAGTTGGCCAACCTCTTGAAACTTCTTTGACCCTGGATTATGGAGACATGAAGAAAAACCTAAGCACCAAGTGTTCCAACATGCTAAAAGCCTTTGCCCTCCATGGACCTTTGAATGACTTTGAAAAATCCCTGAGAAAGAGCCTGTTGGACGACCACTGGAAAATGTCTAGGATCATTAAGCACACCCTCCAGCACTCCATTCCTGCCTCTTCTTCCTCCTCTTCTGAACTTCCCTCTAATCCAATTCCTGACCATTACAATCCCTATTATCTCTCCAACAGGATGCAATTCAAAGAACACAGTGCTTCCCACAATCCCAACAAAAAACAAAAACGTCATCACAATCCGGACCAGCCTCCAGAAGCTTCATCATCCAGACAATGAGCGCCTGCAAAAGATTAGAAACATAATAATAATATAAAACAATTAATAAAAATAATTTCAGAATTTTTTTATTTTTTTTACCTTTACTGTCTACTAATATACTAAAATTAAAAAATTAATAAATGAAATGAAATAAAATAAAATATAAAAAATAATACAAATGGTATCCACCAGCCAATTGATGAGCTGATCCCCTGATACCTTACCCACATCCAAGTGCACCTTGATGTGGATACACAATTAAATCTTTTAAATGATTAACAGAAAACAAAATTCAAAAAATTTAGAAATTCAGAAGGTAATAAAAATAATGAAGCACAGAAACACATGAAATAAATAATAAATAATAAAAAAAGAAAACAGCATTGCCCGGCCAATTGATGAGCCTTTCCCCACCAATGCTTGCCCATATCCAGGTGACCCTGATGTGGTAACACCCTATATTTTTGATTTTATAATTTTAAGCAACCCCCATAAAAAATTTAAAAGAAAAAAAGAGAAAAAAGAAAATAATCTAAAACTGCTATCTAGCAAAAACATAACTGCAAAATCAAAGACAGTCCAGCTCCATAGATGGTCCAATAAGGGAAAGTCGGGTCCATAGAAATGATCACTGGGTGGGCTCCCTCCAATAAGTAAAAATGATGGGAGACCACCAGTGATCCAACCCCAATCCAAAAGAACCAAAGATAAAGAAGCCAGTCCCAAACCAGTTTAAAGTCATAGTGGACTTGAAACCTGAATAATAAACAACAGAACTAGAATTCAACTAGGAAAAACAAAAAACTTGAAACAGACATTCTGGGGTAACGGTTCTACAGAGCAGCCAGCTCATCAGTTACCCCCACACTTGCCAAAATAAAATCTAGAAGCCCCCCCTGGGTACCTTCTAACAAAAACACAACATCCAACACAAAAAAACCAAAACCAATAAGAGTGAAGAGACCAGCACATGAAAACCAGAGGAAATTCTAGTTTAAAGTCATAGAGGACTAAAACCTGTGAAAAGAAACCAATACTAGGGTTCAACCAAATTAAGAGAAAGGGTTGGAAACAGACAATCTGGGGTAACTGTTGATAGAGCAGCCAGCCCATCAGTCACCCCTACACTTGCCAAGATCAAATCTAGAAGCCCCACCCATGGGTACCCTCTAACAAAAGTTTCCAACAAACATATGCATAGCATCACCACAAAAAAACTAAAATTAAAGAATGGTCTGTAGTTTATCCTCATTGCGGAGTCAATCTTCTTCATGCCTAGTGCCTCTGGGATAAAACTTCTTCACTTGGTCTGCAGCCACCCTCTTTTTCAAGACTGCACCATCCAACTCTTCCAAAACATAAGAACCTCCAGACGCCTGAGATCTGACACTGTAAGGTCCATTCCATCTGTCAGCAAACATTTTGCCCCACTGACTCTCCAAACTTCTATTATACACCAAAACCAGACAACCAGGTTTCAAGGGATTCCTGAGTCTATGAGCCAACTTCTTGTCCCAGTACCTGACTGATTGATTCCTAATCTTCATCATTCTAGAGTATGCCTTCTCCTGACATTCCTCTCTACATTCCAACTGTTGCATCCTGGCACAGAGCAAATCTTCTGTTGAGTGCACGTCATCCCAATCAATTCCAAGATAAGAGACACCTTCCAAGTCCACTGGTAGAACAGCTTTCTGACCAAACATTAACTCATAAGGAGAATAGCCAGTTGTCCTCTTCACAGTGACCCTATCAGCAAATAACACCAAGGGTAAATAATGCCTCCACTTTTCAGCACTATCTCCGCACATCTTCACCAAAGCATTCTTGATAACTTGATGGCCTCTTTCAACCATGCCTTCAGCTTCAGGATAATAAGGTGTAGCCAGTCTAACTTTAGAACCAACACTAGCCACAGCTTCTTTAAATTTGGCACCAAACTCTGGCCCACCATCAACAGTGACCAACTTCATCAACCCATACCTATAAATCCACTCCTTCTTCAAAACCTCTGCCACATTCTTGGCAGTCAAATTTACCAGAGGCACTGCCTCAACCCAACCAGACAAATCATACCTAGAAACAATCAAGTATTTATACCTGCCCTCTTTAATATGGACAGCATCCAGACTGACCCTTCTAAAAACAGTTGATTCACCAGTAGCACGGCCCACCTCTTTAGGTTTCAAGTGACTTCTTCTTTTACATTCTTCACAAGATTGAACCCAACCCTGCACAGCCAACTTCATACCTGGCCACCAAAATCTGTCTGCTACTCTTCTATAAGTCTCCCCAAAGCCTCTATGACCAAGGTCTTCATGCAAAGACTTCAAAACCAATTCTTGACCCTTCTTCTGAGTCACCACCACTTGAGGGTTTGGATATCTCCTCCTCATCAACTGCCTTCCTGACACATAAAATCCAGGACTCTTCTTCTTGATTGCCAACCAAGTATCATCATCACAACTATCTGGCCTCTCCAAGGTCAACAGATATTCCACCAAAATAAAATAAAACCCAGACTGACCCCAGGTCTCATCTTCAAAATCCAACAACACCACATCAAAGGGTACAATTCTGTCATCAAAATCACCAGTATGAACATGAGCCAATTGAGCAGCCCAACCAGGACACCAATAATTAAATTTTGGCAAATCCTTCTCTTTCCACTGAACCTTGTGAGAATCCAGTTCACTAACAAAAACACCCTTTTTCAATTTTGAGCTGTCCCAAACAACAACTCCATCTTGATCAACAAAAACATCCTGATCACCAGAATTAAGATCAGATCCAGCCAGTTTAGCCTTTTGGGGGAGGTCAGAAAAATCTTCAGCACCCTTTGTGCTGGCCCTAACTACTGGAACATCCTCATCAAACTCTTCAGCCTCAGAATCTTCATCTGTAGGTGGCCTCCTTGATAATCCATCAGGCATAGTAAAAGTTTAACCTGGTTTGTGTACCAGGTCAAAAGAAAAATGTTGAATAAATGCCACCCACCTAGTCATTGGAGCATTTGGGAGACTAGGTGTATTGATCATCTGAACCAAAGATTTTGCATCCACCTGCAGATCAAAACACTGCCCCCACAAAACTGTCTGTAGCTTCTTTAAAATTTTAGCTACGCCACACAATTCCAACTTAGGTTGAGAATACCTAAATTCCACCTCATTAAACACCACAGACTCATATCTTACTGGCCTGACCCTCCCAGTCTTATCCTCCTGAGACAAAACAGCACCAGCAGAAATATAACTTGATTCCACTGCCAGATAAATTTTTCCAGCACCCACACCATAATCCAACTTGTGAAGAACAATATCTTCACCAACAACATTTTTCAATTTCTGAAAAGCCTCTTCACAATCTTCAGTCCATTCCCAATCTGCATCTTTTCTGGTAAACCTCCTTAAAGGTGAAGCCAACAAAGAAAAATCCTGACATATACACATACACCCAAAAATCCCCTGACTTCAGTAGTATTTTTAGGCCTTGGCCATGACTGGATTTTATTAATCTTCTTCTTTGCCATAATCCTTCCCTCTTTAAATACCACATGACCCAGAATTTCCAAAGCAGGAACACAACAACAGAAGTTTGACCCTGAAATGGTCAAACCAGCCTCTTCAATCCTAAACAACACTCTCTCTAGAGTTATTGCATATTCCCACACAAAACTCCTTATGCCAGGGTCCTCCGCTAACAACTCATTACCATAATCAGTGGATGGTCCTTTAATTCCACCATCATCAATAAAAATACCAGCATGAGTAGGAACCTCATCCTGTAAGATCCAAGCCATCTGTGCTTGATAAACTGCCACTGAATTAGTTGCTCCTTGAGGCAACCTAGTGAGCTGAAATCTTCCCAAAGGAGTTTCAAAAGTTGTGAGAGGCCTTGAATCCGTATGGAGCTCCCTCTCATCATAACCACCCATAATATCATCCAAACCATGACACACCCTTCCAGCAAAAGCTTCAACAAATTCCTCTGCACTTGGTGGCATACCAGCGTCCTTGATAGTGACTCTATTCAAGGCTCTAAGATCATGAACCACCCTCAAATTTCCATTCTGCTTTTTTACACAGAAAACCGGACTTGAGTAGCTGGAAGTTGATTGTTCGTATAACCCAGTCCTGACTCTTTCCCTAACAATCTCTACAAAATCCTCTCTAATAGCGGCTAGGATCGGAATAGGTTTGATTTGCCAAGGCTCATGGCAAACCATAGGAATTAAGTAAGGTTCCCCATAAGTGTGCTTCAATACACCCCTTTCCTCCTCAACAAACGCCACAGCTTTTTCCCTTAGCACAATAACGTGCAACAACAACTTCTTTTCTTCCTCAGACAACCACCCATCAGGACCAAAATTAACAACTTTCAACCTTTCCACGGTCACCCTAGCCATCTCTATAAATTCTGGAGGATTCTTCACCAAAGGAGTACAGTACGGATCTCTCGACAAAGGAGGTCTCTTCAAGGGCGGATTCAAGCCCACAGGCCTAATCTTCTGCGCTACCTTCTTATACTTTGCCGCTCCACCTTCAACTTGAGGGATCTTCAGGAAATCTTCACCACCAGACCTGGAACAAAAAGCAAGGGTTTCCCCATTGCTCACATGTGTGGCCAAGGTAATGTTTTTGAAAGGTGTAGAAGAAACCCTAGAGGTGCACAATTGGGAGGACTTACTTTTACACCCCAATCTCACCACTCCAAAACTTTTCCGCAATTCCACATCTTCATCCTCACTTCCAACTTCCAAATCTTCAAATCTTGATTCATCTTCTGAATCACATCTTCTAAAATTGTGAAGTTTATCCTCATGCTAGAGGCCCAAAAATTGATCTTGATGATCTTCTCTCTTCATAATTTTCTTCAGTTTAACCTCATGCTGGAGGCCTAAAAATAGATCTTGATGATCTTCACAAAAATATTTTGCATCTACTTTCTTCATTATCTTCAGATTTTTTCTTGATTTTCATGATTTATTTTGAAATTTTTATCTTCTTTTCTTGAGTTTTCTTCTGACCTACAAAAATAACCAGGGGTTTCCCCAATGCTCACAGGTGTGGCCCAGGTAATGTTTTTGAAAGGTGTAGAAGAAACCCTAGCGGTGCACAATTTGGAGGACTTACTTTTAGACCCCAATCTCACCACCCAAAACTTTTCCGCATATCTTTCAATAAAGATATATAACCAATCTTCTTCCTTGAACTTGAATTAAAAATAATTAAAAATCTTGAGAGAGAACAGAGACTTGATAAAAAACTTGATGAATACTTTCAGAGAAGAGAAACATTAAAAAAAGAAAGTTGAAAATCCACTTGGTATATCTCCAAGGGAGCTGACCTACTACATCCTGGGATTTCCTCATCTTGGGGAGAGGTTGTAGCACTAGGGTGATCAGCCCTCATTACTCTAAAAAAGACAGACTCTCAATAGTTCCTGAGCCGCACTCCAAAAAACCAGAGGCAGAACCCACTTCCTTCCTTCTCCTGCAGCAGTCCATGCACTGGCACATTGAAGATAAACCAGGCCTGGTCTCCCAGCCATCCTCTCCAGGGGATGACAAACTCATGTGAAGTCTCCTTTCATCTTCACCAGTCAACTCCAAACTGATTCCCAAATCAAATTGAAAGCCAATTCTTGCCTGAAAATCCATCATGAATGGCCTACCCAAAACTGCTTTTACATTACCTTTAGCAATGTAAAAATGAACCTCCCCTGAGGCTCCGCCAACATCTAACTTCACAAACTCTGAAGTTTCAACCAATTCAGTGACATGGCCACCAATCCCTCTCAAACTCCCACCAATACCAGTTTTGATGGGGAGGCCCATATGAGTTGCCTCAAACAAAGAAATCAGGTTTATCTGAGAACCTGAATCCACCAATTCCCTTGCCTCCCTGCCATTCAGAGTGACATTGACATATCCCAGAGAAGCAGAAAAATGAATTTCCAACCCCTCACCAAACTTTTCAGCAGAATCACAAATGTATTCTACCTCACCAGAAGAAACCCTTCTCCTGGTCAACGACTTTTTCTGCCTATCAGCCAAGCCTGGACTGATAGCATACAATTCCCCATAAGATAGGGAAACCTGACCCTTATTCATCCTTTCCAGGACAGAGTCCATAACATTAGCTTGACCAGACACTACTGGCCTCTCAAAGTGAGCTCTTTGCTTCACCACCTTGGTCCTAGAAAATTCTTGAGGACCAGAACCACCAACAGATTTATCATTAACAGGAACCAAACCAGATCCCTCACCAGAACCTATAACTCCAGCAGGCTTTGGCAATAAAGCCAAAGGGACATTTTCCTCAGAGTCAGAATCCACCTCCATTGGCATTGGCTCACCATTCAGGTCCAATGCACCAAAACTAGGGGGGCCCATGTCAGCCATACCCTTCTGCATCTTGTACAGCTCCTCTTTGCTGTACCTCTTCCTAGCTGCACTCAGCTTAAGATCCACCTTTGAAGCATTTGGCTTTGGTTGGGCCTGAGAACTGCTCTTAGGCCTTCCCACCTTTCCTGCTTTCACATCATAAACACCAGCCAAGCATTCATCACTTGACTGTCCACCACAAGAATACAACTCCAAACCACCAAAGGAAGTAGAAAAAGAGATCTTTTTTACCGCCTTCCCCTTTCCCTTGCCATCCTCATTCTCCTTACCGGAAGTCTTCCCTTGATCAGGAATTTCCTCAAACCTTCGCCTCCTTTGATTGAGACCTCCCCTTCTCCTGACCAAATCAACAGGAGCCTGCCCCTCACTGGGCTTAACAAAAGAGCCATCAGGGAACTTGAAAACCCTGCCATCAAATTCCACCTTTCCTTCAGACACATCTCTGTTCAATGCCCAACAATCATTGGACCTGTGCCCCCTCCTGCTGCAATAAGAGCAGACCCAAGGATCACTCCTACCAGCCCTCCTATCAAAATCTCTAGGCTGAGAAGGTGCCTTATTGACCTTCTTAGCCTCCTGAACAAAAATATGCAGCTGCTTTGTATGATCAGCCAACTGCTCCACCATTGGGTCCCTCTCCTGTTTGGGAACCTGCACCAAATTTTTCTCCTACTTCTTCTCCCTAACTTCCTCTTCAGCCAAAGCCTCACTGACTTTGCTGACATACTTGGCACACCCCTCCTGATAGTTGTCCACAGCCAATAACTTCAAATGGGCCTCAACAGCCTCCTTCACCTTATCCAAGGCAGGAAACTTCTGGTCCCCATTAGAAAGAGTCTTCATCAATTCCTTTCTTGAAAGCTCCTTCAACACATCCATCCTGACATCTCTAGCCAGGGCAGACCAAAAAACATCCTTGGCAGCATTTTCATGTGCCAGCTCCTCCACTTCAACCAAATATTCCACCACATGATCAAACTGTAGCAGAAACTTCCTGTAACTATGCAAGTTACCAACACCACCATAAGATTTCCATTCACTGACAACCTTGTTCAGATCCACCATAGTGAACCTGACACCCCATCTATCCACTATCTCCCTACACAACAATTTCCAATCCCTCTTCTTGTAGCCAGACATGGCCACAATCTCACTCTCCACTGACCTATCACCAATGAAGAAGATAATCTGCTTCACCATGTCCAGGTAGGAAGCACCATCCACTCCAGCAGCAGTTTCATACTTCTCTAGAAACCACTTGACATCCTCCCCATTAAACTTGGTACCATCCCAAGTTTTAATCCTCACACACTCCCTAACCATTACAGAAGGAGGACCATCTCCCCCACTGACAGTCACCACAGGAATAGAGGAACCAGAAGCCATTCCTCCAGTCCAAAACACCAAAAAGAGCCAACCAAAGAAAAGAGAGATTCCAAAGAACTAGCAAGTTCTACCCCACGTTGGGCGCCAGAAATGTAGATAATCCTATAGTACTAGCTATAGGCCTTGACCAAGGGAGTTGGAGAAAAACCAGAGAGAAAATCCCCTGTCCCTTTAGAAAAATAGAGTGAGATTTACTTGCTAAAGTAAGTTGGTTCCTGTTTTGCTAAAGCTCCTGTTTAACACACTTGACTGCTTGATGAGCCAAGAAAGTAGTCACCAGATAGACTACCAGACCAAAGAACTGAAATGTAGAACAATGTCCACACCAGAGACAGCAAAGATACTTGATGTAGGCTGCAAATCCACACCAGAGACAGCAATAATACTTGCTATAGCTTGCAAGACTATAACAGAGAAAACAGTTGCCAAAGTTAAGTTAAATGAAGAACTCACTTGCAACAAACACAGCCAATTGTGGCCAGAAAACAGTGAAAACTGAGTGAGGAACAATGATATCACCTCCGGATGGTTGTATGATGATTAAGGTTGCCCCAAACTGTCTTCTCACTATGTACACACAGACCACTAACTAAGAGCCCATGCACACCCACCAATCTGGCGCCTGTACCTGCCAAATTGCATAAAAAACCCTCCTGGAGCGCTCCCCAACCTCCTAAAACAGAGGCGGGCGAGCCGCCCGACGTCGGAGATGCCGCCTGAAGCGGCCCGGCCTCCCTGAAGCCAGAAAACCAACAAAAACCACTAATCTACTTTGAAAAATTAGCTACAACTACTAAAACCTTTAAAACACGGAATTTCACTATATCAACATTGAGACATGAAATATAGAGAAAAATTAGCTCTATCCAATGGTACTAAGCACTTAACCCTAAGACTTAAGGTTAGCCCGTAAAACACAAAAAACAAAATTAAACAGCAATCTTTTATATATGAAAAATGAGGAAATGACCCCTTAAAACTAAGAATATGAAAAATGTCTACAGGACATAAAATATAGAGAAAAACCAGGGCTATCCAATGATAGTACCCACATACCCTCAGACCCAATATCCACGGAATAAAACCAGAAAAATACCCAATTCCTTAACAGATGTCAATTAAGACATGCACAAACAGCACCAAATCACACAACAAAGGCCCCTGCCAATGTTGGAAGACCACATTTATGTTAGGAATAAAGGATTATGGCAAAGAAGAAAGTTAATAAAATCAGTCATGGCCAAGGCCCAGAAATACTACTGAATGTAGAGGATTTTTGGGAGTTTTTGTGTGCGTCAGGATTTTTATTAAGGATTTTTCTTTTTTGGCTTCACCTTTAAGAAGGTTGACCAGGAAAGATGCGGAGTGGGGATTGACTGATGAGTGTGAAGAGGCTTTTCAGAAGTTGAAGAAGTTGGTAGGTGAAGATATTATTCTTCACAAGTTGGATTATGGAAGAGAAGCTGGAAAAATTTATCTGGAAGTGGACTCAAGTTATATTTCTGCTGGTGCTGTTTTGTCTCAGGAAGATAAAGCTGGGAATGTCAGGCCAGCAAGGTATGAGTCTGTAGTTTTTAATGAGGTGGAATATAGGTATTCTCAGCCAAAGTTGGAATAGTGTGGTGTAGCAAATATTTTGAAGAAGCTACAAACCGTTTTGTGGGGGCAGCATTTTGAGCTGCATGTGGATGCTAAATCTCTGGTTCAAATGATCAACACACCTAGTCTTCCACATGCTCCAATGACTAGGTGGGTGGAATTTATTCAACATTTTTCTTTTGACCTGGTGCACAAGCCAGGTAAAACCTTTACAATGCCAAATGGATTATCAAGAAGACCACCCACAGATGAAGATTCTGATTCTGAAGAATTTGGTGAAGATGTTCCAGTAATTAGGGCCAGCACAAAGGGTGGTGAAGATTATTCTTTCCTCCCCCATGAGTCTAAACTGGATGATCATTCTCTCCTCCCCCATGAGGCTAAACTGGAAGATTGTTCTCTCCTCCACCAAGAAGTTAAACTGGATGGTTCTGATCTTGATTCTGGTGATCGGGATGTTTTTCTTGATTAAGATGGGGCTGTTGTTTGGGATGGCTCAACATTGTAAATGGTGTTTTTTTTTGTGGACTGGATTCTCATAAGATTCAGTGTAAGGGAAAGAATGTGCCAAAGTTTAGGGATTGGTGTCCTGGTTGGGCTGGTCGTGTTGCTCATGGGTACACTGGAAATTTTGTTGACAGGGTTGTTGTAAGCCAGATGTCTAGAAGGAGGAGAAAAAAAGAAGAAGGGAATAAAAGGAACTATGTGAAAGTTAAAGAAATAGAGAATTTATAAAAATTTAAATTTAAAGTGTAAAAAAGTTAGAGTGAAAAATAAAGAAATGCAACGACAAATTTTTTTGTGGAGTGACACAACAGGAGGTTCAATTTATAATATTTAAATTTTGTAAGTTATATATCAGTGCACAGTTCACAATTATTATTATTAACAGACTTAGAGAAACCTTTATTTATTTATATAAAATTTAAGTTAGATTTGTAATACTAATAAAAATAGTAATAAATGTATTATATTAAATATATGTTTAAGTTTGAGTGTATAATAAGTGGTGCGGCTACAGGGGATTATCCAAAGCCTTTTATAGGCAAGGTATCCTCTGAAGCACCAAAATGAGTAATTAACAAATAGTAATAAGGTAAAACAAGAATATAAAAGAAGATAACTAAAACATAGATAGTGAGAGAAAAACATGAAACAATAAACTAAACCTGTGAGTAAGTAAACAATTTTCCCACCATAAGTTTCCAAAACAATTAATTAAAATAATCAGTAACTAAGTAAGTCTGAAACATAAGAGCAGTGAGTAAAATAATCCAAAACAGGTATTACAGTGAGATGTAAAGGGTTTAATTAAAACAAATAAAATTATTTTCACACAAAAATTCATGTAATCAATTTAATCTAGTTTAAAGCAAAATTAATTAATTTTTTTAACTATGTAATTAATTCAATAACTAGTTTAAATGAAACAAATAATTAATTTAATGATATTTTTAATTTAAAGTGAGAATTTGAATACTATCTTATTAAATAAGTGTTTTAATTTATTTAATAATTTTACTGACACAATTAAGGGTCAAAAAAGCGCCCAATATTATTTTTTAATAAGATATGTATGGCTTTATTTAATATTTAAATTTAATTAATTAATTTAATTACATTATAAGTTAATTTTACACTTATAATTATAATATATGTTTATAATTAATTAATTATTAATTTATATTTATTAAATACATAAAAATGCCCCATAATTTATAGAATATAATATTTATTTTGCTTAATTTAAATGTATATATAATTTATATAATAATGAAATCAATATAATACTTATTCTATATGTATTTAATAAAATACTTATATCATTTCATTATGCAATAAAATATTAATTTATATACAAAATAAGCATATTTTTACGCCCTCTTTTGGTTCCAGTAAATTGACATAACACTTACTGGGCTCCTGGTATAGCCTGGCTGACATTTGTACCCATGGATGTTGTTTTGTTGGATTTTGAAGATTAGACCTGGGGTCAGACTGGGTTTTATTTTCTTATGGCTGAATATCTGTTAACCTTGGAGAGGCCAGATATTTGTGATGATGATACTTGGGTGGCAATCAAGAAGAAGAGTCATGGCTTTTATGTGTCAGGAAGGAGGTTGATGAGGAGGAGACATCCAAATCCTCAGGTAGTGGTGACCCAGAAGAAGGGTCAAGAGTTGGTGTTGAAGTCTTTGCATGAAGACCTTGGTCATAGAGGCTTTGGGGAGACTTATAGAAGAGTAGCAGATAGATTTTGGTGGCCAGGTATGAAGTTGGCTGTTCAGGGTTGGGTTCAATCTTGTGAAGAATGTCAAAGAAGAAGTCACTTGAAACCTAAAGAGGCTGGCCATGCTACTGGTGAAACAACTGTGTTTGGAAGAGTAAGTCTGGATGCTTTCCATATCAAAGATGGCAGTTATAAATACTTGATTGTTGCCAGTGATTATTTGTCTGGTTGGGTTGAGGCAGTGCCTCTGGTGAATTTGACTTCCAAAGATGTGGCAGAATTTTTGAAGAAAGAATGGTTGTTTAGGTATGGTTTGATGAAGTTGGTGACTGTTGATGGTGGGCCAGAGTTTGGAGCTGAATTTAAAGAAGCTGTGGCAAGTATTGGCGCTAAATTCAGAGTGGCTACACCTTATTATCCTGAAGCTGAAGGCATGGTTGAAAGAGGCCATCAAGTTATCAAGAATGCTTTGGTGAAAATGTGTGGAGATAGTGCTGAAAAATAGAGGCATTATTTACCCTTGGTGTTATTTTCTGATAGGGTCACTGTGAAAAGGACAACTGGCTATTCCCCTTATGAATTAATTTTTGGGCAGAGAGCTGTTCTACTGGTGGATTTGGAAGCCGTCTCTTATCTTGGAATTGATTGGGATGATGTATGCTCAACAGAAGATTTGCTCTGTGCCAGGATGCAACAGTTGTAATGTAGAGAGGAATGTCAAGAGAAGGCATATTCTAGAATGATGAAGATTAGGAATCAATCAGTCAGATACTGGGTCAAGAAGTTGGCTCATAGACTCAGAAATCCCTTGAAACCTGTTTGTTTGGTTTTGGTGTATAATAGAAGTTTGGAGAGTCAGTGGGGAAAGATGTTTGCTGACAGATGGAATGGACCTTACAGAGTCAGATCTAAGGTGTCTGGAGGTTCTTATATTTTGGAGGAGTTAGATGGCGCAGTCTTAAAGAAGAGAGTGGCTGTGGATCAGGTGAAGATATTTTATCCTAGGTTTCCAACCCCATCTCTTAATTTGGTTGAACCCTAGTATTGGTTTTTCTTCACAGGTTTTAGTCCTTTATAATTTTAAACTGGAAATTCATTTGGTCTTCAAGTGCTAGACTCTTCACTCATATTGGTTTTGGTTTATTGTTTTGGATGTTGTGTTTTTGTTAGAAGGTACCCAGGGGGGGCTTCTAGATTTTATTTTGGCAAGTGTGGGGGTAACTGATGAGCTGGCTGCTCTGTAGAACAGTTATTCCATAATTTCTGTTTCAATTTTATTTTTGTCCTATTTGAATCCTAGTTCTGGTTTTTTTTATTCAGGCTTCAAGTCCACTATGACTTTAAACTGGCTTACTGGTTCAATTCTGGCTTCTTTGGTTTTGGTGGTGGATCACTGGTGGTCTCCCATCATTTTTACTTATTGGAGGGAGCCCACCTAGTGATCATTTTCTTGGACTGAACTTTCTATGGAGCCGGACTTTGTCTTTTTCTTTTCCTTAATTTTGTGTCTATGGTCATGTTCAATGGTAGTTTTAAATTATTTTCTTTTTTTCTCTTTTTTTCTTTTAATTTTTTGATGGGGGTTATTAGGATATAAAGAGGGAAAAATCACAAAATTATATTATATGGTGTCACCACATCAGGGTCACCTGGATGTGGGCAAGCATTGGTTTAGAAAGGCTCATCAATTTTCTGGGCAATGCTATTTTATTTTTTTATTTCTATCTCATTTTTTATTATTTTCTTTGATTTCTATTTATTTCATCTTTTGTTTATTGATATCATTTATCTCAATTTATTTTTGATCTCAACTCAGTTAAAAATTATTTAAAGGTGTATCCACATCAAGGTGCACTTAGATGTGGGTAAGGTATCAGGGGATCAGCTCATCAATTGCCTGGAGGATACCATTTTTAACTATTATTTATCTCATTTTTATTATTATTATTCATTTCATTTTAATTTCTCAGCTCTCATATTTTTATGGGTAATTTTTTTAATTATTTTCCAAGTTGTTTAGTGCTAGCCTTTATATCCCCAGGACAGAGTAAAAAGTACTTTTAAGTTATGTTGAACACATGAATTATACATGGGAACAATAAATGAGAGTACACAAACAGTATACATAGGTAAAATTATGATAATACACATAAAATGCCATTATAACACCTTATAAACACACATATATCCACATTTTATAAGTCTTATGTACTTAATATTAAGTTGGAATATGTTAGGGTAACCTTAAGAGACTTAATTATAAGGCTACATAATTTTTAAGTATACTTAAAGCTGTTATTTTCATTGTTTTATGCAAAAAACAAGAAATGCACCTTATTTCACTTAAAAGTTGATTATATGCGCTATAAATTTAAGAATATTAAAAATGTGCTTTGACAGTTCAATTTGTCTCATTTACTGCTATTGATTTGGCTACTTAAATGCATAAAAATATCACTTTTCAAGTTTGGTGTTTTTTATGCCAGAAATGGCTTCTGTGTACTGGTCACATACTGCCTGCATTTTTCCCGTGTGAATAGCTTCATTTTTAGCAAAGGTAGCTTTTTCACACTATAATTACCCCACATTCTATGCCCACTGTGGGGAAACACACTAATATAGGCAACAGGCGCTTATTTAGTGTCCTAGCTTAATTAATAATGCATTGACCCTCTTTATACACACTAATTTCATTAATAACCTCACTCTTGGCACCTTATTTCACTACCACGCTTAAATTCACCTAAATTTAGTCAAGTATTTACCCGTGCTAGCGCCTGCCA